>JAOYMR010000006.1:11914694-11927419 GCA_025802075.1 Tenebrosternarchus preto
ACCCTCACCCCCCGCTTTCTGATTAATTTGGGTCTTCATTAAACCGAAGGTGACGCCTAAGGCAGGACCATAGCGAACGTTCTCTGCGCCACACGTGAAGAATAAGACAAGCATTGGTAGATAATTGGCTGCACTTGTCAAGGGTAGCAAGTTGTGGCTCCTATGACTCATTATGTCACCAGTGGTACCACACAACCAAGCACCTTTACCAGCATCCAGCATTATTCACATCATCATTCAGACAGTGAATATCATCAGGAGTGTTAAATACTAAAGGACACAAAGCACCTGTAGCTGTAAGGAGCACTAAAAGAGCCCTATCAGGATTCAGCATGATATCAGTGTTAAAGTACTTTAATATCACAGTGGTGCATGAATTCTTAATGTGCAAGAGAATCGAGACAGATAAGCTATATATCATTTTCCAGTAGCAGAAGAACTTACTTTGGTCTTCTTTGGCCTTTGATAGATGAAGTGTTCAACTGGTCCACCCAATGATTAAGGGAGGTGAAAAAAGCAGTGGTTCTATTTCCTGGCATTTTGCCAACAGCAGTGCCCTTTTAACAAAATGTTTACAAAATAAAGTTGTTCAGTTGACCTAAAAGGTTTAAAGAAAATCGCCTTGATTCATGTGAATCATTGCTACATAAACAAAAACGACCATACATTAAACTAATCAAAAACAACCATACATTAAACTAAACATAAACGACCATACATTAAACTAAACAAAAATGACCATACATTTAACCAAACATAAACGACCATACATTAAACTAAACATAAACGACCATACATTAAACTAAACAAAAACGACCATACATTAAACTAAACATAAGCAACAAAGTCCCACTGGCCCCTTCAAAATAAAGAACACCAGAGACCCCAAAAATATCAGAACCACACATACAAATCCAAATCCTACAGACAATCCATTACTAGGTGAAGCCAGAAAAAAATTAATGTGTTAAAAGAGCTTTATAATAAAACCTAACCCTAACCCTAGCTTCTGTAATCCACCCTCAGTGCCAGTTTAAGAACTACTAATGAATTACAATTAGAGTTTCCTGTACTCGTGACGCAGGTAGTGGGTTTCAGCCATTGAGATGTATCATGCTCTCACCAAGCTGCCATTCAGCTCCTGGTCATGTTTACTGCACTGGGAGCAGTAGGTGCACTTCACTTTACGTTTATGGAGAGTCATATTATTTGTAGAACTTTTATCACGTCACCATATTTCTTTCTGACTTATACGTTGACACATGCATAGATAATATTCAGCGGAAAGCTTCACACCATTCAAAATGCATGTGCACAACTGCCTTACAGGCAGCTGTATTATCTGGATGGATGGTGACATCACCGCAATGGAAGCTAAAAAAAAAAAGGGAGGAGCATCATGCAATTATGCGGTCATTGTCTTCCAGCTAATCAAATAATTACAGACATGTGGTGAGGTTTACCATCATCTTCTCACATGGTGCTCCACTAAATTACACAGTAAACTCACCCAGTGCAAACTTCACTGAATAACACAAGGCTGTACATAACGACTGCAGTGTGAATGGTTTTAATCCTGCTGACAAATAACTGCTTGATTTTGTTTTATCTCAGTAGCAGCATCTGACATCTTTTAGAGAAGATACCAGGTACAGAACCACATAAGAGTGTGTGTGTGTGTGTGTGTGTGTGTGTGGTTAAAAGTCCCCAAGCTGCACGCTGAAGGCCTAAATGACTGGGTCAAAGGCAGACAGCTTCATGTCCCTGATCAAATTCACAGGGCAACAGAGCACAAAAAGACATACAGGGATGCTTGATTAAGAATCAGCATTATTTCAGCAAATGTAAACCCACCCAAACAAAAAAGTGAAACATTAATCTATCATCTCACAAAGTGTATTGTCAAATTGGTAATATGTCTGTTTAAAGGATTTATTTGAAGCAGAAAGTGCAATTGGCATAAAACACTGTGACATTACATGTCCAATAAAACACATTAGTCTGGAACAGTATATTATGTAATGGAAGAAAATATTTTAAAGACCACAACACTTTTTACAATTACAACTCATGATCAGTCACCCTCACAGACATAATGTCCCACAACGGAACACACACTTCCCAGTGAGGCAGAGCTTGTCCAGAGTTTTCACCTACCAAATCTCCTATAAACCTCATAACATAAAGATCATCACTGAATGGTAGAGTGAGTATCACACTGAACACTCTCTCTCTCTCATTTTAAAGCCATGATGCACAAGGGCCCAAGATGTTTGTTTTTCAAACCACATAACCCTCCTGTTTCATCTCGGTATGAAAAACAGTTTAACTGCATGTTTCTTTCTCAGTCCTTTGGGAGCATTACCTCAGTCACAAGCCTCATTCTGCTTTTCGGTATAAGACCAATACCGTTTCCGCTAAAGCAAGGACAGTCAAAGATGGCCAGATTAAATCCAACTAGATCATTTTTTACATATTTAAACTTCAGAGATCATATGTACCACATATGTACCACATGGCTTCTTGCTCTCTAATGAGAACAGTTATGTGGAAAAAGGATTCTAGCTGATCCTGGATCACCATCCACCCTTATTATATTATAAGCTTGGTCATCTACAGTGCTGTTCAGTGCAGGATTTTGATACAGTTGTAATGATGTATAGGAATACTCAACTTTACATTAAACAGTAATCATTTTTGTTGTATATAATGAGAACAAAGTTAGACTGGCCTGATACGGAGCAGTCTGATACGGATCAGTCTGACAAAAATCATATTTGTTTGTGATGTCTGACATTAGTGCTAAACAGCTGATCCCTAAAAAACTATGCTAGAATAGTTCATTCCATTAACTCAGACTTTTCTATCATCTGATGTTAGGATGAAGAGCCCACTCAGAACGAAGAGCCCACCTCACCTTTTATGTTTGGTTTATATTTTAGTTACAGACAGGACAGTTGTTCAGATTTTGTCCTAAATACTGATTCAGCTGCAAACCTTGAAGTAATTAATTACTGTTGTTCCACAAATGAGAGAAGGTCAGTCATAACAATTATTGGTCAACTGGTCAAAACAACTGTCCTCTTTAAAAACAGGCCCTAATATGTTTATCCAACAGTTGAGTTTAATACAGCTGCATATAGCATTCGCTAATCTGCCCGTTGTTAATCATGCATGTTTTTGTTTGTGTGTGCATTTTTAGCTTCCAAATAATACATATATTAAATGTTTAAATTTCTCTTCCACAAACAGAATAACAGTTTCAGTGGGGTACTGTAAGTCATAACACAAGATAAACTATGCGTTCTTAAAGATTTCTGGGGGCATCAATTTAAATGCAAACGAACCGTTCCGCCTGGGTTCGGTATGTGGGAGTTGTAGCATTTTGAAGAACCAGGCCAATTCAACTATAGTTACAATATTTGAGGATTCTGGAAACCATCAAGAAGTTTGGCTTAAATATCCCCAGATCCAACACCAAACATTTCCAGGTGCATTCCTTTGAAGATAAACATTTCTTTTACTCTTGTGCCTGTCAACCTGAAGATAAACAGCCTCATAAATAGATATCAATAATATTAGTCTTAAATTAGGGATTCACACTCCTAAACTTTGCCAAGTTATATTCATCCTGGCAATTTCTAACGATCTTGTACTTCAGATTCTAGAGGCTCGTGCATACCTGCTGCGCCGCTCACGTGCGCTCGTTGGCGTTCAGCGGGGCGCTCCGTAGACTAATCCATTTGGATGACCAACACTCGGCCAGTGTTCGCCTGCGAAATCAGCATAGTCTAATGGCATCAGATCGGTCAGGACTGCATTACCGTGCTGAAATGACGCTCTCGATCCGAACATTCGTTTTATCCAGATGTCCTAGGACAACACAAACGTGCAGATTCAACACGAGTAAATTCCGTTTGATGTTCGCACGTCTAATATGTCGTCTAATAGTCTACTGGAAATATAACCAAACAAACAAAAAGCAAAAACAACTATGAAGATGACGCAGAGAGAAACGAGAACTTTAAATTAGTGCTATTAAATGCCCAAATCTCAAACTGCAGAGTGATCTGCTCAGTCGGAGACTAAAGACTCGTGTGCGAACGCTCCACTCTCCAGAGCGTTACACCACACACTACCTTCACTCAGATCAAGTTGAACTTCTGGCTATATGAAGCAGAGGTACATTCCACCCAGTAGTTTCACATCCCTCCTCTTAGATAAGACCTCGTCTTACCAACCCCGCTTTATGATAAATTAATACGATCAAGTACCACCACCACTACCATAATAATAATAATAATAATAATAATAATAATAATAATAATAGTCATCATATAAAATGCTTTGATTTGTCACCATATGGTGATGAACTAATTCCTTATATATTCATGGTTATATTTCATATAATCATCTCAATTATGGTGTCAAAAATGTACGTGAGTACAATTATAATTTAATGTATAATTTATAAACTGTAGTTATTAAAAAGCTACGATGAACTGTTTGTCATTTAATTGTGTGGTAAAGCGCAATTAGATTTGATCATAATCTCTTTATTTAGGTACTCATAACAGTGTACGGACCTCTCCAAGCACAAAGTTGTATACATGTCGCCATCGTGTGGACAAATTCAGTTCCGCTTTCTGGCGATAATCAACAGCTCTGCATACTCTTGGTTCCTGAATAGTTTTTGACTACAGTAGCACTGCTCACTGGACATAATTTGGGTTGGTGGTCCACCCTCATCTGATCAAGGACTAGATGATGGCTAGTCCTTGTATACTGTGTACACCTACAATGTTTTTTTTCTTACAAAGTAATCAGTGTATATGTAACAAGGAAATATGCTGACATTAAAAATATATTATCTGAGGATCCTTTTTTTCCTAAATGCCAATTCCATCTTTAGTCTGATAAACCAAAGCAACATCTTAAGTCTGAATAAAAGTGTGATGACATTCCCAGCTGTGTGTGGTGTCACTGCAGTAACAAGGATCAGGTTTGAACAACTGAACAATTAAAAGAGACAAACTTAAAACCTCACTGTGGTAAGATTTTACCACAGCAATAGCCAGCATTAGCCTAAGCTAATGCGAAGCATTTGGATGTATGTGCACTCCACACAGTCAGAACGTTAAAAAAAAAAAACATTTATATACATAGGTATCAGTATTTAAGCTATAATGTGCTACATCTTACACAATCTCAATGGCTTCATCCCAGCACATATGAGTAACCAGGGGTCCAAAGGTAACTGAACAGTAGCAGTTTGTAGGCGTTTGGGATTTGGAGAACATTTGAAATGAAACAATTATGAGGTGAAAGTGAGGAATGTAAAGCAGAACTGTGAATCCACTTGGAAGGATAAGGTAAGCAGTCACTTGGCAAAACATGAGATTTCCTGTTTGTGGCAGTAATGTGCTTTGGACCGGTCCCAGTGCAACACTGTAATAAAAACTGCTGCAGAATACTGTTAAGCAAACGACTGGATGTCCAGGTGGCTCTCTATGAGGGATATGTGGGCTTTGCTGATTATAACTGGTCTTACCTTTGAAGACGTTGGTCTTTTGTGTCCCTTGCAAGAAGGTGATGCCTTTATTTCTTGTAACACAGAGAGCTGTCTCTTTGATAGAGACCCGTCTCTCCGATAGAGAGCTGTCTCTCCGATAGAGACCTGTCTCTCCGATAGAGAGCTGTCTCGCCGATAGAGAGCTGTCTCGCCGATAGAGACCTGTCTCTCCGATAGAGACCTGTCTCTCAGATAGCCATTGATGAAAGATAACTAGAGCCAAGCACCAGACAAACTGGCTTCACCAATCGTTTTCTAGCTGCTTTGAGTCTCCACATGGGCAGCACCCCACTGAGACTCGGAGTATAGCCTCAGAAAACCTCGCAAAGTCTGTTCCAGCAACATAGTCAACATCAAAGCAGATCAATTTTAGCTACAGCACCTCTGATCTAAAATGAGCACTGCCTAATATAAGATCCCTCGCATCTATGTGATGTAAATATAAACAGAATTGTGATGTCCTGTCTTACAGAAACATTAGCTAGACCAGGAGAATACTTGGCATTAGGTGATGGTTACATCAGTAGAGAAGATTAAAATACACAGGCATCATTTAAATGTCCAAGAAGGAGGCATAGTGACCAATCAATCTATATCAGTGTTCTGAGCATAAATCACAAAACACATTACAACGGTGTCGCCTTTGAATTTCTTTCTCTGTATGTAACTGATTCCACTACAAATAAACTTCTCAGTCATTCTCACTAATTCCTACCTGTATAAATAAAACACTCATTGTTTTCTGTTTTCCACCACATTCTCTTTCCCCCCAGTGTTCAAGGACTTCGTACAATGTTCAAATGTTTCACAAACGTGCATTTTCCCCAGTCTAGCCACTTTATTTTTCCCACTCACTAACCCACACCTAGCAAATACACAAATGTGTTCCCAGGCTTTCACACATGCAAGTCTCTCAGTGTGTTTGTGTATAACTTGCCCTCAGGATGTTTCCCACCACATCTGCTAAGCTACCACAGACCTATTCCTTTACACAACTCAGGTAGATACTGAGCCCAGTATGGCTCTAGCAGAGGCTGGAATATTTTACTCTGCTTCACAATTATACCCTCCTCTAACCCTTCTACATGCCTTCTGAATGTTATTCCTATGAGATTACTTAAATAAATTATGCATAATAAAGCATCTTTTAGCAATAGTAAACTCTGTCAGACTATACACCAAATACTCTTAAGGTAATCAATTCTCCTATCAAAAAACTGTTAAGTTATAAGCTAATTTAAAATCTCCCATTTATCTCTAAGAGTTTGGGAGAAATCTGAGCAAGAAATTAAGTTTGCACTTGCATAGAAATCACGTTCATGAACACTTTGATTTGGAGTTTTTGGCTGAATCATATTACAGTGAATCATATTAGCTTTTTGTGAAGCTTTTTGAGAAGAAAATGGATCTTTAGTAATAATGCTATCTTAGTAGACAGATCACACTATCTTAGTACATAGACAAAATCTTGCTGACGTCAGAAGAAAAGCTCTTTCTTGATTCAGATCCTGTGCTGGGTTCTGAAAAGCTGGATATGTCCATCACATGTTCAGTTCTAGGACCAACATGCCTATTCGCTCTACCTGTAACCTCCACTTCACCAGAAATAGCCACCAGACTGACGCTCACGTACCTGCCCAAAACGCTGATGGAGTGCTGTGGTCAAAGCTGCAACATCATCACACTGCTCTGGGGGCAGGTCCATGAGTACCTGGACTGCTTTCCGTTCTAGAACCAGGACTTTCCGCTCTAGAGCTGAGACTTTCCCCTTTGCTTTGCAGTTGCAGTAATAACTGCCATCCCACCATAGTGTCGAGCAGCTGATTGCAGCTGTCCAGAGTGCGAGTCCCAAGCTCCCTGGCTATAGTGGTGCGGTAAACAGATGGACGTTGACTCCACCATTGCCAGACTCCAGCTGGGCTCTCCTCACCGTCTAAACTCCTCACCGTCTAAACTCCTCACCGTCTAAACTCCTCACCATCAAAGCCACCTAACCCTTCGGTTGCGTTGAGTTTTTTGATGTGTTCATTAATTACTTCAAGCTTGACAACATCACCCCACTTCTGACACTAGTGTAGTGTTGGTGAAGAAGCCATTTTGGGAGGGGAAAAGTAACAGAAAATAATCACAATTACAATAACCAAAATATTAAATAAAATAAAAAGAACAACATGAACTAAAAATGACACGAGTAACCCAAACCAGAGCAGAATCCGCTAATAATGTAATATACATTCTAACTGTTTAATCACCTAAACATTAAGAGATAACAGTCTACTAGAGAGACAGCAAAGACCCTTCAAACTTTCACTGACATTACCCTGAAAAATCAGTTACTTCTGGTATTTTGTTATTCACCAAAAGATAAGTAGATCATTAAACAATTAATAGGTGGTTGAAAGTTAACAGTATGAGGGGAGTAATGTAATGTTGGTGTGTGAAAATATATGCAAATAAATAAAAGAAGTTCCTGGGCCCTACCAGTTCTGCAGCATGTGCAGAATTTCTCAACATTTCATTTGCTGATGAATGGGGTTTACAGAATTTGTTTACTTTAAGGGGTGTGGTGATGAGGTGATTGACAGCAATTGTCTGTTTCACAGCTAATACTGAAGTTTAAACATGAATGCACACAGCTGATTCTATAGCAGATATATTAAACTTTTTTCTTTCCTAACTTTAATTTCTGTTGAGTATTAAAATACTGTTCATGTCACATTAAATGAAATAATGTGGACATTATCCTGTAATTAGCTAACAGAAAAATAATAGGCAATTATTGAATATCTCATTAGAGTGAAGAACTGAATGTGGAAGTTATTGCTAAGGTTAGCTGTTCATTTAGTTAATGTTCTAAATTAGGTTGGTCTTCAACACAACATTGGAAATTGATCAAATTCAAGATATTTATTTGGAAAAGAAACTATTTGCTTGTGCAGCACATTATGGTTTCAAAACACAGAAACAGCCCGACAATCCAAGACTCACTGGATAATCCAAGACTCACTGGACAATCCAAGACTCACTGGACAATCCAAGACTCACTGGCCAAATTTGCCCTTATTATTTTTCTCACTAAATTTGTTGTCTTTTAGAAAATAGTTGTGAAAATGTAATAACACAGTTTTAACTATAATTTTTTTTACATTACTCTTGATGTAATATTAAATATCTACCATTGTAAGTATTGTTAAATAAACTAAGATTAAAAAAAAATAAATTGGTACAGTACTGAGGAGAACTGATCTGACAAATACACAGAAGCCTGAGACACCCAGCCTGAGAGACACGCCCAGGGTCTCGGGGGGGGGGCGGCCGGCGCCGCCCCCCCCCCACCCCCCCCACACACACACACACACACACAAACACACACACACATTTTACACCTTCTGCATTCCAGTCCTTTGATTATTGATTGTTTTGCACATATTCTTCGTTTGCCTTTTTGTTTCTCCATCTGTTCAAGCCCAATGGAATATTGTACACGTCGAATGGAAAATACACATAGTGTGTATTGTTTTGCTACTGCATTCATAATAAACCCCGTTTTACTGCCAGTGCTGTTTGTTTGTTTGTTTGTTTGTTTGTTTGGTTGGTTGGTTGGTTGGCCACAGCTCACTGCTGTGCTCCTTTGTTTGTCCCACCAATGGAGAATAAAGACCCTCCAAATTCGCACTTGCATCTCCCTCCCTCCCTGCACCCTCCAAAATATGTGTAGCCACAAGAGGGAAGTACAGGCAGGGCACTGGACTCCACTGAGACCCTGTTCTTCCAGGCCACTTTGGGAGGCAGCAGCAGAAACTAAGCAAGTGCCAGTCTGTGGTTGAACGCCTCACCCGCTGTGTGGAGAACCGCTCCACATGTCCAGCCATCCAGGCTTGTGAGCATTTGAGCCCCTTGGCTGCCAAGGGAGTGCAGTGGACAGCACTGGCTTTCTGTTAATCTCCATAACTAATGGACCAAACCGACTTCATGCAGAAATGAAAAGCTCTATTCCATGATCCACGTGGAGGTTCAGTCTGTGGTCGAGTGGCCGTCACATATGACCAATGTCCTGGAGGAGAAGCGTCGCTCCCTTTGGCAGAGATGTCTTCTTAATATGGTGGCAGTGTAAAAGGAGGCGGACCCCGAGAAACCCATGCAGCGGGGTGAAGCTGTAGCCCAAAGCAGGAGTAGGAAACAAAGATGAGTGCATCTTAAACCTCATGGATATTGTGTGTATCTGTGTGTCAGTGGGTGTTACACAGGCACCTCTCTATTCTCATTACACCTCTGATCGACTGCAGTGTGGCAGACAACCTGATGGACTGCAGCCTTGCCAAAAAGCCTGAGATCCTACCAGAGTCCCCTGCTGTGCCCACTGTGCATGCAGGCACTGGATCGAGGTCCTGTGGGCAAAGAGAGCATAACACACGTCTGGCTATAAACCAACACAGCCAACATCAAACACATTTATTTTTATTTGCTCCACTCTTCATTCCATCTCATCCAATTAGGGCTTCCCTGGTTACGTACACATGATCCACACATTTCTCAGTCATGTAACTGAATCACACAGCGGGTTCCCTCCTGCTAACAATGCTGCCTCCGGAAGATGGCTGTGCCTCTCCTGTCCACCTTGGTGGAGAGCTGGGAGCAACACAATAACATCAGTAAAACTTGCGGTTGTGTCTGAATGCAGTAGTGAAGAACAATGCTTAGCACTGGATAAAAACGCCTATTGTCACCATGTCTGAGCTCTCAGTGGTTAAGGCACCTGCTTCACAATCAGATGGTGGCTGGTTCAAGCTCCACTTCTGCCAAGTTGCTGCTGTTGGGCCCCTGAACAAAACCCTTAACCCTCAACTACTCAAGATGTAGCTAATCACAAGTGACAAAAGTAACTTTGGATAAAAACGTCAACCAAATGCTGTAAATGTTCAAAGGGGTGAGCTTCATGCCAACATTACTGAGTGAGTTCTACTCTGCCCAAAAAGGGTAAGGAAGGGGACCCCCAGGTGTCTGGGTGCTCCTGGCAGTAAAGACATGGGACATTTTATTATCTCCACCTGCTCATTGGCTTGTGAATGTTAATCTGAGGTGAGAGTCTGATGCTTGAGTTTTTCCAGGAACTCTCACCACATTCAGGAGGTGAACTGAACCCCCAAGTCCATAATGATATCTTCTGGCATTATGAACTGTTAGAAGGCATGGCAGAAGAGCAGGTTACCTATTTCAAGTGTAATGGGAGACTTGAGTGTAGGGGGATGAACTGGACCATCAACCAAAAGCAGTCTACCTTTTTTGATCTTTTTTCTGCTCAGAGATGGGAAGGTCTGTGAGAAAATAAACCAGGGATGATGCCAGCCCCGGCAGGTGGTGTGCGTGGTATTGCTGCATGCAAGTTCTGGACACGATGAAACATGCCTCACTGCGTCTTTGTGCATTTCTGGCTACAAGTAGCTGGGAGGTCTGTGTTGATCCAGAATGTCCTGTGACCAGGGAGGTATGCAGCCAACTGATGAGTGCGGTTTGGCATCACGGAAGGATGCAGAGCCGATCAGGTGGACAGGGAGGGAGAGGATTAGCTGCAGTAATGTCACATTGAGGTCCCAGCTGACAGCACCCTTGGAGCAGGAAGGGGGAGGACTGGCACATGGTTGGTGGAGTAAGACTCTGTGCTGTACCGCTGGGAGAGTATGTCCACTTTCATGTTCTTCAATTCAGATCTGTAGGCAACCTGGAACACAAACCGGGAGAACAATACAGACCACCAAACCTGCCTGGAATTCAGCCTCTTGGTGATTTGGAGATGCTCCAGGTTCGTGTGGACTGTCATTACTGAGAAGGAGTGCCACACTCCCTCAAGCAGGTGACTCCTTTCCTAAAAATCCATCTTCATAGCCAGCAACTCCCTGTAGTTGTGTGGGAGAAAACGGCCACCAGCTACATCTTCTCCATGCTCTTGAGAATGTGCTGGCAGACACAGCAAACCTAGTGATGTTATGAACGGATGTGCCATCCTGGAGAAGCTGGACTACACCACCTCATGCTACCAGTAGTGACGAGGCCACTAGCAAAATGCAAAACTGCAGCACTGTAGAGAAGAATCGTTCAAAACTACAGTACTGTAGAGAACAATCGTTCAAAACTACCATACTGTAGAGAACAATCGTTCAAAACTACCATACTGTAGAGAACAATCGTTCAGAACTACAGTACTGTAGAGAAGAATCGTTCAAAACTACAGTACTGTAGATAAGAATCGTTCAGAACTACAGTACTGTAGAGAAGAATCGTTCAGGAAGCATGAGCGAGTCTGTGGCCACCACCTGCAAAACCGATTCTTGTTTGGCAGTTGTCTTGCTGTTGCATCTGTTGTCACTTTCATTTGCACCAAAGCAAATGATTCACAATCACTTACTGGACAGACGGATACATATGAAGTTTAACTGACTTGGTGTTATAGTGTGATGGTTAAGTGCTCTTTTTTTTAGCAGTGTATTAGGAATTAATCATATTCCAAACACATGCAGGAACGGTAGTAGAGAACAGAAACTTAACCAAATCAGAATTAATACCAGAGACTCACTTGATATATTTTAAGATACCTTTTATCCTACCATATGGATCAATTCACATGATGGTCATTATGGGTCGAATGTATAATTTTGCCGATCTGAAAAACAATGGGATATTATAAATTTTTTTTACAAAATAATTGCATTTGTTGAGTGCTAATATATTGTTGAGTGCTAATATATTGTTAGTTACTGTTAATAATATTGTTACATAAACATATATGTGAATATTCCCAAGTCATGTGACATGTTCTTATTTATAGCACCTTGTGTTTGTTACACTGTGAATCTCTTATGAATCTCTTATCAGTGTCTTATGAGTGTCTTATGAGTGTCTCCATCTGTGCTGTGTGACATTATACTGTTTAACAACAACAAATAATGTACAATCTGTAAAACATTTATGTTATTGGATATAAAATGCTAATGCGTTGATATGCAGTTATCAATATGCTAATATCTGCTAACTAAAAAATATTGCCGTAAACAAATTGCAGGCCGTCATTTACCCAAGTGGACATTTACCCAAGTACAAACTGGACATTTACCCAAGTACAAACTGGACATTTACCCAAGTGGACATTTACCCAAGT
>JAOYMR010000006.1:11927665-11967665 GCA_025802075.1 Tenebrosternarchus preto
GGACATTTACCCAAGTGGACATTTACCCAAGCACCAACTGGACATTTACCCAAGTACAAACTGGACATTTACCCAAGTACAACCTGGACATTTACCCAAGTACAAACTGGACATTTACCCAAGTACAACCTGGACATTTACCCAAGCACCAACTGGACATTTACCCAAGTGGACATTTACCCAAGCACCAACTGGACATTTACCCAAGTACAAACTGGACATTTACCCAAGCACAAACTGGACATTTGCTAGATTTGACCTACACTGGTCATGTCATAACATTTAAAATGTTTGACATTATCTTTATAATTTGATCATGTCTGTCTGAGGTCAAAGGACAAATATAAACTACCAGGGGTAAATTTAGTAATGTAATGCTGGGTGATAAGTAGACAGGACACATTCGCTGAGAAGAGCGAGATTTATTAAGGGCAAATCCAAATTCTGAGTCCTTTGGACAGTCCAAAGTCATATTACCAGAATGATACACAATAACAGGCAAAAGACAGGATAAACAGAGAACAAAGAAACTATAACAGATCAACTACAAACCCATGGAAAGAGAAAACCAAAACAGGAATGGAACATAGAAAACCGTAGCTATGGTAACCACGATGCTAGGGGAGGGGCAATCGTGCTCATGGTCCTCAGGTTTAGGGAAATGACATCAGGCCTTTTAATGACTCACTTAGTTCCTACTGAGAGTTCAATAACTCTCACAATTTCTTAAAATATGTGCTGCACAAGTACCAAGTTGCTTAAACAAGATCCATAGTCACCTGCATCTGCAGCGTTTTTTTGGATAGACAGGGTACTTGTTGATTTTGAATGGGTTAATACATTAATCAAATAATGCATAAATAATATAATATTTATATTTAATTATTTATATATTATTTATATATTTTTCCCATCTCTATTATAATATATATTAGAGAGGGAAAAACATATTACTATTACTAGTTGTAATATTTACTTAGACAATTTATATAATACCAGTTACACATGGTATTTAAAATCAAGAATTCTATTATTAAAAGTAGATAGCAAACTTTTTAATAAATTATAATTTTTCTTTTGTCTGTGTGAGGTGGAGTGTAGGCTCACTGCTCTTTAAACAAGATAATACAACTGTTGAACTGAGCAGTTTACTTTATGATTCATAGGAATTTGGCTGGTTGTTTTAATAATACAATTACAATGGTGTGAATTTGACTGAATGGCAAGAGAGAAAGACAAAAAATACCAATGCTTTCAAGTGCTAAAAAGTACCAAAATATGCTGTTGATTTTGTTTTGATATTTAAAAAAGGAAAGCTATCTTTAGAAAATGACTGACTTCACACATAAGACGACACATTTGAACACATTTTAACCTACTCTGCTGCTTTCACACCTGTTTAGTGTCATTATATAATGAAAATGTCCATGATTATCTAAACACATAAAATAAAGGAGCCACAAACAGTACATGGAGTGATACCATAGAACGGTAGACACCAACCCTGCTTCTGGAGATACTCCTTCTGGAGATACTCCTTCCACAAAAAGGTAGCTCTGCATGATGTATCTGTTCTTCTGTTGTTGACAAATGTTGTTAAAGTTGTATTCATGAGCAAAGGACAGGACTAAACTGTGTCTGTAAATGTTGACTACAGGACGCATATCTAGCTCTGTTATTGGAGGCTTAGATACTTGGTTATAATTGCATAATCACCCATGTATATTTTCTTCTGTGAATATTTTCTAGCAGATGGTCTCTGCTCATGCACCTTTTGTGGAAAGGTAAAACACAGGACCTCTGGTAGCATACAGGACCTCTGGTAGCATACAGGACCTCTGGTAGGTAAAGAAAAGGTAAGTTAGTTTGGGATAGAAATTTACGAATATATAGATAGAAATAATGTATAGAAATAATAAGGTTTTCCTCCCCCTATGGACAAATAGCAGAAAGAATGAGAGCAGAAGGGCCTGGGTGGTATTTTGTGTTCTTTGGTTTTCAACTAAATGAAATTTAGACAGATTACATTATTCATGCATTCAGCATTTTATGACTACCTTGTTTTAATGATATTTTGTATGAAATCAATCAGCACATGGGTGCTGTTGTTGACGAGCTTCCCTGAAATAAAACAAGCAAAGATAATTTTGTGTCTGCAGTGACTCTCATTCATCCTGACAAAGAGATGCAGAGCACAGGGGAATAACTGTACAGGACCCAGGATCAAACAAAAGCCCTTTTATAGAATGTAAAGCTATTAAGCCACTTACCACCATGTACTGGATTTCTATAAGCGTCCATCATCGTATCGCAGTGTTTTGGTTCCCTCCATGGAGGTCCGACTCGTCACAGCGAGGTTGTAGCTGTGTAGCAAACTGAAGCTGGTCACCCCACTTTGTAACAAAATATTTGCTTTGAGATTCATTCATTCCTTCATTTTAATCCAAGTCAGGGTCGTGGGGGGGTCAGATCTTATCCTGGCAGGTGGGATGGTTAGAGATCTACAACTTTAATCACTAATAGCAAAAAGGCGTATTTTGCTTTATATTATACAGTAATGGCAACCTAATAGAAAGCTTTGCTGTGCCTTCCAAAGGTCCAGGGGTGGTAGTAGAATAAATCAGTATGGTTCTATACTGAAGTCCAGGGTGGTAGTGGAATAAATCAGTATGGTTCTATACTGAAGCACTTTCAATTTTTTTAAATGAAAAGGTAAACATGAGGCTGAAGTGCAGAATCTGATCTATTTTTTCTGGGCGTTTCAGATTATACAATCTGATTTAAAAAATGCGTAGTCACTGAAATCACCCAAACCCTTCACGGTCCAGTTGCCTTCTGTTATTCCTATGAGACCTTTGCATAACAAAAGATAAAAACTCAGACTTTCTGCAGAGTTGTAACCATATCTGTTGTACAATGGACAATTCAAATAAAACCGAGTAACATGATCAGCACAAAGAACAGAACTATTTATATGCAAATATAGAGAATTAAATAATGTTCAGCCCCTGTAACTCACATGGGAAAGCAAGGAACATCTCCAGAGACAAACTCATACTGATAAACATTCTAGCTCCTCTGGATAAGAGCATTTACCAAAATTTTAATGTAATGCAAATCGTCAGAGTAGCAGGAATTACCTGCCCCAGTTCAAGTAACTTTTGCCAGTAATCTCTTCAGTTTGTACCAGTTTTCACCTGTTTGTATCTACACTTATCAAACAACCAACCAGAACTGCACAAAACATTCAATATCTATATATTATTTTCTGACCAGTGATGTATTTCTAAGTCTTCAATATGTTGTATAGAATATTAACACAAATTACTTTGTTAACATTGATAGGCCCATTACATACCTTAGGTTTTGTAATGATGTCCAGCTTTGTAACAATGTATAAAATATTTCCAATTTTCTGCAGAACATTTCTGATGTACTTTTGTTCATTCAAATGTGGGTTTCAGAGCATAAAGTAAAACTGATTACAATCCCTGAATGATCATTTGCATGGACAAATATAATTAATATATTTAAGTGCTGTAAACACACTTTTTTAAAAATCAACACAAAAAGAATCCTGACTGAAATTAATTTTTATTTTTGAACTCAATTTAAATGACATTTTTCTTTACAGAAACTGCATCATCTGCATGTACAGTATACCTAATTCACCTCCACCTCCCAAAAAACTGTCCTTACTGAAAAGCTGGAAATAATTCATTGTGCCAGGAATCTTAAAGAGGCAATTGGCAAAAGGAAGGAATATTTATCAATAAAATGATTGTCATATTTAGGTTTTGCTCTTGTGAAGCATAGACCATTATCATGAAAGCAAAACTGACTTAGATTATCAAGAATCAGCATAGAAAACAGTGCAGTAAATAAACTCTAGGATTACTCCCCCCCCCCTCAATCTGAGCAAATGTCCAGGCCGAACAACAACACCGGACAACCGGTCTCGGTCAACACCGAAGCCAGTGAAACATTGGCGAGGCATCAACGGCTTTAAAAGTTCATGTGTGTGTGTGTGCGTCAGCACTCAGCTCCACCCGCGTCAGCACTCAGCACTCAGCTCCACCCGCGTCAGCACTCAGCACTCAGCTCCACCCGCGTCAGCACTCAACACTCTTCTTTAACATATATTTGATCATCTGTGTCTGACTCAAGATGTTCCAGGCGGTCTGTCTGTCCACTCATGATCTCATCTGGGGTTTTCATGAACCTGTTGCATTAAACCACACACAAACATGCACACAGTGCACCACATAAACAAATAATTAAGGAATACATATCTAAATAAATACATAACGCATCAGTTGGTTTGCCCAACTTCACAGGTGTGTGTGTATGGAAGCCATACGTAAATATATTCACCTCCGGTCCCCCAACGAAAGCACAACATTCAGCTGAAATGATTGGTTTCCATGTTTTTCCCTCACCTGAACAGAAGTCTCTGTCCTGGTTCTTTCCTAATTATATTCAGTTTGTAGTAGTGTCTTAGTGCTCTGGACATCTTCTCATAGGTCATGTTCGTCCTGTTCTGTAAACACATAACAGAGAACAAACCTGAGAACGAACACAAAAATTCAGACATCAAGGGCAAATATGAAAGATTTGATTATGAGTTTTATAATAAGAAATAGAGTGATTGCTTGACTTTAGATATACCTTATATCACTTTAGACATACACTAGACTAACACTATAGTACCAATACACTGTGGTATATAGTCTGCCATACATCTGCCATACAAGTCAGCTAATCCACAGAAGTTTCTCCTACTGTTAATAAATACAGCATAAACTGTATATGTTATGCTGTACATCATGCATAAACAGCATGATGTATAGATATTTTTGTTTTTGTATCAATATATGAATTTACTGATATAAAACCCAAAATATTCATACATCACCAACCCTTTTTAAAAAAGCAGTTCATTTCATGACAGAGGCCACTGTAAACATGTCACAGCTGACACCAATACAAGTTTCCATTAGTCAGTTACTTCTGAGTACATGAAGATCACTGCAAAAATCTAACATTTCATGATGTACCTTGTGGTTTCCCCACAGCCGAGCCAGACCATTGGGATCAATGATTCGAAACACTTTTGTGTCACGGTCCTCCCAGCGGATGTAGTTCTCATAGCGGCTGTCCGAGAGAAGCTGATACACATAGTCCCACAACAACCTACAATCTAAAAGGAAGGATTTACAGGTGTATATTTTTGGTTTCTTTCTTTTAAGACAATGGACACGTCACTCGACAAAGGAAAACATGCATAACCCCCCCCCAACAAGAACCCCCCCACATTTAGAAGTTACATACCATCTAGATTTACAAGGAATTTCCACTCAGAGGAAATTTGCTGACCCAGAATGCTGGTTCCTTTAAGGCACACACCTACACTACATTTTTCTTTTATTTGACATTTTTGCTTAAATGTCCGTTTACAATATTTGTGCGGATTTATATTCTAAAATAACTCATTCATATTTACGTGAACATTTTCCCATTTCTCTTTATCCCTCAGAATTTAAGAGGTTGATTTTGTTACTGTGCCTTTAAGAAGGATACAAGCTAAACGAGGTTCGTTTTGATTGGCTGTGCTGTACTGTGCCTCATTCAAAAGGCAGTCAGAGCTGAAAAACACCCAAGAACTAAAGTTTAGCTGTAGGCTAAATGTAAGTGTGTTTGGTCATGTGACGTCAGAAAAAGTTACTTAAAAAAAAAAAAAGTATTTCTTTGAGCTGCATTTATGTGTCTGCGGGATTACAGACATCCACTCTATAGCTGTGACTCACTAGCTAAGGTTTCTATAGTGTTAGTACTTCACCACTGAAGCATAAATGACTCTCAATTGACAAGACATCTGATTAATCTGTTTTAAAATCAGTTTTGTTTGAGAGCTGAAGTATGATTTCATTGTTTGTATTTCAAGGTCGGCTACGTCTGAAACACAACAGCTTGCCTAAATCCTCCCTGGTTCACTTCTCACTTTTCTTGTTGCCCTCCCAGTCACATTCCTTCTTCACAGGTACCAGAGAACAATTTAAAGTACTGAAAAAATACAACCTATGGCATCTTTAACCCATTATTAAAAGTATATTTCATAGCCAAGAGTAATAGTTTAGTTTATGGTGTACCAACTGTAGAAGGACTGATTTTTAAAATAATCTTATAGAAAACAAAGTTGACAATTTCTCAAGGTATAATGTATCTATACTCCCTGAGTGAAAACATGTTTCTAAACTTGTATGGCATTTTACAAACAGAGGGGTGGTACTGTGATCAATTTTACCACAATAAGGGCAGATCTGAGGGATTCAAATCTTTTAAACTTGAGGCTTATTGCTATGTATTAATCCTAATAATTATTAGTTATTAACCTTTGGAATTTGCCATTCATTATCTACTGTGGGTTATTCAGTAACTTCATTTTGCCCAATATGAAAGTTATATACACTTAATTATATAAACACTTTATATACACAGAAGGAAGAGATTCGGCTGGTTTGGAGGTTTTTAGTAAAAATTAGTCATTAGTCGGGAGTTTTTTCTATTTCAAGTATTTCTTCCTGATATATAATATCACTTCCTCCCCAAAGATCCTCATCCTGTAAAGGTCAGATGACTTTAATCAGGCTTTAGTAACACACAGGCAGGGCGTTCTTACCGGCGATGCGCCCGATGGGCATGCCCTGGTCATCGGGGGGTGAGACGGGCATGATGATCTGGTTGCGGTAGCGGGCGTCTTCTGGTGGGTGGAGCTGGTGCGCTTGCGGGTGGCCCGCCACGCTCAGCGCGTGGTGAGGAGGCGGATGGTGAGCATGGTGATTGTGGTGGTGATGCCCCTTCCCCTCGCGCCCGTTTTCCTGCGGTGCCGCCCGGCCGTGCCTGAAGTCGCCCGGCGCGCCCGCTCGTCCGGGGCTGAGGAGCAGCGGGTGCATGATGGCGCTGGGCATGAGCTGGATAACGCGAGGCGGCGGCGCCTCCTCCTGGCACGGGCTGCCTGGCCGTAGAGCCTCGCGGGGCACGGGGCAGTGCCCGTTGGGGGCCGTGGGAGACACCGACAGCGGGTACACATCATCCGGGAGGTGGTTGTTGCTGTCGGGCTGCTGGGAGCACACCTGCTGGGGATCTTCGGCCGCGGCGGGGTGGGCGAGAGGCGGGTCTGCGGGGGAGCGGCGAGGCGCGGCGTGGTGGGGTGAGCGGGAACGATGCCGGAGCTCAATAGTAGGGGGGTGAGTGGGGAGGGAGTCTGTCGCACGCGGGGTTCGTAGTACCGTTTCTAGTGAACAGAAACAGAAGCCCGTGTGAGATTATCCGTCCACCAGAGGGCCTCGCACTTGTGAATAACACCCAGCTCAAAGCTGTTTTAAAGAACTAGATCATGTTTATTACATGTAATGTTTATAGAAAAAAGAGAAGAGCTGTGTGTGAGTTTTGTGAGGAACACGAAAAGCTAAAAAAAACTTTTTTACGTAAGGAAATCTGGGTTTGCGTGAGAATTAGTCATTTTAATACCAAGTATATGTGAAACATTATTTCCAGTGTAGCCCAGGTGGACCAATAATTTGCTCATTTGCTCAACATAAGGAATCAAATGCATTTAACAAAATCTCTCACTGGCCTGTAAGATGATATGGCAGCATTCACCTGCTATTTGAATAAAACATGAAGCTCTACAACCTGGTAACATTAAACATGCTGTTTAAATACAGGTGCATTTCCTGGTACAACAGGTTTTTCTGTCAACATTCCAAACTGCCACTTCCTCCCAGTGCGCCTGTTGATTCAGGTACACCCATGTTCATAACCAGTGTCTCCCAAGTCCTCAACGACAGAGAGTTCAAAGTCAATTTATTACACACGGAAGTGTGCAGATGCTTTATCTCTCATAACCAGGCAGAAAAAAAAACAGGATCTGGACTTCCTTGAAAGCTGTACTTCAGGCAATTGAATCTTATTACAGTGTGAGTTGTTATGTGTACATATGCATTACACCTTGTTTACAGCAGAATGCAGTGCAGACTGGAAGCTGCAGATCAAAGCCTACACAGACATCAGCAGATTAGCACGAATATTCAGTGTGATAAAACCCCAGCTACAGTTTGATTCATTCGCTGTATTGTTTGTCACGGGAGCTGAGATGATGAAGCCTCACTTTTGCCATGTTACAGGTGCTAGGACACGTCCGATGCTGCACCAGAAGAACACACTCACCCTCGAGTCTGTGGTGCTGAAGTGCTGTATCAGACAAGGAGTGGAAGGGGTTTCCAGGGTAACACGTGGAAGGGAGAGAGGAGTGGGTCTTCCTCTGCTTCAGAATGTGCTGGAGCAGCTCGTACAGGACATCCCCTGTGGACCAGCAACAACAAGCAATAGTCCCGGATGAATCTCACAGCCAAAGGTCCACAAGCCTGGAACTGAAGTTGCCACTGTTTGTTTAAGGGGAACTATTTCAGCATGTTTACTTGTTAACATCATGTTTACTGCTGTCCAGGAGAAACAGAAAAGCACAGAAAAACACACAAAGAGAAAGCAAACAGATAAATAAAGACGTGGTCATAATGTTTGTCGATTTTAGAACAATGTAAAAGACAAAAAAATAAATATGAAAATCTGCATTTTGAGACGCTTCCAGACAGAATTTCAAGAAAATGATTCTCGTAAAGGGCGTCAACACACAAGCGGGTGTGTACAGACACACACAATTATACATTTGTAAACAAAGC
Organism: Tenebrosternarchus preto; assembly: GCA_025802075.1. NCBI lineage: Eukaryota > Metazoa > Chordata > Actinopteri > Gymnotiformes > Apteronotidae > Tenebrosternarchus > Tenebrosternarchus preto. Next base: position 11,936,407 of record JAOYMR010000006.1, read on the forward strand.
AAGATACCTTTCAGTTCTCAGTTTCTGGTCATCTTGATGCTGAGAGGGAAATTCCTAACACTACCAGGTGACAGTTGTGGCTAGAAAAACACTTCCTTATCAAATGTTTACCCAATTCTTAACTTCCTCTCTAGGCTACTATATACTACACAGCTAAAAAGGACCAGCTTCAAGTTTATTGTGCGTTCATGGCTGAACCCAGTAAATAAGGGATCATTTCCCAAGCACAAAATTTTACTTCCCATCTAAGTGTGTTATTTAAGAAAGATACAGTACTTGAACTGATGCCGTGATAATGAATAGATTAAGAACAGGTAAACAATGACAACACCTCTTAAAATGAACTGACTGAGTGTAACTCACAAAAAGGACCCATGAGAAAAAATTTGTTTGTGTGAATGTATGTGTGTGTGTTTGTGTTTGTGTGCATGCGTGTGTGTGTATGCGGGACTGTGTGTGCATGTCACCTAAATGTGTGTGTGTGCGTGTGTGTTTGCGTGCGTGCATGCAGGCCTGCGTATGCATGTCACCTAAATGTGTGTGTGCGTGTGTGTGTGTCACCTGAATGTGTCTGTGTGTGTGTGTATGTATGTGTGTGTGTGCGCGCACGCCTGTTTGTGCGTGTGTGTGTGTGTGTGTGTGTCACCTGAATGGGGTGAGCGATAGCGAAAGTCCTCTTTAGTGAGCAGGAGGAGGGCTTTGCCATTCATCTGGAAACTTCCACTGGAGATGGGCCGCAGGGCGAACTCTCTCTCTGCCCAGCGCAGCCACTGGCCCACGTCCTCCCTGCTCCAGAGCACAGGCTGCAGACCTAAAGCCGTCACAGCAGAACAACAGTGTCAAAAACCTCTCACCAGCAGCAGAATCTTAGATGAACTAAGAGTTGTAAAAAAGAAACCAACAGCAGCAAGTAATAGAAGATAAAAAAGATTTCATAATATAAGAAACTAAGATTATGTTTTCTTCTGATATAACACCTGAGGTTGTCAGACCAACACAATGGCCTAGTCAAACATGGAGAACAGCGTTTGTCAAGTAATTACAAGTCAGGTAATTACACGGTCATACAAACTGTTTCCTTGTCAAAACAATTTTTCTTGCCACAACATGATAGCAAATGTATACTTAACTTGGGAAAAGTGTGAGTTCTGCTTTTGTAGCAAATGTATTCAGTTCTGGAGACACCTCTCGCAACACCTGCTACAAATCCACCTCTCTCTCTCTCTCTTTGGCAGTATGCAAGCTAAGAATTCACTACTAATAATAGATACAGTTAAACTGGCAAACAGAGAGTGTTGCGTGCGGATAAGATCGTTCCTCTAACAATCAAATGGCCACCTATTCCACATGCATGACCTATGCTCAGGTATGCTGTACACCTCCCACATGATGCATTAAAAAAATGTGTAGACAAATGTAAAAACAGTAAATAATAATAATAATAATAATAAATGTTTAAACTATTTATAAAGATTATCTAACATACAATCATTACTGCTATATTGCCTAGAAGAATTATTTTTTTATTCTTAACCCACAGTCTCCCAGACACCTCAGAGAAACTTTTAGTTAAACATTGAGTGAAAGTGTAATTTTAACCAGCTCAGTTTTAACCAGCTCAGTTTTCATGATTCTAGCCCTTCCAGCTTTTAGCACATCAGCCTCTGGATTTGGTTCATTCTAAACTTTGTTCAAATCACGCACCTGCTATATGTGAATGAGCAAAAAATACCTAAGAGCTTGGAGTGATGACACATGGACAGGACCATCAGAATTGTCCTGAAATCCATGTCTTCAGCCAAGTTGAAACAAAGCTGCAAATTACACATGAACAGACTTCTAACATTGTAGTTCTTTCATGTACTTCTCACCAATACCAACAATGTCTGTTCTGTGCCTAGCAAGGCAGCCAGCAAGTGAGCCAACTAACTCTCTCTGTCCAGTCAGCAACACAATGTAATGGAATAAGCATCCTGAAATCTTTATGCATGTTTAAGTCATTGTACTGAAGTGCTTGTGTAGGCGTCGCTTAACCAGAGCTCTTCAGTAAAGTGATACCTAAAAGAATCAAGAATAAAATGGTTCAGAGTAAGTTCTCAGCAGCCCGTTTACTCCTGATCCATTACGCCTTCTTACTGTCCATTCAAGAGTTCGTGCTGTGTGGTGTTACATACTACAACATCAGATGGGCATTAAGTCCTGTAACGCTTAACAGTGTTTACTGTGACCACTTGTTTTTACTGGGTATTTACAGTGAAAAGAACAGAACAACAGGAGAACAGCTCATACCTTGTTTGTTCTGTGTATTTACAGAGTAAGAATCCCACAGTAGCACTTTGATAACCCCCTGCTTGCTTTACTATTGTGCCATTAAAGATACATGCATATATTGCCTCAGTGTAGTAAAACTTCATGCCCTCAGATGACCATACAATCCTTCCTCACAGATGAACACTTGAGAAGGGCAAATGTTCCTTCCACTTCAGTCTTTCATGCTACCACAGCGCAGGACAAACATGAGCGATGCTACGAGCTCATTTTCAAACATGTAGAGCCATTTCTCGAATCATACGATGAAGGAAAAATCATATTTTTTAGGCACTTGACTAGTAATCAGAAGGTTGCTGGTTCAAACCCCACCTCTGCCAAGTTGCCACTGTTGGGCCCCTTAACCCTCAACCCTTCATACCAGGAACAGGTATGTACCAATTCATACCAGGAACAGGTATGTACCAATTCATACCAGGAACAGGTAAGTATGTCCACTTCATACCAGGAAGTGACACCACAAGTTCCAGGACATTGGACAGTAAATGACAGTAAATTACACCGCAAACAAATTACACATGAATACAAATTACCTGCATGTTTTCTTACATTTACAGTATTTACATTTAACCAGTGTTGTTTCTATATGTGCTTCCTGGAAGCTGGACTCTTGATCTTGGAGTTACTAGCACTATGCTCTACCTGATCTACCAGATGAGCGTCCCAAGTTTAGGTACCCACTGTAAACCCACTCTAATAAACTGTCAACACTTCAAATTGCACATACTTAACTAGGCCCTGTCTTTAGCTGGCAAACACACATCCAAAGCCCTTTGGTGTGTCTTTATGCGACACTTGGGAATGCTTGTTTTGTTACTGAGTACTTTTCCCCCTGCATCTAAAATTCAGACGGCGTGGGAACATGACAAATAAAACATCTGCACCGGAGAGCCACCCAGGACTCCAAACCAGACACCCAGCAAATTCAACATCCATGCAGCTTCTGCAGAATCTCCAGCTCTACGCCTCAGATACCTGCCTGGAAATCCCTTAAACTCACAGAGCAATGCGTACAGAGCAAAAAGAAGCAAATCATACACACACAAACACACACACACACACACACACACACACATACACACGCACACAGCTAAATATGTATACATGCGTTCAAGCACAACCCATCACAATCCCCAAACAAGCGCCTGTATCCATCATTCCAGAATGTTTCATTGGTCTAATTCTGTCTGATGCAGCTGCTGTCTGGTCTGTATGTGAAGTGGCATGTGTGCAGCCAGAACTGGCAATGAAGTGAAGTGAAGTGTTTCTTATCGACAGGCACCACTTGCATTTTTCCTTCTCCACCCCAGCAGCTGGTATCTCTGACCCTTGGTATACATGTACTGGTATCTCTGACCCTCGGTATACATGTACTGGTATCTCTGACCCTCGGTATGCATGTACTAGTATCTTCATGAAAGGAATCAGAAGAAACCCCACCCACTGTGCTACAACTGCAAAGCCCTTCCTTCTTTAAGCTCCATGCCTCTCCTAACTGGCCCCAAACAAAGAACCCATTCATGCATTTTGTTTGATATCATGCAGACATCATCCACAAAGTACGTTTGGACTGTTCACCCATAGTTCCTCATTTCATACTTGATAAAACATGAGTGACCTGCTTCTCTGCGGAGCTGCAACTGTTCTGTTAGTCTCAGTTTCTCACTCTCAGACTTTATTCCTTCTAAACTGCTACATCATTGGCGCTGAATTGAAGAGTCATTTGACTTCCAAAACGACTCGAGTGTCATCACAGTGCGCAGCAGGGTGCAGGTGGGTCTGAGCGCATGCACGTGTGTGTATCTGTGTGTGTACACGCGCGTGCGTGTGTGTATCTGTGTGTGTACGCGTGTGTGTGTGTGTGTATCTGTGTGTGCATGTGAGTGTGTGTGTATCTGTGTGTGCATGTGTATGTGTGTGTGCATGTGTGTGTGCGCGTGTGTATGGGTGTCCCCAGGCAGCAACGATTCACAGAACAATTTAGAGTTCTAGAAAAGTCATAGTTGATGTGGCTAGTCTGTCCCGTGACAGGCTCTGGCCTACTCACAGTACTGGACATCTGCACAGAGTCTCCAGAGAGACACTTACCCAAAGGAGGAAGGAGAGGAAGAGAGTCTGAACTTCCCACAACACACTTTAACAGGAAACCCCTCCCCCAGCACAGCCACACAGGCTCAGTTTCAGAACAGGAAGTCTCCTGTGGTAACGGCTGTGGTGACGTGGAGGTTTTTTTTTTTTTTTTGTCAACAGTCAGCAGCGCGAGCAGGAATGGAGAGAGGCGGAATGTGTTCAGGATGATGACCACATCAACCGAGACGCACAACCAAGTAAAGCAGAGACAGAGACAGAACATTTTTGATTCAGGATTTGTTCATGCTGTTCTACTCAACCCTCCACCCCCACCCCCGTTTCCCCAGCCCACCGGACACATGCTGTATGGAGTATGAAGCTCAAGGATGAAGCCCAACCCCCACAGTTGCTATGTGGGGATCTAATCTGGTCTGATGGCATAATTCGCGCCCCCTGGAATCATGGGAGCTCCCAAAATGGAGCGCTCTTGACTCAAAGAGGTGCATGGTGTTGCCCAGGCAACCCCCAGGCACCAAGGATGACTGGAGGAGAGTAGAGATGAGATCACTGCTATCTGGTTTCATTGTTGCTCTCACAACTCCCCCTCAAAGACTCTATTCACAGAACGTTATGTGTCTTACACACACACACACACACACACACACAGACACACACACAGACACACACACAGACACACACACACACACACACACACACACACACACACACACACACACACAGACACAACTACACATACACTATCCCAATAGCATGGGATTTATGTGGCTCCAGTGAGTTCTGCATTTAAAATGATAACACATTCACCAAGGTAAACCATTCACAGACAGGACTGAGATAACATCACTACTAGCAGCACTAAGTTAGGGTCACTTTTCTTCAACACTAATTAGACTGTCTTGTTGGTTTTTTACCTTTAAATTATTGGTTTTAACATTTATTCTGTCACTGCTTCTGAAAAAAAACAGATTTGTTAGGCAATAAACCCATAAAGGATTATTTCTTGTTAGATGGTCCCATTTGTAAAACGGACTTGCTTCTCCATCACTGATCAAGATTGCACACATCTCAGCACTCCATGTAAGAACCTTTGATCTCATGACCACTCCTCTAATATGATGAAATCTCAATCATGTCAGCTTGACCCTGCCCCCTCCTCACTACTAAAGCTTTGTCTCTCTGTTATTTTGACTACCGTGTTTTAATCTCATTAACCTCTCACTTATATCTGCTCATGTTCCTTATGCTCTGAAAACTCCTGCTGTCACTCCCATTAACAAGAAACTGGGTCCTGACTGTTTAGTTATGAAACATTTTAGATGCATTTCTAACCCATTTTTTGTCTTTAAACTTATTGGGAGAGCTCCCACCTGCAAAACTTCAGCAAAAAAAAAAGTTTTGCTCCTATCCAAGTAATGAAACAGCTCTTGTCTATGTACTAAATGATCTTCTGGTGTTGTTCTTCATCTTTACCTTCATGCAGTCTTTAATATGGTCATAACATTCTCACTGCTCTATTTTCTATTATTAGCTGGTGCTAGTGCTATACTTGATCAGATCCTATTTCAAAGTCAAAGTCAAATTTATTTATATAATGTTTTTTTTACAACAGACATTTAAGCAGCTTTACAGATGTCCAAATCCAAGCCCTCAGTGAGAAAGCCAAACAAGACACCGGCAAGGAAAAACACCCTAAGAGCATGAGAAAGAAACCTTGAAAGGAACCAAGACTCAAAGGGGGCCCACACCAAGAACAATATAAGCAATAACAACAGCTAATCAATGGAAATCTATTGCAGGTTCCTAAAAGTGCTAGCCTATGTTCAATGAGTGTAAGTGCGTCCAAACCCATCTGGCACAAGAACAGGCCTGGGGAAGGGGTCAAGGAGGAGGGAGCAGCAGCTGAGATGGATCAGGATGCAGCAAGGCTCAGCACGACACCAGGAGTAGATGTATCTTGGCAGAAAGAGAAGACAGATTGTTAGGTGTGGTCAGATATGAAAGTGTGTAAAATAGAGGTATATATTTATGCAAAAGTGGACTCAGATTACTCAGTGGAAGCAGATTATTGGACTATGGCAGCACACCTTACAGAACAGAGGCAGCAGGTAACAGACATGAGGCTTCCCAAAATCTTGAGTGAACAAAGGTGAAGTGACAGCATCACAACATGGCAATCTACCATAACTCTCGATGTACATGAAATCCCAGATCTACAGCTTTACCTAAGGTCAAAGGTATTCAATAAAATCCCTGATTACACATTGGTTTTCTGCCTAGCTTTAAATATTGAGACTGTGTCTGACTTTCGAAGACTGACAAGACGATTATTTCATAGCTTGAGAGCTTTATAGGAAAAGGCTCTGAGGATTCTAACTACCTGGACCTTTTTATTTAAGCAGATCATAATAAACCAAGAGTTTGCGGATGTTCTGTGGGGCAAGCCCATTCAATGGTTTTGTAGGTCATTCGAACTATTTTACAGTCAATATGAAATTTTACTAGGAGCAAATGCAGCGTAGCTAAGATATGAGTAATATAATCAATAGTAGTTCTAGTAAGAACTCTGGCTGTTCTATTTTGAATTAACTGCAGCATTTTTATATACTTAGTGGTGACATCCAGATATTAAGGCATTACAATAGTCCAATCTGGAAGTGATGAACACACTAACCAGCTTTTCTGTGTTATGTAATGATAGAATATTTCTGATCTTTGCAATGTTTCTCAGCTGTCCTAGAAATGCAATTTACTAGAAATGCAAGTTTCTAGTACAGAACTAAAATCTCAGATGGCCTCGAGGATTATCAAAATGAATGTTGAAATCTCCAATAATAATAGTTCTTTCTACCAAAATAACTAGATTTGACCAAAAATGTAAACTCATTAAGGAATTTGGTTCAGGTGACTAATCAATATTAATTAGTGAAAATATTGATAAGGCTTGCTGTACAGCATAAAACTTTTAGGCCACCATTAGATTTATTATTTTAGCCATGGTGGAATAACCATATAGAATTATTTCTCATTCTGTTTACTATATATTAGAATACAACCAGAAAATACAGGAAATGTGTATTATTATTAAAAAACATTATTAAAAAAACAGAAAAAAAACAGCTTGTATGCACTACAGTTTATATACCAGAAGTATTTAGTGTGACCTCCATTTATACTTAAACAATAGCAGGAACCTGGATCTCTTAAAGTCCATTAAAAAGTTCAAGATGTGCTTAGTACAAAGGGAGGTCACCATAAATATTGACTTTTACCTGTAGAAGCCAAGAAGTATTTTTTTATTTAGTGTACATATTTACTGTATTTTCTGTTTATATCTTAATAAAGAGACTGAAAAAAATATATATGTTGCCAATATACCACTGCTAAAACAACAATCCTAATGGTGGCCTAAAACTTAAACAATATAGCCAGCAAATACAGTACTGTGCATGTTCCAATAAGTCAGCTGTCTGGTTTATGTCTGATGTCTCATTATAAATAACTGCAAAGCCAACTCACTACGCAAGTCCCCCCCCCCAAATTGTATTTACTGCTTTTTTTTTATATGTTTAAAACTTTTTTGTCATGTCACTTTCACTCCCTCTTAACTGGTTAGGTCAAAGTTCAGAGCTTTCAGTATCATTTCAGTTGTTGAAAACTAAATTGCTCTACTTCATGATAATTCCCTGAGTAGAGAACACACTGACCTGTCTACTGTGTAACATACACTCTACTAGCTGAAATCAGATACACATAAAGCAACATAATACTCATCCTTCAGTCCTTGAACAACAGAATATACACAGACCTTCTGAAATCTGAGCAGCTCTCTCTGACCCCTTCCTAATGTTTTAATTAAAAATGGCCCAACCATCTCATACGCCATTCATTTTTCACCTGAATGCAGAAACTATTCCTGAAATTTACATTACAGGCTTCCATCTGAGCTTAAAAATTGTTCTGATCATATATGTTTTATAAAACTGTTCTGTAACAGATCAATGATCACATCTTTAATACAGGCCCCAGAACAGCGTTTGTGATGCAGATGTCAAGCTGTGGGTTTGGTCTAAGCATTGTAACAAATAGACAGAGGATATTTCTTCAGTGGCTGCTGTGGATTCTGAGCTATTTTATATCATCAATCAATTATCTTGAGTATGCATTTACCAAGTATCTATCCAGTTTTCTTGAAAAAAACTGCACTACAAGAAGAGATTATTGCTGTCCATTGCTGGAAGAGAATGTGCTGTTAAAAATTAACTTTGTTTTTCAGTAGAATAGAATGGATTTTTCTCGAGCTTATTCAAATCTTGCATATGTAACTTTTAGCAGACACGTCTACATAGATTTAGATCTTGTTTGTCATAAAGTGTAAAGCATTTCCTTCTACCTTTTCAGTGAGTGTCTTTGTTGCTTTTGGTAGTTAAGATTCTGTATATTTCATCTGTGCAGCCAGTTGAACGTAGAGCATGAACACAGTGCTCCATCTGAGAGCTGCTCCATGACATTTAACAAAAATTATTAACTGTCTATACTACATTTGGTAAAAATACTGTGGTGGTAAGATAATCATAAAAGAAACAGTGTGTGTTTGGTGTAGTGCTCACACTACCATTTAAAAATTAACTTTGTTTTACAGTGCTTTGGTGAAACACAGCCTTAGTTTGTACACTCTCAACCGTGATTAAGTTGTTCAGTATCATGTTTCGAGACTGCTGTTGCAGGTTTCTATGGTGAGGAGAAAGAGTCTTTCAGTGGGTGGAAACTAAGGTGACCTGACAGGTTCAGACACAGGTCAGCATGTAACCAGAGATCTAGAAAAAAAGACTAATTCAAGAGCAGAGTGGACATGATGGACAGTAGAGAGACAGGAGAAGAACAGGACAGTACTAGTTCATGAGGGACAGTAGAGAGACAGGAGAAGAACAGGACAGTACTAGTTCATGCTATGCTTGCTCTCCTCTGCAGATGCTTGTGTGTAATGATGAGAATGTGTTTGTTCTAACTGTTCCTCACAGCATTGGGTCACTGTCCACTGCACTCGCTAGACCCCTCCATTTATCCTGGTCTGGACCAGTTTGTGTGTGTGTAACATTAGAAGCATATACAAGAACAAATCCAAAAAACTCCTACACAGGGAGTTCTGATTAGGAATCAAACACACTTCTGAGTTTTTTTCCCCCTGAGTGGTTGCTTTTGAGAGAGAGAGAGAGAGAGAGAGAGAGAAAGAAAGAAAGAAAGAAAGAAAGAAAGAAAGAAAGAAAGAAAGAAAGGAATGGAATGGAATGGAAGGGTATCTTGAACTCTAAACTACAGTTCTGGTTAGGGTGCATTCTCTGAGTTGATGACCCTCTGGATAAGAATATCAGCTAAATGCCATAAATGTAAATGTAGGTAGTGTTCATTGGTATACAATATAACTGTCTTTGCTTCCTGCCTTTGTGGTAATGGGCACCTCATTAATGCTCTCCCTCCTGTCAAAGTCCAGCCATGCCCAGCTAATTCAGGAAGTGCACAGATAAATATCTGGGATTTCAAACCAAATTAAACTACTTAGCATGCATCCTGTGCTTTAGCAACACAATACTGACATTTAATATTACTGCAGCAACTTTCTTAACATGTACAGTTCCTTTTCTTTTTGTTCCACTGGGTATGGCGTGTTGTCACGGACAAGTAATGATAGCCTCCCTTTTTTTTTTTTTTTTGGCTAACACTCTGCAGGAACAGGAACGTCTGCAGCGATTTCCTTCATAAAGCGGTCCACACCACTAATAAACGCTGGAGCCATCTAGAAATTCCTCCAACACACAGAAAGGTTGAGGCTGCTGCTGTTTGCCAGAGTGATGAGGATTGTGAACAGAATGTGTCTGCATATGCTCTCAGTAGCTGAGGCTAGAGAGAAAGGAAGGGGCACTGTTTATTTGGAGGTAATGATCTATATCACATCTCTCCCTCTCTCAGAGGACATTAATAACAATTTTTATGTTTGTTTTAACACAATACTACCATCAAGCAAAAAAGGGCAACATGACCATATGAACGTACCTGTTCAGAAGTGCTTTTCATCATTTCTTCTGGTGTTTGAATATTTCAGTGTGGCTCAGCAGACAGGGAAGCCTGTGTCCTGCTTGAACACACACACACACACACACACACTTGTAGCTCTTAAATCACTGTCTGGCAGGTGCAGTCTGCAGCTCACACATACTGCAGTGCTGGGTAACCCACACTAAACACAGACCAGCCTGCCAAAGCAAAGCCCGAGAGAACGCCATAAGCCTTCGGTTACCGACAACTGAACGAACCTGATCCTCCAGGCCCAGCGCCAGGAGGAGAGCAGGGCCTCTAAGACTGACCGTGCACAGGAGAGGAGCAGGCCAGGGCAGCTTTCGAGCACCAAACCCACTGACTTCAGAGAAGAGAAGGAAATGCCCAGCTCTGGGTGGGCGTACAGGGCGGCGAGTGAGTGCTCCGCATGGCGTTGCCGCTCACACACTCTCTTTTCCCGCTGCGGAGCGAGGAGAGCCTGCACTCCTGGCAGCAGTGGTAGATACTTGCTGAGAAGAAAATGTAGTGCTGGAGATTCTTTATTCAGCCTGTATTTGCTATTAGGAGGGTTTTGTGGTCATAAGCATGCAGGGTCCACACTGCCCATGAACCTCTGCACACTGACAGACCTGACAGACCATCAATAGTTAAAAATAAATAATAATATAAAGCATAACATATATCAGTGCCCACAGCTTCATTCCTTTATGTCCCTCTCTCTTCCCGTAACAGTTCATCAGTATTTAATGTTGAGAAAAATGTGCTGTTCTAATGCAGCCTTGAAAAAGTTGTCTTGTAACTTTTTTTTGTTAATTGTCTCGTAAAGCACCGAACTGCTGGTGAGATTTCTCCTGCCTAAAAATTCTTGATAGAAAAAAAAAAACTTCCAGACATACGCTTTCCATTAAAACCTTTCGTGCTTGCATAATTTCTTTTATCTTCAGCTCAAATACACACTGTTAAAAGGGCCTCTGGAATAATTCAGCTTGATTTCTTATGGCTAGGCTAGGCTTTACTCCACTGCAGAGCACAGTCATTCCAGAGCACAATTACCAGGCCGTTACAGCCCTGCTTTCCAGCTGAAGGACTGCATATATTCTCAGGGTTAACAACATTTGAATGGGTGTGTGTTTGGTAGCAGTTGACAGTGACGGTTGCAGGGAAAGCAATATTTTATATATCTGTACATGAACTTTTACAATGTTATTAACAAACTCCTGCAGGACTCCTGCACTTTCTGTGTGGGGAGAGCAGACGGAGTCTACTAGTCCCCACCATGATACAGCCCAACACATAATCTGCTAGACTGAAGAATCACAGCTGATGTTCCCTACTCAGATAACAGAAACCTTTTCTCTAAAACTGCACCTCCATGCTGTGATCCGCCCGAGGAATGACATGACTTCAACCAACTAATTTATCAGTAAGCACACACTGCTCTAAAGAGCGTAGTGCTGTGTGTTTAAGGAACTTCCACCAAGTTGTATACCAGGTAACAAATGCTACCCCAGTCTGGTACATATACTGATCGTAAATCAACAGTTTAAAAGCATTTGGTTCGTGTCCATGTGTGAAGTGACTGCTCTTTCTGTTTTTCTGCTTTGGCTCTGGACATTCTACCCCAGACTATAGTAACTGTGTGGTTCACAAGGTTACCAGAGAAACATAACATTTCAGACAGAGGTCCTTCATTACCTCCTGGAATGCCAGCAGCACTGAAATGACCCGTTTCCTCGGAAAACTTACATTTTTCTACCTAGATATGTGTGTATAAAGAAATAAAGAACTGTGTGTGTGTGTGTGTGTGAATGTGTTGCATGTGCTTTTAAAGTTGTAGGAAGTAAAACCCACTCATACTCTAGCAGTCAACATTATCACTGGACTGTTTTTCACCAAAAGATAAATGAGTGTTTATCAGTATCTGGAAGGTTCTCCTCTAGCCTCACATATCTTTAAATTCCATTCTTTTAATCACTGATCTAAAGGAGCAGCTTCTCATAGTGTTGTCCACTGGTCACCCTCAATTTTCACAGGTAACATCCAAACTCACAAGCATGTTCTTTTTCTTCATTTTAGCTCATGGCCAAACATCCCAGCAGTTTTAAACCTACACCTTGGAGCAGTTTTAAACCTAAAATGCTATCTTCTCTTTCTCTAGCTCCCTGGAATCTTTTTTGTACTTCAGTGACCCACTCTTTCTGGTCTTGACCTCATTGATCCACTATTTTCCCATTAAGATCCTTCTCTCACTTCCATGACTGCAATTTTATTCTTAATTTTATTAATTTTATTTCAATTCTATTAGAAATTCTTTATAGAAACCCTTTCTCCGTCAACACAATGACTCTTCCATGATCTTGTAGATTCATTCTAGGCTTTGAACCCATTTTGTCACCACTTCTTATACTTTACCATCAAGGCTATGCCTCAGGCCTGCCTGAGGGACTACAGCAACGGGGCTCTTTCCATTACCCCTGGGTCTGTTCTCAACGCCAAATTCACATTATACGCCAAACTTTGAGCAAAATCATTGTAAATTATAACCATGAGTTCACTCTCCAGGGCTAGACTGTAAAATGAAATGTCAAACTGCCTCCGCTCAAACACCTACATTTTCCTTTCTTTTTGACCTCATCTAGGTTAGCTTGGTTAGTAAATCTTTCTCTCACACCATTCCTATAACACTTCTAATGTTGTCAAACATGTTCAGCTCTTTTGTTTATTTGCTATCTCTCAAAATATTAAGTGTTAGAATTTGACATTACGATATTAATAACTATAGCTGTAGCTAATGAAGCATAGCTATATTGTGTTACTGTATACAGTATTCAGTATTACTAAACCATTGTAGTTAATTTTTTAAAACCTGCATGTCTGTGAGATCTGTCCACCTGAAAGTTGACTATCACTTCTAGCCAGTTAACATTAGATTTTGAAAATAGTGGACATGATGATATATAAAACTAACCTGCTGAAAAAAAATATATAAACCATTTAAAATTTGTTGGTTTCGGAAGCCACTACAATGATACTTAAAAGTTGTTAATAATATTTTTTCTGATGACTTGATATCAAAATGTAAAGGATCCTAATTGTGAATGGTGGGTTTGATGGTTTTCTAATGGGCTATAAAGGTTATACAAAGTAATTCATATTTCACTGTATTATTTCAGTAAATACTGTCTCAATTCAATGTATTTACTATTTTAGGAGGGAATGATGTGTATACCAGTGGAAATAGATTTAATTGTTGGCAGAGACAGGGCAGAAAAGAATATCATGCAAAACCCTTATAATAGCTGTTATTAAAATTAGCTTCACATAAATTTCCTGGCAAAGCAGTACATTGGCCACGTGCACATAGCTGATTCCTAGCGTGTCAATTCCTATGTCCGTTCTTAAAAAGATTCTGTTTTCTTTGTGGACACAAGAACTTTTTGCAGGAATCAGAGAAGCAGGAGGGAGTACACAATAGTGGAACAGCAATAACAGAGAGGCAGGAGGGAGTACACAGTAGAGGAACAGCAATAACAGAGAGGCAGGAGGGAGTACACAGCAGAGGAACAGCAATAACAGAGAGGTAGGAGGGAGTACACAGCAGAGGAACAGCAATAACAGAGAGGCAGGAGGGAGTACACAGCAGAGGAACAGCAGTAAGAGAGAGGCAGAACACAGCCGTGCAGCAGTAGAGAATACAAATACAGAAGACTTAAGGACAAAGGAAGGTAGCCCGTGTCAGCCACTGATGCAGTATCCAAAAGAAAAATTTGGACTCAGATCATTTCAAAGTAATTGGTTTCAGAAGTACAGCTGGCTGGAATATTTTGGTTTAGGAAAGACTCTTCATTCTGTTTCACATTCTGTAGGTTTGGTAAGAGTTCTGGCACTGGTAGGTCTCAGAAATGATGGCTTAGATGTGTTAGAAACTGGAAGAGGACACTGGACTCTAGAGTGTGACAAATCGGAAATGTATAGTGACTGCATGACAGCACAGGCCTCTTTAATGGCAGCAAGGTAGATGGAGATGTTACTGAGCAGGTTCTCAGTGGATAAGAAACTGCTGTTGACAATGCAGGATCATTTAAGGAATGTTGTTGCTGTAACAACCTTTCTGGCAAATCAAGACTGCCTTCCAAGGCGATGGCAGTGAAAGTGAAAATGTTTTTTTTTAATTTTTTTGCAGTGTGTGAACTTTACTAAATTTGACCCCTTTCTGCAGAAACACCATGTGCCCTCAAAAACGTATTTTTCCAACAGATCGCAGAAAGAAATGATCCACAGTTGTTCTGAAGAGGTCACTAAATACATAATACTTGAACTAAGAGCGTCTCATATGTCTGCTAGAATGGCTGATAAGGACATGGACCATAACTCAGGACAGCCAAGTCCTGACAAAACATAGAAGAGGAAGATGCTAGAAAACATTGCTATCATCAATCATTTTGCCAGACAGCATCAAAGATGTTATCGTTTGTGCAAAATCTTCAAAAACTAAGGCGAAATGATGTTTTTGTTGTTGCATTGTGGTAGAAATTCAACCAAATATTTTTTTAACATGAGTCAACATTTTATGTTTGTTATACTAGGAAGGTCTAAAGCCTCAGACGGCCCTTCTACACTCCAAGTTTGGATGTACATCAGTTAAAGGCCCTGTTACACAATCTGTTTACTTTTAAAATGTAGACCACCCCATGTGGCCTCATGTCATTTTTATCAAAAAAGATATTATATACAAAAACTACAACATTTTGCTTAGTGTCATTACACGAGTTACTGCATTGATTTGACATTTAGTCTTTTTGAAATGTAAAGAAAAAAGATTCTTAATGCCAAAATAAGGGTTGGTTGTGCTTGTCCTGACATCATGGATTTTTTTTTTTTTGAGGAACATTTCCTAGGGCAGGATCTCGTGTCGAGCTGAACCCTGGGTCTTTACAGTCCAGACATGCCCCATTTTCCATCATTATTCAACGATCATGCCAATCCGCTGAAGGGAACGGTCAAATTTTTGTCATCCTTTAGGTGAGCAGAAGGGACACATGTCTCATGACAAATAAAGCTACTAAACATCAGTGCGACAAAACATCCGAGCAGTTCATTTTGACGGCTCACGTGTGCACACATGGTTGTACTTCAGTTAATGCTCAGTCTTTAACACTCCGTTCTCTACCTTACTCTCTGCTGCCGTACATACGGGACATCAGGACCCCTGGTCTTAATGAGGCATGATGTACCAGCTTTACTCTTCCACATGGATGACCATTAGTGAGGACAAAGGCTAAAATAGATATAAACAATCAATCATATAAACCCCACACTGCACCGACCTACCTGGTCACTTCATAGGGCCCTGCATGCACTTTATTGCCCTGAGGAGTCGCTGATAAAATCGAGGCTTAAATTGAAAATGAAATCAAAAGGATGGCTGGATGTTTAGCTGATTTTACTCTGTGGCTGGAGCTCCTCTTAATGTTTCTGGAGAAGAACTAAAAGGCGGCTTTCTACATTCCAGGGCGAGAACCTGGTCTGGAGGTCCAGCTGCTGTTTCATATGAGTGAGAGAGAAAGGGAGATGAACTGGAGCTGCTGACTGTATTCCACATGCAGGGGAAACGAGGCCTCCTCATACACATATGCACAGGCCAAGCACAAAATTCCCTTCATGTATAAACTCTGTATAGTCATTAATATAGTCAGAAACCACAAAGCTCAATAAAACACTCACGACCAACGAAAAAGAGAACATAAAACACCAACAGGTAAAACAAAATAAAACAAAACAAAAAACTCTGATTCCCTCTTAAAATAAAGCCACATGCCAAACCATCTGCAGATTTTATAGAAAGGTACGCATTTTATAGACGGGAGCAGATTTTATAGAAAGGTACGAATTTTATTCTGTAAAAGAAAATGTAGAATACAGAGAATAAACCCAAGAACTATAAATATAAAACTCTTCTGGAAGTATTACAAATGCATGTAAAAGGACACTAACAGATGTATATGATTTTAAATGTAAATGAAAGATGTTTGTAGAGATCTGTAGTTTATTATAGATGTAAATTTTTTTGAGTAAATACTTTAGACTGATGTAGAAAGCACTGAATACAAACATACCGTCCGAATCACAGAAGGTCGGTTTAATAAGCTTTCTCACTCAACTTAGCATGCGTGCGTGCGCGTGCACACACACACACACACACACGCACACACAAAGCCTCATAG
This sequence comes from Tenebrosternarchus preto, assembly GCA_025802075.1. Lineage (NCBI taxonomy): Eukaryota > Metazoa > Chordata > Actinopteri > Gymnotiformes > Apteronotidae > Tenebrosternarchus > Tenebrosternarchus preto. The sequence continues at coordinate 11,953,101 of JAOYMR010000006.1, forward strand.
AATTCTCAGATTTGCATCGACAACAACTTCCGCATGCCTCCTGTTCCAAGGATGTACGGATGTTAATGAGGAGTGACATGTCTGGACTAGTGAAGATCTAGTGAAGCTGGATGAAACACAGCTGCACTCTGCAGGGGAAAATCCAAGTCTCGCGCACGGCAGCCCGTTCCCGCGCACCCACACCGCCGCCAGACGGCCGCGAGGAGCCGCAGGGTGGCCTGGACGCTTTCCCTCACGCTCACCTCCACTGCCAGCGAACGACAGAGACGTCTCAGATATTGTCAGCTCACTGCATTAAAACATGTCTAGAGAGGCCGTAAAACACTGAAGGGAAAAAAAAGAGACTCAAAGCTCATAAAAACAGCAAGAAAATCAAATGTTTAAAGAATTTTTGTGAAGCAAATCCGCCCCAGCCGTGTGTGTGTGTGTGTGTGTGTGTGTGTGTGTGTGTGTGTGTGTGTTTGGGTTGCAGCTGTCCTTTCAGCCTCAAGAAACAAGTGCTACTAGACTGATGCCATCAGCCTCGTACTTGGTCCATTGAAGTACTTTGAAAGTGAACTAAAGGCACTAAACAGGACCCTTTATGAGGTGAAAACGCTGCCCAAACTCCTCCAACAGATCGACGGCAAGATCTGGCCCACTTTGGCATCACTTCTTCAGACTCTTCACAGGATTGTTTTCCACCTCAGAGTAATTCACGTGTTGTATCTGCACACCTTATGAACAACGCCAAGAGCAGGATGTGACCACGAAGCATTCAAACATATTCCCAGAGATGAGGAAAGAGAAGCTTGTGTAAATACCCTGCTTATACACAGAAACGACTTCTAAAAGATGTTGAGAGAAAAAAAAAAACCTATCAATGTCAAAAACATGATTACTGATTTATGCAGATTTAAGCACAATTTTTAAATACAAATATATACTTACAAAAAAATCATCAGTGCTTATTTACAAAATGACAGTCATTTTTATGCAATCTCCCCATATTCCAGCAGTCTTCAGAGGAAAGCACTGAGTGCATTACACCGTCGTCTCTCCCTGTTTACTGTTCGTGAGTCTCGTGTAGAATTTTCTCCAGGAATTAAGAGTCTTTCCGGACCATATCCAGAAGCCAGACGTTATTCCCACGATAAGTGTCATGAGGTACTTGATCATGAAGACGGTGAAGTCGGGGCTGAGCTGCGGGTTGTGCGTCGGACACGGCACAGCGTACGTCTTACAAGCCTGGCTGAGCCACGTCTTCTCCCATTGCTTGCGGAAGGCCTGCTCGTAGAAGTAGCAGGCGATGACGACGCTGGCCGGGACCGTGTAGAGCACGCTGAACACGCCGATTCGCACCATCAGCTTCTCCAGCTTCTCCGTCTTGGTGCCGTCGTGCTTCATGATGGTACGGATACGGAACAGCGACACGAAGCCCGCCAGAAGGAAGGAGGTCCCGATGAACAGGTAGACGAACAGAGGAGCCAACACGTAGCCCCGCAGGGCATCCACGCTGCTGACACCCACGAAACACACTCCACTCAACACGTCACCGTCCACCTGCCCCACCGCTAAAATAGTGATCGTTTTGATGGCAGGTACGGCCCATGCGGCCAGGTGGAAATACTGAGAGTTAGCCTCGATTGCTTCGTGGCCCCATTTCATGCCTGCTGCTAAAAACCAGGTGAGAGCCAGGATCACCCACCAAATAGAGCTCGCCATGCTGAAAAAATACAACATCATGAACAGAATGGTGCAGCCTTCCTTTTTGGTACCCTGCACCACAGTCCTGAACTCGTTATCAAATTTCTCGTTGCAAACAACTTTGTCCTCCAACAGAAATCCAGCAATATAAGCAATAGAAACCATAGTGTAACACCCAGAGAGGAAAATGATCGGACGCTCTGGGTAGCTGAACCGTTTCATGTCCACCAAGTAGGTCAAAACTGTGAACAAAGTAGAAGCGCAACACAACACCGACCAAATTCCTATCCATATCCTCGCGAATTTCTGCTCGTCCTCATTAAAGTACATAATTCCGTGAAGTTTCTTAGGCTCGCAGGGCACGCCACAGTCATCTTCGTCAAGAAAGCGATAATTCAAATACGGCGGAACTTTTAATGAAGCCGGGCACTTGAACTGTCCTTTTCTGTGTTCGTTATGTGGAGGCTGCGTTATGTCTTCAGTAGGATTCATTGCTGTGTTTTTTTCTGACGTATTCTGCCCGACACACAACTCGCCAGCTCCATGAACAGGGAAAGATTCACACGCGAGAGTGTCCGGCCACTGAAAACCAAATTTATTCATAAGCGCCTCGCAGCCTTGTCTCGCTCTCTCGCACAGTGATCTACACGGCGGCAGCGCTTTTTCTAGAACCGTGCAGACAGGCGCATACATGGAACAAAGGAAAAACTTCAGATCCGGCGAGCACTGAACTTTAACAAGCGGATAAAACTGATGAACCTCGAGTCCAGCATCCTCCTGATTCGTATGACCTAGTAAATTTGGCATGATTGTTTCATTGTACGCGATGTCCGTGCAAAGTGGGATGGAAATCGGTTGACAGAAGCCGTGCTCAGGCACCGATATTCCACGATCCCCATATTGTGCGTTTAGTCCCCAAATTCCACAAAATAGTATCAATATCTTAAGGCTTTTCGTATAGTCCATAGCGAAAACACTGCGTAGGGCCATACTTTCTTTGCGGTTTCTTCTACAGACGGATAGCTCGTAAGCTAGCAAGCTATCCCCAACTGCCTGCCTTTGTTGGGTTCTTCTTTCTTCACGAATTTACTATTGTCCGAACTTTGAAAGTATACACTCGCATCGCTGCAATGCTCTGGAAATGCATAAAACCCTTGAATTACTAAAGTAACCAAACAAACAGGGGATAGTTATTATTTGACTTAAAACAAGCAATGTCAGCTTGAGTGATGCAGCCAACGACTGCCATCCAATCACTCGAGCAAGTATTCTGAGCTGTTCAGACCTGCTCTCGGGCGCCCTGCTGTCTCCCCTTCACGAGGAAAATGGGTGGGACTACGAACCAGATGGCGTGCTTCAGGGAGCGTCGGCATTTTCCAAATCACTTCCACTGATCGTATGGTCTCGGCTGTGTCAACATCATCTGTCCATGCATTAACACAGCAAATATAATATAATCGGAACGTGAAGTCGATTTCCCTTTTGGTTGTTTGCATAATACTTCTTTATGCTGATGAAAAGACAAAATTCAGCCATGTATTGGTTGAACTAATGATTTAGATACAGGGAACTACAGGAATTCATATATCAATAAGAAGATGGCTCAAATGAAAACGTTGTGATTATTATTCGGCATTCCCAAATTTTCCTGCTGATGTGATGATCAAGTCCTGACATGCCATTTAGAACTGTAGTTATTATTCTGGACCTGGTCTCCCTCTTTGGACTTTCACATCAGCATCAGAGGAAATGTAATTAATGCACATTGACATCTACATCTTTGCATATTTAAACTAATATGTGCATTTTAATATTATATGCACATTTGATACATATATTGTGTACATCGTTGTTTCTGAATTTGTTGTTTACATTAATATCTGAACTATTAACAAGGTCTGGTGATAGTTTGTAATTTATTTGTAATTTATTATAACAGAAGGAGATTTTTTGTGTGTTTAGTAAGAAGCTATATTAATGTCATATTGTTAGTGATGTAATTTTATGAATAATGCTTTTTAAACTTTTGTATATAATACCAGGTAAATGTTAATATCACCAAAAACAAAGATTTTAGCCACTGCATCATCAAAACATTATCATCTCTTTCCTAAACAGAATTTCAGTTAGAAACAGATGCATCTCTATATCCTTTTTTTTTTTTTTAGGGAGGGGGGGGGAGTTCATGCTGCAAACGCGCAAACTTTTACTGCAGAGTTACTGCTTTTTAACACTACAAATTATTAAAGTGTCACATTAAAGTTTCAAGATGTTATCAGCTATAATACTTATACTCCAATTGCTTTAGATGCACAGACATGTAAATGGATGACATTCCACATGAACATATGACCACAAAGCAAAATAGTGTCTCGTGTAACACTGCAACCTGGAAAAACTGTTTGAACTTTGAATTTGACAGACAGTCCCTAAAGCAGCAGGCTGACCACAGCCTCCCTATTGGCATCAGAGATCGTTTGTTCGAGGGACATGGAGCTGGAGTGGAATGATTTGCAGTGACAGGGGAATGTAGTTTGCCCTCAGGAAGAGCAAAAAAAGAGCCTGGAGTTCAGTTTTCTTGCTTTAGGTCCTTGCTAAGGCTTTAAAAAAATGTTGTCAGGACAGCTTATTATCACAAAATCTATTGCTAACTAAAGCCCAAAAAGACAAAGTTGATCGAAATCTCAGCTTTACACTTCATCATATGGACACGTGTCAGACAGATCATGAATCATCACCCTCGCTTTTCTTCCCAAACCAAAAAAAATTATTCGTCCAACAAAAATTTAAATAGTCTTGATGTATTCACAGACAAATGTAATTGAGACTAAAAAAATGATAGAACTGTTCTGAGTGGTTGGCCTATGGCTAAACCATATACATTCTTTTTTTTTTCCTTTTTCCTAGAGCTGAAACTTGTGATGAATAATCTTCCAAACAGGACAAAGTACAACAGCATGTCCATCCATGGACATAGGAACCCATAAATCCCCAGCTTGTTATCTATAATGAAAGGTTTGGTGTACTTGTGTGCTTGTAGGGTGAAATTACATATTTAAGAATTTTATTTTTTTTCTTCAAATCGGACTCAATTCTCTTCCATTTGTAACTGCAGCATGACATACGTCAGGTTAAGCTGTTGTTGGACGCTTTGGCAGGAGCAGCCGGTAGACAAGGCCACAACAGGCTGGAAATGAAGCCTTGGAGAAGTTTGGAGCCTCCATGATGGCCATATCCTGAGACACAACCACTATCTTTAGAGAGTCTGTACTCGATGTATTAAGTACAGACTCCCACCCCGTTAGGACCAAAAAAAAAAAAAAAAAAAAATCCCCACAATGTCCCAGTTAAATCCAATATAATTTTCATGTTTTCCTGTTGTTGGTTTACACATGGCTTAAAACACTTCCCATTCCTTACATTCTCTGGAAGTCTTTGGTCTGGAGCAGTTTTCATCTTGAGAATTCACCTTCTCCCGATATGCATGCATTTTTCTGTGGTAGCCATAAACAGTGCACACAGATATTCTGATGCTTTAATAAACTTTATTTCAGATAAAACAACAATAAACAACATTTACATAAGGACATTACATGTTCCATAATAACATTACATACAAGTTAAAACAAATAATGCAATAACTATTCTACTAAGTTGTTCGTGTTTATAAAGTAACACTTCTACACTTTTAGACTGCTTGTCAAAATTTTGTTTTTCAGTGCATCATACAAAAAGAACAATAGATACAGCTGTGAAAAAAGTTTATGAAATCACAGGACTCCTCTGGATTTCTGTATGAATTGCTCACAAAATGAGATCAGATCTGTAGTAAGTCATAATAATACAGAGCTTTTGTTTACAAAGCAACACATTTTACATTGCAATACAAAGTGAAAGTTATATGTGGTAAAGGTATGAAAAACTTCAGAAAAGTGGCTATCAGATCAGAACCTTTCAGCTTTGAGTAGTACATTATTTCTATTCTCTTTACCTAGGAATCAAGTGTGATAGTCAGTTATATGATAGAAAACTGATTTTCTATTGTTTGACTATCAGTTCAATTTTCAATTAATCATCAGTGGTTACAAAATCCAGGACCAGACTGATTTGTTCATACAGAGAAGACAAAAGTATTTGGTCATTATAAGGTACATTTTCACAGCCTGGTTGAGGTTATTGCCAATAACGGAGATTCAAATACATTTAAGAGGACCTGAATACATTTTCTGCATGCATGACCTTAATGGATTAAATTATTTGTTCAAACAAAAGACGTGGCACCACACATGTTGCATACTGATGTTAAATTAGACTTTATTTATTACTATGACTTTGATGAAGATCAGATCACATTGTATGAGCTGTTCATGCAGAACTCCTGATCGTTTCAAGTGGTTCACGAACCTCTCCTCACAACTGTATGTGCAATTGAAGCTAATTTCAAAAGACATGGATTCAGCGGTCCAGCCCAGCAAGATGTTGAACCGACCCCTCTGAAAGCCTCTCTCTCCTAATGAGAACAGCATACGAGTCAAAGGGACATTCGTAACCTTGGATGCAGACAGTTGAAGCGTTACTATTTCACTTTACGCACGGAGTCTCACCCCTCTTTATGTACAGCCTAAGACGGATCGTAAAGGTTACAAAAAAAAAAAAAAGATTAAATATTCACATATGAAGAGTAAGAGAAAGACGTGTATTGGCCGCAGATTCTGACCGCCTGTCAGAGTGCTGCCGGACCCCGACAGACCATGCATTGCACACAATGATTTATTTATTCCATTTCGGAATGCCGACTTCACACGAGGGCCATGATTGCACAAATCATACCGATGTCCTTCACCACTCTGACATCACAGTGGTAAAAGTCACTTCTGTATATTTTACTCTCCCCCAAAATTCCTTTCCAAGAGCCATCCCTCACTTTCTCTGTAAGGACATACATATTAAGAACACTCGGGTTAAGAAAAAGCCAGGAAAGTTATTATTTTTTGTCTTTTTTTTTTCCTTTTTAGGAGTAAGAATAAAATGAACTCCGGTTTCCCCTGCTGCTACTGTCACAGAGCAACAGGGACTCCCCGACATGGCCACAACCACCCGGACATGGTATGCAACAGTTCAGCCACACATCTTTATCTGCACAGGCGAAACACCACAGGATAGTGATGTATCTTCCGTTGATTCTTCCATCCCAACAAGCCATCCAGTGGCCTTCCCGAGCCCGAGCCACAACGACAAGCAAACATCTTCTAAAGTCCTATGGACCCACACCAACTCTGCTACCTCAGGCCAGCAGTCCTGAAGCCCAAACCTGGAGATGGAGGTCTTCCTCTATTTCCACACAGTGGCATTACACCCAAGCCCAGCAGACACACGCCAAAGCTTCCTACAGCTTTCCATTCTTCCTCAAAGCAGTTATTAGTAGACTTAGTGCGTCCTGTTCCACAGCAGGAACCTTTAACAGGCACAGCATTTCAGCAGCCACCCGATGATGTCCTTGATTACTCCCACATAAACAGTACTGAGCCTTTCATTGCTATTTGCATTATGTGTGGCGTTACTGTATATGGAGAATAGGATCCCGTAACTACACGCAGATTTTATTCTCATTTTTACATCATGCGAACAGAAGACGTTAAACTGTCCCAGCAGTGAACATTTGAGTCACGGTTCTGGGATACACGAAGTGGACCGGACACATGCGAGTCAGAACTTGACACGGCCCGCATGGGTCCGAGGAAGACCGCGCTCCTCAGACATGCTGCACACATCGTAGGCAGCAACGGATGTGACTTTTAAATGTCGCATTTTTAGAATAGATTCAACTGCACTCTTAGCAGCCATTAAAGAATCAGTACCAGAGGGCCAGTCTGTTCTGGGATTGTCATGGGCCAGAGAACCAAAGCTTTTTATTAACAAGCTGCTCAAGAAAGTGCTCAGTCTTATGCCACACTTCAAAGTCTCAGTCTCATCCTTCTGGCCAGGTGGTGTAGCACCAGCATAAGCATATTGCCTGTATTCAGCATGTACACACACACACACACACACACACACATAAATACAGACACAGATATACACGAGACACAGCCGCAGTATTTCTGGAGTACCGTGATTATTTGCTGTGTTAGAGAGCAACAGATGCTCATTGCTTTAATCTGTTCCTGCAGGTAGTGTGTGTACGCACCATCAAGCTTCAGCCTCATCTCCACCATACTCTTCTTCACTTCCAGTACTCTTATTACTGTCTAAATTATTTATTATTATTATTGGCCATTTCATCTGCACTTTCTGGATCTAATGCAGAACAGAAATGTGATTTTTACTGAGTTCACAAATGTTAGTTTGTGTGTGTAAGAGGGGATCTTCCCTGTTTTTTCCCCTTGTATGATGGACAGTTAGCTACCATACCAATATTCTATACATTCATAAATAGGTAGCTACACACTTCTGATATCGTCCAATACAATTATTAGTATGCCAGCAATGTGCAAACATTACACATAATTTGTAAGGAAAAAAAAAACATTATGCCGAATGTTCAACTCTAATTTACTCTCCCCTTCTATCTTTCACACACACATGTGCACAAACACATCCTCACACACATGTGCACAAACACATCTTCAGTCAAATCAGATCAGAATTTAGAAAGAAAAAAAAAAAAACATCTGTTGTCCTTCCTTCATCAGTGTGACTCATCATCCAGAGCTGCAACCTACAAAACAAACAAAAACAAAGTTAGTCAAAGAACAGAGGAGAGGAGAGGGAATAAGTGAATGTATGGTGCTCCCAACCAGCAAATCTAGCCTGCTTGTTTATCTTCTAATCTTTACTTCCTGGTGACCATCCTGCTGATACATAATGCATGCGTTCCTCTATGTCCTTCCTCTCTAGCTCTCTCCAGTGTTTGCAAATCAGCTCCCACCGGATAGATCAGTGCGTGCCAGGAATTGGAGATCAGCAGCACACAAAGAGACAGACCTTAGATGCGCAGACCCCAGTATGGCATTTGTGTGTGTGTGTGTGCGCGCGTGTGTGTGAGAGTGAATGAGTGAGTGAGTCATTTTATGGTGCTATTTCTCTACAAAAACAAAAGAAACATACACACACACACACGACAATCCACCACGGCAAAAGAGGTTTTCGAGTCAACCAGGAAACAACCCATATAACACACACACACCATATATAACTATAGATTACTTTTTAGTGCATATTACTGTATATTTCAAATGTGCACTTGTAAACTTATTGTATTATATAATCAAATTGAATAATAATAATTATTATTATTGTTGTTTTTACTAAACATCCATGCAGAGCTCCTGAACAGTCTCATCCAGAGCAGTTCGCTGTGAACCAGAGAACCTGCTGCTTAGCACTGTGGATGAGCTGTGGGTGAGCTGTGGGTGCTCTTTTAAGAGATGGATCTGATTCTAGGGACAGAGGAGGATCTCACAGAAGTGATGGGAAAAAAAAAACCCCAAACATGCTGCTGGTTCTTTATTCAGAGACACCAGAGATATGGAAGAACAGTCTCATCTGTAAGGTAGAAGCTCTTCAGTTTGGAGTGCAGTTCCAAAAAAAACCAAAACAAAAAAACAGAGAAGGCATCCTGATTTCATAAAGTTGAAATTGTCATGAATGCATCTGTCTCTCAAACACCCTCAAATCCTTTCCCTGTTTTTCAAATATTCAAGGTTCAAATATTGCAAATCTGCCTTTCAAATACAGTAAGACACAGCAGTTTATTTTTGTGTGATCAAAGATGTGAATGCTTTTGTGCTACAAGATACATCACTGTCATACTGCTAAAACATAAAAAAAACAGCCTCAGAGAAATAATGAGCATGCTTGTTTGTATGTGCAGTGAGAGGATGTCAGCCAAACTGAAGGGTGCTACTTTTTAAGAACAATGCTGATTGAATCCCACAATCCTCAAGCCCATAAGCTGACAAGCCTCTCTTGGCAGTGTTGGAGGTCATGACCTTTGACTCCTCTCTGTGCCAGAGACTTCATCACACACCCAAGCGTGTAATGTAGAGAGTCAGGCACCATTAAGCAGTCACAAAGCCCTTCAGCTAGGACAGCCAACACATAAATAAAGACTTTTACAACAGCCTCTCTCTATGTACACAAGATATACATTAGAACGGAAGTGTGTGACCATCACTGGGATTTGGAATGTCTGAATAGATGGATTAGTTTATGTTTTTGTAATTAAAATGGCATCCTGACACGTGCTAACCTAAACTGCAGAGTTTTGTGGCCATAGCTACCAAAAAAAACTGTTAATAACCAAACCTTTCTACTTTAATAAGTTTATTCACCCTGATGAAGAGAGTGTGAAGACACTTCTTGCCTTCACCAAGATCACTTTTTAACTTATTCTAACTTTCTTCTGTAGAGCTGAGACAGAATTATATCCCAACCATAGACCTGAGCTATACTCAGCCAGCAATGCTTGTGCCACTTAACCCTTTAACACACGGATCCGCAGCGATGGAGTAACACAGAGAGAGTGCAGATCTCTGAGGGGAGAAAATAAAACAGTCCCAGACTGTCCTTTTGCCCCTTTGCAGTGATGTATTCAGCTCTGCACCCATGACCCACTTCAACCAGACTCTCCTTTCCTCTCCTCCGCCAGTGAGCTGTAAAATGCGTTGTCAATGATTCACTATGCAATCACCGCACACGGTTTATTCTTCAAGGCTGGGAAGAGAGGGAAATGAACACAGCGACTCCCTTTTCAATATCCAAACATGTACACATGCATACGTACTCCCCTGGCGGAAGGTAAAAGAGAACGGCGAGCGTACAAGGGCTAGCAGCGCGGCGCGGGATAGCGGAGCTACCCCACAATGCCGTGCCACTCTGCACTCCCACTAATCCCTTATGTAACCTGATGCTTGTCTGGAGGAACACAGAGGGCCTTTCAAACACACAAAATAGGAGCCGTCAAACACTGCCAATTCCCCTTATACACATACATGTGTTTCCCATTTCCTAATGTAATGGCTAGAGGTTTCCATTGTAAAGTTTCTGCCGTGTCAGCACTTTTCTACCAGTTATCAACCACTTGCACACATGCAAGCATGGAAATACAGTCCCACCCCCCACTCTCATACAGGATTAGAGCTAAACCCCAAACACACACAGACACCCCCCCTTAAAACAAAACACTACTACCCCTCCAGTTGGGCTTTAGGGTAAGATCAGGGAGGATCTAGCTAGTAGAGTTATGATAAGGGAGCTTTTTGGAGTTTATGGCGAGCGGGCTGGCTAGCACCACACTACATATCATGAACAACAGAAGTCCAGAAACTACACATACTCTCTCCCTTTAACAGCATTTCTTTCACTTTCCGACACAAATATACATATGTGAGCAAGCACACGCACGCGCGCACACGCACACGCACGCACGCACACACACACGCACACACATAACATGCAGGAAACTGGACAGGATCATTAAATTCCCCTTGGCACTTTCTGACTGCACTCTGCAAGGGTGGAGTAATAAACTATAAATAACACCCATATGAATTAAACATGCATCATAAACATAAAATAAAAAAATTAATAAATCATTAAGAGTGTAGAACTCAATATTTAATCCCTTGCAAAACCATGAAAAACGAATCTCAGTAAGTGCTGAGGACATGTGACCTCAAAATCTGCTAGGAGCTTCAGTGCACAGAGAGGATCTGCTCTGCTTAATAAACAGATACTGAGATGTTGTGGTCATTTCCACAGGACCTCTGGAAACTGCATGAGTGCAGCACATATCCAGTACCAAAAACAACACCTTTACAAACTGGAGAAAAGGGGGAGAGAGAGAGTGTAAGAGGAGTAGAGAGACTGGATTCTCAGGATGAAGACACCATGGTAAGTTTCATCTTTCTGCGTAGGATTGGACTCGTCAGCAAAATTGATGTGGCGAATTACAGGCCTGTTTTCCACTGAGCTCTCCAGCTCAGAGAGAAACAAACAAAGAACAAAGCACCAATCTCTCCATCCAAACTTGTGTGACAAGCAAACACTTGATAGGAGCACACTGTTCCTCCAATGGGTAAGTTCAAACTGGAGATGCCAAAGAACTGAAACAGGACTGTGACTGCAATGAGTACATTATAATTGCTTTCCCCCATACACTGAGCCAGGCCTCTCGAATAAAGCAGTTAATTAAAGCAACAGGAAAGAGGGAAAAAAACTAGAATTGTCACATGATAAGTCAGAAACAAGGAAAGTATGTAGTGAATATAGGAGAGCGGACTCCATGATCATGTGACCTCAGCCCCATGTGTGTGAATTTTGTTGCCAGGTGTCGTCAGTGGTGGCGTTTCCAGGCCAAGGCACCTTCATCCAGGCTTCCTGTGTGTGTGGAAGCTAGGACCTCTCGTTCCTAGACCCGACCCTCCATGGCCTCTAGTGCAGCCGTACGACGATGAGCGTGTACCAACCACAAGCTTCTGCGTTACAGGTGTGAGTGTGTGAGCATGATGACACACACAAACTCCATCACACAAACCCTCCCATGTGTTCCTGATTGGAACACAGCCGAGTGCATGTCAGAAGTGTCCTTAAAGAAGGGGCACTAGGAAGGGCCCTAGAGGCAAGAGTTCAATACCACTCAATCACGCATGGTTTGTAATCAGTATTAAATTCACTTCCATAGCCCTACAGTCATTTCAAAATACTGCTTCATAGAAATGATTCATGTTCCTTTCTGTATAAATGTCTTGGGCTTGAGGTGCTGATAGGTAATGCAGTAGTGCACCCTGTTATGAACTGGGCGAGGAGAGACGCATGTTGGCCTGATGTGATCCTGGCAGACCCAGCCTAACCAGCACTTAACATGTGCCTTCCAGCTTCCAGCTACCACCCAACTCCTAAAGACATGGGGTCAGACACATGCCTGTAAGAACATTTAACTATACATATCACACACAAAACACAGAGTCGCTCAGTCGAAAGTGAAAAAGGAAGACGGCCAGTCTGACCAAAGGCGAACCTAGAATACTTTTTTACTGAACTAAACTTTTCTTCCATTCTAGGCTTTTCTCTGAAGTAGAGAAAGAAACAAGAAAGGTGTCCATCTTTAACACTCAGGAACTCGTCAGCTCACCGCCTGTAATGAAACGCTTTGAAAGCAGGCCAGAAACTCTGATGTAGCTAAGAAATCCTCTCACTGGCCTCACACCTTTATCAAGTGCATTAATTAGTCTGATTTGTGCAAGTCTAACGATGCACGAGGCTTAATGAATTACAGGCTTGAATGAGAATAAGGAGGAGGAGTCAGCGAGAAGGAAATTAGTGTTCTTGAGAAATAAGGTGCACATTTACATATATTTACATACATTTGGGCTCAAGCTCTGTAAGAAATAATAATGCTTTAACTGATTCCAGAGCAGCTGTGCACAGCTAATAGATAGTGCCCAGTAATGATCAGTTATAATTTACTGACACATTGTGGATCCTTCATGAGGTACGTTCACTGATGGGGTGTCAATAACCAACTGGCTCAATAGGGGTGTAGCCAGGCACTCGTGGACCATAAGGCACAGAAGAGATCTGTAATTCTTAGCTTGTTTAAGAGCACTTTTTCTGATGAATTTGTCTACACTAAACCTACACTAGCGCCTTCACCCAAATTCTCCAGCACAGCCTCAAACCTCCCCACCAGCCTCCAGAGACGCATCTACAGCTCGTCTGCGGTTCATCTACAGCTCTTCTGCGGTTCATCTACAGCTGCTGGCACTCCTAGATCCTGCTTTCTGAAATATACACAGTCTAAATTGCCAAGGAACACTGGATCTCGTACTCGCACACGTACACGCACGTACTCACACACACGCACGCACACGCAGTGTAAAGTGTAATCTTTAAGAGTCCTGGAGCCAACAGCTGAAATTACAGCCAGCTGTGCTAAACAGGAGGAGGTGTGGTAAACACCATCATAACTGCCTAATATAAGAAGCTCAAATCTGAGAATAAGGCAGTTCAACAGCATACGGCAAAAACCTGAAAATGGAGTACTGTGGTGGGAAAAAAAAATCTATCCTAAAAGTGTGTGTGTGTGTGTGTGTGTGTGTGTGTGTGTGTGTGTGTGTGTGTGTGTGTGTGTGTGTGCGCGGTGTGTGTGTGTGAGCGTACTCGCACATGCATGTGTTTGTGTTTCTCTGTGGACACTGAAGGCCATGAGAACTGAATCCCACGTGGAAAAGCTCACAGTTGCGCTCATTAAAATGCAGTAAGAGACAAAGACAGATAGAGAAAGTTCTAGTTCATCTAGATCTTCCCATCCTGCTGTGAAGCTCCGCCTCCCAACACGGAGGAACGCACACACTGCCAGGGTAACATCTACAGCTGTGCAGCAGAGCGTCAGCAGCAAGAACACGGCCACCTGCTGGCAGCTCATCTGGCAGGTCAGCGTTTCCCACTCCACTCTCTCTGCACCATCAAGAGCCTTGAACATGAACATCAGTTCAGCAAAGCTTTAGATGGCTACAGCCCCCCCCCTCCCCCCCCCCCAACATACACACACTCCTCCATCCGTCTGTCTGTCATTTTATTCATTTGACCGTGTTATTTTAAAAACCCAGATGGGGGCAAAAAGGGGCAGGGATTCTTAGATAATTGAGGATGATAAGAATTATGAAGACCACACACTCCTCACATGAAGCAAAGCACAGTTTTAATTGAGAAGTAACGTAACGTAGAATGATTCCGTAGTGCATGGGCTCCCCAGCGGTGAGTAACGCCTCTCTGATTCCGCGGCCCCCCCGTTCAAGACAGCTGAAGTGGCTGAAGTGGTCTTTCCACTGGGTCATGCAGGAAACATGTAAAGCTCTACAGCATCTGGTTCACACTGCT
>JAOYMR010000006.1:11991421-12003833 GCA_025802075.1 Tenebrosternarchus preto
TTAGGGCGTATTTTTTTGTGTATTGGGTGAACAGTTTAGGGCGTATTTTTTTGTGTATTGGGTGAACAGTTTAGGGCGTATTTTTTTGTGTATTGGGTGAACAGTTTAGGGCATATTTTTTCCTTTTCTAAGCGACCATTCCATTCCATTTTGGTAAAATAAGGTCCAAGGCTACAAGGAAATAATAAGTCTAGAAAATTATAAAATTAAAATAAGGTTAATAATTTGAAAATAAACATTTGTGGCTTCCTTTATTATGCTATTATTTTTCCTTTCATATCCTCAGAGAAAACAGAGATCTGCATGTACTTTGTGAAAGGAAGCTGCAAGCATGGCGGTAAGGCAACAGACCGAGACACAGGTCCAAATAATACTGCTTTTACTCTGGATTATTACATTTTTACAGAGAACATCATATAAACTCACTAGAACGTAAGAGACACTGTTTTCTTTCTTGAAGATTCATGTCGGAAAGAGCACTCTAAACTACCCTATAAATGGGAGGTTAAAGATGGAGCTGGCTGGGTAGCTCTTCCCAATAACGAGAAGATAGAGAGAGAATACTGTGACCCAGCTAATACATACAGGTAGGGTGTTAAGAACGCAGAGCATCACAGGCTTGTAGGAAAAACAGTATGTGACCTTACCTACAGAAGAGAATAAAGTGGCCTGCATTTCTATGTGGGAGTGGCACTTTTACTCTGTGAAGGGGGTCAAATGTAGTTGCTACTAGGATGTGATTTAGATCAAAGCTGAATAGAAATTCAAAATAGTAGTGGAAAATGCACTTCATTTAGCAATGCAGTGACACCAGAGTTGTATTTAGTCCAAGCAATACATTTGCGTGTGTCTACAATTGTGTAAACATGCAGGGTGTGTCTACATTGATTTAATTACTCATTCTCTTATTTATCAAAGGTCACAATCTTTGATAAATTTTTCTTTAACTCTGAAAGATTTCCTAGGTGCTAATATTTTGGAATTCAAACTTGCTGCTAGCTACAACAGAAGTTCTTAAAATTACTTTAATCTCTCCCTCTGTCTACAGATGCAGATCTTTCTTTTGTCCTGCAACAAAAGTTCATATAAATTCCTGTAGACCTCAAAAAGTGGCCGAGACCCAGACAATATGTGCTTAGTCCATTTTATTTACAGAATTTTCTTTCTGTTGAAGCTTGGGAACTGAGCAAGTCCATTTTGACACCATGACCTGTGGAGGTCAACCTGTGCGGCGCCTTTCTACGGTGTCCTCTGTGGTCCAGCCTACCTTCATTCTCACCACCACCTGGGCTTGGTATTGGGAGAATGAGTTTGGCAACTGGATCCAGTATGCATCGTCAGTAAGTAACAGCAATGGGTAAAATGAAAGGTTTCAGAGGTAATGGGATACACCCAAACATTATTTCAGTTCTGAATTCTTGCCTTGAAATTTGACTCCTTTACTACAATGAATCGGAGCACACTAGGACCTAATGAATCAGAGCACACTAGGACCTAATGAAACAGAGCACACTAGGACCTAATGAATCGGAGCACACTAGGACCTAATGAATCAGAGCACACTAGGACCTAATGAATCAGAGCACACTAGGACCTAATGAATTGGAGCACACTAGGACCTAATGAATCAGTGCACACTAGGACCTAATGAATCAGAGCACACTAAGACCTAATGAATCAGAGCACACTAGGACCTAATGAAACAGAGCACACTAGGACCTAATGAATCAGAGCACACTAAGACCTAATGAATCAGAGCACACTAGGACCTAATGAATCAGAGCACACTAGGACCTAATGAATCAGAGCACACTAAGACCTAATGAATCAGAGCACACTAGGACCTAATGAATCAGAGCACACTAGGACCTAATGAATCAGAGCACGCTAGGACCTAATGAATCAGAGCACACTAAGACCTAATGCTTCATTGTGCTTCAGAGTGGAGGCCAATGCATTGCTTCCATGACCAGTGAAGACCTGGAGCAGAAGTTTTTGGAGGACAGTAAAACATCAGTGGAGTTCACTGCTGGTTCCCAAACCTACATTCTAAGCTTTCAAGGTGCCACTTTAACTTACAGTACATATATTACAGCAGAAATAGTCAGGAACTCATTCACCTGCACAGTTTCAAGTATCCCCAGCCCCAGCACCACTGATCCAGCTCAGTAGCTCAAGCATGTCATGAGTTGGACTAGGAATATTTGTGCACTGTGGTATGAGTGTGCACAACCAGTGGGACATTCCTGCATTACTGAATATTCTGCATATTTATATTTTAGATGTCATTTGTCTAGTAGTATACTTGATTGTATCAGTTCATGCCAGGCAAATCAGTTACGTAATCTGAGTTTGTGTCTCAGTTGAAGCGTATGCCCTTGCATTGTTCTCTGTGTCACAGACAAGTTACCTTTTACAGTTCATGACAGGCCACAGACCACTGTGTTTTGGTAATGTAATGTTCACAGCATAAAAAATATATTTTTTCTTTTAAGATATGATACAGACAAATAAACGATATGGCACCAAGAAGATCGTGAGACGTCGACCAACATTCGTGTCCACAACAGATGCTCAGGCAATCAGAGCAAGGTAAGAGGATGTAGCTTTGACAACATTTTAAAAAGTATTTCCAGAGTTTGTGTGTCTGTTAGTGTAGTCTGAGGCATTCCAGCCAAAACATTAATGAACACTGGAAACACTGCTTTTGTTCTCAGCAAAACACCACGCAACACACAGATGAATTGTAAAATGCTTCCAAGCCACTGGGATAAGACAAAGATACCAGAGACAGGTTTCATGGTGAGTTTGTCTTATGTATATGCTGTGATATCCTTTTTTTGGGGTAATGTTTGGTGAGAACAAAGTTCTTCATACCAAAACCATGTTGCTTTGTTGGAACATATTGATAAGAATTAGGTGATGATAGACTCTTAGTTTATATTGTTACCAAAAACGATGCTTCGTTGCCTATTTTAGATGGTTTGTTTGCATATTTTATAGCAGCATTTAATACACAGGTACTAACCTGTGAGGAACCGTGTTTCCAGTAGGTTTCAGGAAGTAACTGGAAACAGTGTGTGGGCTGTTGAGTTTTCATGGCAAAGTAAGATTGAGTCTCATCTGGTAACACTGGGGAAGCATTTTAGTGAAAAGTGTCAACAGAATCTAGCCAAAGTAATCCAGCCAGATAAAATCTGAAATGCATGCTAACGCAAAGTGTAAGAAAGTTAAGAGAGAGGGTCTGTAGCAACTCACTATATTTTCATTATTTTGAAAATAATACACACCATAATGGCTTGTAGCATGATATACCATCCAGCGTTACTAATATTATTGTTTTGTATATTACAGAGAGTGCAGTTGCAGAGCAGTACTAGTGAATACACAGAGATCCAGAACCTGTTCAGTGACACCATGCAAGGTTTCAGAATTCAACAAATAGAACGAATTCAAAACAAGGCCCTGTGGGAAATGTTTCAGTGGTACGTTCACATGATCTGTGATTATGAATGGAGTCAAAATAATTTGCCCCTTTTTTTTTTATCTTATTCTTGTTTTATCTCTGCTGATTTGAATTGATTTTGCAGCCAGAAGGACTTCATGACACGAAATAATGCTGGTAGGAATGTTGCAGAGAAAAAGCTGTTTCATGGGACTGATCCCAAACATGTAGACGCCATCTGCCTCAATAACTTTGATTGGAGAATTTGTGGTACCCATGGCACAGCCTATGGGAAAGGTGATTTGCTGAAATTTTATATATTTATATATGTTTTAATGATAAAACTATTTAATGATCCCACTCTGCATTCACTCTTGATGTTTTCTGTTATAGTTTTTGCAATTAATACAGCATGAGGTTCTATGTTTATAGGTAAAGTTTACAAAGACAAGTAAACAATTGTAGTGAGAGTTTTGCTGTATTGGCATAAAGGTTAATGAATTGTCAAATATGTAATAAAGCTTGAATATATTGAATACTGCAGTAAGGTGAAGGGTTAAGCATTTTCCTCTGGTTACAGGCAGCTATTTTGCCAGGGATGCAAAATACTCCCATAACTACACTGGAGACTCTGCAATTCGAAGCTTGTTTGTTTGCCGGATTCTGGTGGGAGACTTTACGATAGGCAGCTCCAGCTATGTCCGTCCTCCCTCCAAAGACGGCGGAGATACCTTGTTTTACGACAGCTGCGTGAATGATCTTCACAACCCCTCCATATTTGTGGTGTTTGATAAACCCCAAATCTACCCTGAGTATCTCATTCAGTACACAAGTCCCTCGTCTGTCTATTACGCACCAAGACCTGCTGCTGTAAGCAGGCCACATCCTCAACCCCAGCCAGCTGTAGCCCCCAAAGCTGTAGTCTCCACTCCCTCATACCAGCATGCAAACATCTGGAATTCTATACCATCATATTCTACATCATCACAATCTACATCTTCACATTCTAGACCATCATATTCTACAACAAATTCTACACCATCCTATTCGTACTCGGCCCCTAAACCCATCCCACGTCCCAAACCTGATAACTCCTGCAGTATCTGCTGAAGAGATTGCTAAAAGGTGGAAGGTGAATCCATACCAAAAATGCTAGATGGCATTAAGAAGGGCTTATCTGAGATTTGATAGCAATAAATATTTTACTCTGTAGCACCTCAACTGCAATGTTTAAGAACCGTATTGTACAATTCAAATCTGGATGCTGTTAATGATGTCTTTGTTACGTAATTCTGCTCACTGGCCTTTGAGACTGGCTTTATGACAACATGAATTTTGTCACGTAGCGATAGATGCAACTGTTTAATACAATAAAATATTGAATTAAAATATTTTATTCTAATGATGTTTGATAATTTCTTCTGAGTGCAATATTAAGCTTAAAATGCAAACATTTGAGAAATCTCATTTTGTTCTTAAACGTTACCTACTCTGTTTATTTCTGTTACTTTCAACATTAAAAATCAAGGAATTATTCTGTGATAGTCAATATTTGTTTGTTTTGTAGATTTTTGATTCTTTGAAACAGCCACCCTTTAATGACCACTTTGCACACTCTTGGTGTTCTCTTAACAGCTTCATAAATGCTGCCTGTGATACATTTGCATTAGTCTAGAAGAATTTCTGCCTTTGATACATTTACATTAGTCTAGAAGAATTTCTCAAACATTTTCTTCTGAAAGAAAACTTGTTGCTGAGGATGCATCTAAATTTTGTGTGTGTTGGAAATCAAATCATATATAGGCTAACACCTTTTCCACTTTATATTTACGTTGTGGGAATAATGCTAATCCTAACCCTGCTAAAGATAAAAGTTGAAAACTTTCTTAATTGTCATGTGATACACATGCAAAGTACTGTGTGTTGTATATGCAACCGCTTCCATTTTTTTGTCAAATATGATGTGGCCAGGACATCTTACACATATTATTTAAACATTGTGTAAATGTGAATACATTACTGCAAAATTGATACTGTAGACCATGGGTGTCAAACTCTGGCCCGCGCGCCAAATTTGTCCCGCAGTGTAATTATATTTGGCCCGCGAAGCAGTATCAGATTACTGTTGGAGCTGGCCCGCCGGTAATATACAGCTGCGACGCCGCTGTATCTGCGCATTCACCGCTAATACTACAAATCCCATAATGCCATCCTGTTGTTTTGGCGCTGATGACATCATTAGCGCGCTACCGACACGACCGCTGTTGCAAGCCAGGCGAGTCGTTCACCCGCGGGTTTTCCGCGCCTTTCATTGCACGCACACCCCAGTATCGATCCGTGTTTCTCCACGCCGCGACCTCATACTACAACCGTCACCGTGTTACCCCTTCCCAAAAATGGCGAAAAGAAAGGCAGAAAACAGAACTTTTCTGGACAGGTGGGAGGCAGAATATCTGTTTACATATGATGTAAAAGACAGGCCTGTTTGTCTTGTTTGTGGAGCCAACGTGTCTGTAACTAAGGAGCACAACATTAAACAAAACTATGAAACAAAACACCAGAACAAGTACAAGAACCTGGACATGACATTTTCAAATGTATTAGCCTGTGGAAAAAGTTTATTTTGATATTTACCTCAGTAGGCTGCAAATACAAAAGAGGCATACAATTTTTATTTACATTTTATTTGATATGCCACCGATATGTTTTTTAATTTTAAATTCGATTTTGCATGTCTGCACTATTAAGTTATATAAGCGTTGTTTGTTCCATATTCAATGTTAAAGCAAAACTTGTATGGGTCCATATTAAAAGGTTCAATTGTTCAACATTGGCCTGCGGCTTTGTTTAATTTTGAATTTTGGCCCACTGTGTATTTGAGTTTGACACTCTTGCTGTAGACACATGTCAAGGCTCTTGTGAGTATGTAGTCCCTCGTTATCTCGAGGCATGACCATACAGTGTATTTACTGCCGTTTATAAGACTTTCATCCCTGCACATGTTGATGTTTATTCAGAACAATTTATGGTTTGTTAATGTATTTAGAAGACATTTGTAAACTCTTATTATTTTTGTGAGCTGTATTTGTAATACGGCCTGCAATAGTTTATAGCATAGGCAATCAAATGTGAACTGCCTCAGTGTATGTGAATTCGCCTCTTGCAGTTCTGGTATGGTCGAACAGTTGATAGAAAACCACATTTTTACCATCTGGTTGGCAGTGGGCATACCTGGGAGAGCGCTACGACCCCAAGGTGTGGACTCACGTCTAGGCTACGGAGGGGTATGGTACCAAATATAACGGTAGGGTTGTGAATAACAAACGGACACACGAAACACGAATATTACCCAGGTGTAATAAACACCCCGAATACCGTCATAAGATAACAACCACCGAAAGACTGATTGTTGATTGGGAACTGCTTTCCTCTCCTGGGTCACCTGACATTTTGACAGAACCATCTTGGAGCCAGCTGAAAGTTATTCTCCATTCTGATAACAGAACCCTGTATCCTTTGCCTGGTTTAGGAATACTGTGGTCTTATCCTGGAGCAAGCCCTTAGGGTGGAGCTGCTCGGCAAGTGCCTGGTGACTGGGTCTTCACCCGTGGGCACACCACCTGTAGGAGGAATGGCTGTAGTTTGGTGCTGTGGAGATTAGGTGGTGCACTATGCAGTGATTTTTTGCAAATTTTGCAAGATTCTAGATACACTCTAATTTACATAACACCACATTATGTGTTACTCTGGTAAAGCTGGTATTTGAAGAGTATAACAACCATGACATTTTCTTATTTTAATTAGTATTCCTCCCAATGTTAATACGTTATGGTGGAGTTACTTCAACTTCCTTCTTTTCTAATGGAAAAATGCTACATTCTCATTAAAAGCTGGAAAGCAAAACCTATCATGAATTTACACTTCAGGTAATGTTTCCTTATTTGGTGAACATGCACATATTTAGTAACACTGTTTATTTTCCCAGTGTAGTATTATTAATAGTAATCAACAATGTCAGTGACAACAGCACCACAGGTAGACAACACCCAGCACATACAGGTATGATTACAATGAGTATAAATACATATGTTTACAAGAGAAAAAACTAGGAATAGGAGAGAACAGTAAAGGGTGGGGAGAGTAGTCCACAGGACAGGGTGAAGTTATGACTGAGACCAAAACAAAGACAAAATCACATGACACTGGTGCCACGGCATCCATGACATCCACGGCATCCATGGGAAACTCTGACGCAGTTGTTTTCTGTAAAATACTCTGTATAGTGTGGTGCTGTCCACATCCCAGTCACCTGGTGGCTGCCTCCAGTTAACAGTATGAGGTCTGTTAGGCGTATTGAAAAGATGTAATAAACAGATAATGTAAATGAGATTTAAAATAGAAAAGATATAAAATACAAATGTGAACATATTTCATATATTCAGCATCTGCAGGATATACCTGTAGTGGAGCTGCACTGGTATGTTTGAGTGTATGTATATGTCACAGTTGCTGGGGAGACGGTTCTTCTCCATTTTGAGATGGTGGTTCTTCCACCCATATACCAACAGCTTAGAGCTTTGGAAGAAACAACTGATTTAGGTGAAAAAGTATATATATATTGAGTTGAGTCAGGACACAGGACTTTAGCTACATGACAGACAGTCCTCCTAAACAATAAAAGAATGCTTTTCACCCAGCTCTTCACCCTGTCTCTAAGGGAGAGTCTGGCAACCATGTGGAGAAAGATCATTTAAATCACATGATCTCATTTTTTCGGTCACCACCCAGAGCTCGTGATAGTTGAACGTAGATCAACCAGTAAATTGAGAGCTTTCCCTTTTGTCTCAGCTCCCTCTTCACCACAACAGACCGGTACAGGGTCTGCAGATGCTGTACCAATCTGCATGTCAACCTCTCACTCCATCTTTCCTTTACTTGTGAACTCCCTCTCTCCTCTCCTTGGATCACCACCTTGGTGGAGGGGTTTGCATGTTGTCAGGGGCGAAAGCTCCTGGTAGAGTCTCCCAAGGTCCTCTGTGATGGGCCAGACAAAGGGAGTTCTGGATTAGCCTGGAGTAGGGCTACCAGGGCCTCATCCAGGAGCCAGGCCTGGTGGAGGGGCACCTCAGTGAGCACCTAGTGGCTGGGTCTCCCTCCATGTCTTGAGACATGCCCTCTCACCACATACTTGAGAGGCTGTTATTGCGGTTCGGTGCAGTGTGGATCGGGAGGCAACCAAAAGCAGGGGCCTTGCCGTTTCGATCCTTGGCTACTGAAACTGGCTCTTGGAACATGGAACATGTGTTAAGGTTCAAATAAGTAAATCAGTACAAAACAATTTATACAGAAGGAAAAGAAAAACACTAAGAATTTGTGTCCCCTAAAATTGTGAATGGGTAAATATGAATGTCAGCAATGGTGTATGTGTAATGGTGAATGTGTAAACAGTACTTTAATATTACAGGTATTCTAGATTTATTTTAGATTGCATTTAATTGCAAGATGTTTTAGAGACAAATGCGAAAAGCCTATGATCTCTTTCGGCACTGATAGAATACTGGAAGATCTCTGAGATGTTTATCCTTTAGGGTTTATAATAAATTTTAAAAAGAATAAGTTTATATTTAGATATAAGAGAGATCCAAGTAAGAAAGATAATACACCACTGAGTTCTTGATACAAGAAATTTTATCTGAAAATCATATCTATTTCTTATTCATGCATAATTAAATGGCTTATTACTAGTATTTTGAGACCTACAGTTAATCAAAAGAAGGATGTACCATTGGTTCATACTTTTTATTGAAAATTCGTTTACACTGAATTTACACTAGTTACCAGTTATACAGCTGTGTAAACACAAAAATGAACTGAATCTAACATTTACACTAGTTAACACCAGTTATACAGCAGTGTAAACACAAAAATGCTATGTAAAATGTAGAAAGGTTATGTGTCAAATTATGTAATGCAGAAAACATGTATGAAGTCATAGACAGCAGATCTTAGAGGGGAACAAACTGTTTATGAATATATTTGTTCACCAATGTCTCTGTGGTCAGTCTGATGACATTTGTTAATGAAGGCCTTTTTCAGTTCAGTTTCCAACCTCAACTCCATTGTGAAAAATTGCATAACATAAGCTGTACAGAAAATACAAAGGTATAATCATAAAAAGAAAGTTAATGAACAACCCTTCAAATAGGACACAGAAAGGAGCGGAGGACGGGGCTGGCAAAAGGGGCTTTATTTTCCATAGCTTAGCAGATACAGCAGGAGGCGGAAACACAAAATAGCACAGCTTGGCAAAAGTGGACGTAAGCACTCTAGCGACTGTAGCCTAGCAACAGGCTATGAGAGTCGGTGCTGGGTGAACGTGCAGCGATGACTGAGGAACCTGCGAGCTTGTATGGGGAGAAATGGAGTTATTGCAAAGTAAGAGCCGCTTTGCTCAGTAAACAGGTGAGGAGTGAAGGGCGTGGTGCAGGGGTGGGCGTGTTCCGATGCCAGGGTGCCCAGGACAATAAATAATGCAGGAACAGTGTAATTCACCAACTAGCAAAGCTACCAATTTTGGTAAAACATGTAAGCAACCACATATAACATTCCAAAGTAAACTGTACCTGGGCTTGGAGTGAACTAGAGACTTGAGCTACACACCAGATAGGAAACAGAGCAAAAGTAGAGACCTTGAGAAATGTCTCCCATTACTGTGATAATTAGCCTTAAAATATTATGTATTGAGTTAATCAGCTGTATAATAACTACAGAAATCATTTGTGTTATCATGCATGTTTACAACATGAACTGTACCTGTGTGGGTCTTAACCAACAATACCTTAGGAAGAATTGTAACTGGTACATGACACATGCAGCTGATTCCTTTTGAACAAGGAAAACATGGTCCTGCTAGTCAATACTACCAGGACACAACGTTTAACCTGCAGAATAATCTCTTTACTTACTCTGGGTTGGCTTGACTGTAACCTGATCCAGCAATTGTTTCCCCACTGGGCACTTCCCATACAATCCAAACCAATCACAAATGAGCTTCTCTTGATTTCATTTGCTAGAACAAATGAGAAAAGAAGTGGTAAGTTAGACTGATGCTTCAAAACCCAATCCGAACAGATCTGAACCATACAGTCTATGGTCTGAACCAGTCGATGAACCATACAGTCTATGGTCTGAACCAGTCGATGAACCATACAGTCTATGGTCTGAACCAGTCGATGCTCATCTTTAACCTGCAAAGTCCTGCCCATTGAAATAGTTTCAGCTACTGATTCTCTTGAACCCTGTTGCTGTTTTTGATATGTACAGTGAGTTGCTTGAATTTTAAATGTAGCTAATCATGCTGTAACTTTACCTTTGAACTTTACCTATGAACTTATGTAATGTATGAACCTTTGAAATGTGAGCCACCGTTTATAATGTTAGGGCAGTGAAAGGCTCGTTACAGTACTGTATGTGTCACGGTGGTCGCCCTGCCCCTTCCCTTGTCCTGTGTCTGTGTGGGCATGTCTGCGTGGAAGCGTGTTCTGTCATATGAGTGTGTGTGTATCGGCGTGCTTGTTGTGGGGCGTGGCGTTTGTCACTTTGTCGTTCTTCATTGTCGTGGCACCTGTGTCTTGTCAAGGGTGTGTGTACTTAAGCGTGTGCATGTCACTGGGTATTTGTCTGTCTCTGTTGATTGTGGAGCAGTGCTATGTGTTTGTCTCATCGTTCAAAGAAGCTCCAAATAAAACCTGTTAATTGTGCAGACAAAACTATGTGGCTTAGAGTACGCATTTGGAGATTTGAGGGGGTTATTCTGTCAACAAGATGCACTATAACTTTTTAGAACAGACAAGAGATAAGATGTTAAATGTTTATTACTTAAATATTACCATAAGTCTTAAACGAGGTGAGTGACATAGAAAAGAGTTTAGTTACAGTGAAGTTTGGCTTTGGATATAATATTTGTCTCACTTTTTTGTGTGCTAGACGAATATATGGCGAAATGAGTGTAAGATATTTTAAGAGTGTAAGAGAATTCTTGTGTTATTACCTGTGTGAGAAAATCAAGAGTTGTTTCCCAGGAGTCACATTTCAGACATAGGAGAAAATTGCATAAGTCTCACACTGACTTCAAAAACATCTTAACTATGTCTAGGAGAAGTAAAGGAGATAAACAGGAGATCTTATTTAGAGAATTTATTTCCTCTGGGTCTGTTCATTTTGTTATTATTTATTTGATTTATTTAATATTGTCTGTATTTATCTACATTTAGATTTTTACTTAAAAATAAAACTGAGAAACGTATTGTTTGTTCTGCATTTCTTATCTCAGATCATGCCTTTCTCTTAGTACTGTATCTCTGAATATTAAAGTGGAAATGAACACCAGACCAGTCTTGTCAGTTTGTGTCTTTAACTGATTCCCCAGCTTAATATTTCCTTTTACAGGGCACCAGGCATCCTGCCCATGGGACACACCGACTGAAACACTAACTACACTTCCTCTTCTCCCAAGAACCTGATTTATTAATTATTCACACCTGTCCCTCATTAGTTCCCTCCTTGTTCCTACTCCTATTTAAAGCCCACTGGCCAGTGCACTGCTAGACACTCATACTCTTCATGATGCCCTGAGAAATACTCCTCATACTCTTCATGATGCCCTGAGAGGTATTGAGAACTGAGAATAAACCATCAACCACCAAACAAGTATTACCCAGCTGGCCTCTTGACATAATATTTTGTATGAGTGCTATTGATAAATCACAAATAAATAAAATATGCACAAATAAAAAAGATTTAGTGGTCATGGGTGCCCTCTAGTTGCCACTGAGGTCCTAGGCACTCGTTTAGTTCACTTCTGCGTCAGGCCGTCCATGGCCGTAGTGGTTTACATTTACATTTACATTTACGGCATTTGGCAGACGCTCTTATCCAGAGCGACTTACAAAGTGCTTGGGGATACTT
>JAOYMR010000006.1:12009903-12032216 GCA_025802075.1 Tenebrosternarchus preto
TGTACAATATCCTCTGTGTGTACATTATCACATAACTGTTCTGTTTACATTATCTCCCATATGTACATTATCATGTAACCTCCATGTTTACTTTAACCTGTGTAACACAACACAATCACAAATGATAGAACAGCAAAAGGACGATGCTTCAGACTTTGAGGTGATGTCTTTCTTCTGCGTTACCATTCAGTGCTTTTTTTCCCGTAGCAATAGAAGTGTACACACTAGTTCTTATAAAGGTGTACCTGGGTTTTGGGACAAATCTGCAATTCCAGACTCTGGATTTCAGGTATAACAACTAATCAAAGCTGCTTTTTATTGTGGCTGCCTTGTTTCTTAACATTCATGTACACACCTCCTTTACTCTGCTCATCGTTTGATTACAGAGGGTCACTCTCAGTCCTTCTGATAAGGATTACATCAGAGTGCAGGAACGTTTCATGAAGACCATGAAGAACAACATTGTTAGCATAGAAAGAGTCCAGAACAAGGAACTATGGGAGGATTTTCAGACGTGTGTATTACATCATGCTGATTTTAAAATAGCCTTTATTTCATTATGTTCATAGATATTGTTCCTTTTAGATCTGAATTAAACATGCTGGCCATTTCAGAGCAGTTTCATCTCATTATTCCATCACTGTTAGACTTGGTTGGTATAGTTGCACTAACTGAACTGGAATCAGCCTTTTTTCTTCTTTTTATTATTAGGAAAAGGGAGCGAATGAAAAAAGCAAACAAGGACAAGAAATACGGCGAGGGGGAGCGCTTGTTATTCCACGGCACCAAATCCTCGCTCGTTGATGCTATATGTCGCCAGAACTTTGACAGGGTATCTGGAGCCAACAGAACAGTGTACGGACAAGGTCAGAAAGTGGTTTCACATCTCCTAACTTAGCATGACTGTTGTGTCACATTTTATAATCTTCATTTACTTATTTATTTATTTAAATTTTTTTCCCCAGGAAGTTACTTTGCCAGGGATGCAAAATATTCCCATAGTTACACTGAAAAATATGGTGATAAATCCATGTTTGCATGCAGAGTACTTGTTGGACAGTACACTAAGGGAGCATCCCACTACCGCCAGCCTCCAGCCCGAGATGCAGCAGGCACTCTGTATGATAGCTGTGTGAATGATGTCAAGGAGCCCACCATCTATGTGGTGTTCGAAAGGCCCCAGGTTTACCCAGAGTTCCTGATTACATACAAAAACGACACGTTCAGTGGAGGTTATGCTCTTGGCCATTCAACACCGTCTGACATCTTCCCAACCTCTAAGCCCACGACCTTTCTAGAGGTCAGCCAAAATTCTGCTGCTTCTAGTATAATTATGAGTAAAACCAAAATCACGGTTCCTCCAGGTTCATCTCACAGTGTGCATGCTGTCAGCTCCAGTTCATACAGTACAGGACAGGTGTTACCCTCTCCCAGCAGTAACACAGAGAGCAATCCTCTCACAGTCTTACATTCAACACTTAATCCAGCAGAACACTTACCTTCTACCCAGAGAGAGTCGGACAATACTGAAGCAAAAACTGCCAACTCTTGCCCAGTTCTTGCTGCTTTGCAAAGGGAGAATGCAGTTCATTCGACGGTGACCCACAATTCAGCTGGTTCAGCTGAACGCACCACTGCTGAGCTGCCAGCAGAGTTATCCCAAGACCCACTTACAGCAGCTAAAGTTCCAGTCTTCTCTAGATCACATGATCTATCACTAAACACAGTGAAGCCCAGCTTGTCAAGTGATGCTGCTCACTCTGAGGATGTTAAAGACCAAAACACTGGATCATCATATACCTCTATCATGACCACTACGCCAGCGTCTCAGGGCCCACCCAAAAATGTGCACAAACCAGTAACTGACATCAGCTTAGACTCGGAGTTCTCTGAGCTGAGTGTTGATGATTTTGATCCGTTTCTAACCAAATTAGCCAAGAACCCCAGTTTCCGCAGCTGTCCTTCTCTAGATCATAACCATTCTAGATCCTTTTCATGCCCCTCAGGAACCTCATTTGGTCGTACCGACTCCACTTCTTTTTCCAGCACTCAAAAGCCTTCAATAAGTTCAAACCTCCAGCAAGCAAAAGTGACTAGAAAGCTTTCCCCACCCAAACATGAGAAAAAATCTGATTGTGTCATGCAGTGATTTAAGTGCTGTTAGATTGTAAGATGTAGTATTCACGACTGAATGGCTATTCTAATAATAACAAATGCTGTCTCACTATCTCACTACCTTACCCCTCAAGAATGTGCAAGTTTCTGTAATTGTTACTATGCTTTGCTAAACTCAAAGTCATAGCACCACACCTCCAAAAGTGGACATTTTTGTTGAATTATTGAGAACTATTTAAATGTGGTATCTTGTTGAACAGTTAGGCTGTTTAAACATTTAACAAACTTTCTGCTGATTGTGCAAAACTCTTAAAGCTGTTTATGCCTCTTGGAGTTTCTTGATTCTCAAAACTTTAACTTGTCTGCTGAATCTGCATAGTTGTAAGTCAATATTTTGAACATCAAACTGCTAGCATCTGTGAAGAACATCAAAAAGTAGAAATGCAATAGATTTTTGAAAATATAACATTGACACTACAAACTGTAAACAAATGTGTTTGTGCTTCAAAGTAAAAACAACCTTTTTTGGATGAATATCCCACCCCCATTTTAAATGTAGATATTAAGTGGCCTAACTCATTTTGTTCCTATAAGTCAGTGCTCCAAGTGGTTCAGGAGAATGGAGTTTATTCCTTTTCCAAATAAAATGTTGTTTTGTTTAACCACCGTTCTCATGGTTCCAGTCCTTGTTCTAAACCAATTTAAAAGATATTATGAATGAGAGCACTTTATTCTCCACCCAGTACTTTCTGCAAAATTGGTTAGAGCAAATATGTGGTCGGAGAAACACTGCTATTCAAAGTGTTATCCAACTGTGGTTAATAATTAAACCATAACAGTGGCTCTCATCTGGTGTGTCAAAGTGCAGAACCATATCTGGTAATATAAGGGGGTGTCACTTTTCATCAGTCTGGACACGTTTCATGTAGCAGGTTCGTATTACTTTTTCCTCTTTCTGATAAATTGAAATTAACACCCAGAAAGAAAGATACAAGTGAAACTGGATTCTGCCTCCCTCCCTCTCCACGGTACATTGAGAAGCCTACAGTGCCAGAGTGACTGAGGTTTAATCCAGCAGTCATGCAGGTATCAGCTCTTGTTAATCGTCTTCTGTGTGCCCATGACGGGCGAATGGAGCTGGAGGATCTATATGGTCAAATATCAGGACTGGGTTTAAATGATGAGGTAGAGACTGTTCTTAAGGACATGTTTGTGACACCTGGTGATGAAAAAAATGGTGGTTGCCAAGACCAGTCTGAGATTATGTAGGGACAAGGACTGTGAAAGCTGCAGCAGCCTTCATCTGTGCAAACTGTACCTCTTTGGGGATTGTCCATATAGCAAAGAAAGGTAAGAGTTTTTATTTATTTGTTAGGTATATATTTGTAAGGTCTTTCACAGCCATTTTACCAATTTGGGAAAAGCTTGATGTAACAAGAACATTGAATATGTAATTATCTATTTGCTCACTAGTGTTTCAGACACTGCTGGGCAGACTGCTGTTCCATTTACCATTTATAGTTATCGGTCAGTAGGCATCATTAAAGAAAGTCTTATCTCATTAAAGAGAGTCTTATCAAGGATTTTGCTTATATAATTTATTCATCCAGTGTCATACAGGAACTCTTTACATACAGTAATTATACATATATGTATTATGTTTCAAACCAATATCCTTCTGAACAGGAGAGGGTGCCGATTCTGCCATGACCTTTGCTTAGAGCATAATACCAATGTACTTCAGCAGCACAACCTGCTGGATCTGGACCGTAGTGAGCTGTGCGTTATACTTCTCCAAAATGACTCTACCCTGCTTCCACCAGTAAGACTAATATAAAGATTTTCTCTCCAAAGTTGGATAGATTTTTTTTATTAGATTTATTTATTAATTATTTGTTTGCGTAACAGGTTGAATAACTAAGCATTTGCTGTTTGGTTAAATTTGGGTAACCATTTCCTGTTTGGTTAAACACATTGAGGAGCCTGGACATTTCTAGACCCAGGTTAGGGTGAATAGCACCAGTGTTCAAGTGAGCATTACAGATGTGAAACACAAAGCCGTTCTCCTCTCATCAGCCTTGACTCTATTACACCCCACATCTTACATCCTCTGGCCCTGTGGGACTGTGGCCAGGGTTTAGTGAAACAAAGAAAACAAATGACAAGAGAATATGATTGAGAAGGGATGAGAGAGAGGGGAAGCTGGTTCTTCAAAGAAAGTGTAGAACCAACCATCAGACACTGGGGCTTCTGCCTAAGTTAATAATTTAAGGGTAAACCATAACAGTGTACAGCACTATTAGTTCACTTGGAAATAGAGTAATGGCAACAGAGTACCAACTTGAGAAAGAAATAAAGGTGCTCAAATATTTCTGCTTCCTGCTAAATGCCTCTTATTTATCCCAGACTGCATTCCTTACTGCCCTGACTGTAGTACAGAATGATTGAGGTTAAAGATGCTCAACTGTAAATCTATTTAATATTACATTTGGAAGCACTTCATGTACCCACAGGTGTGTTTCCCATATAACAAAGGTAGTGGTGAGTATGGGAACTGCCCTGATAAGGAGGCCTGTAACAGACTCCACATCTGTGAAAACTACATCAGAGGGACCTGTGAGGGCGGTGCTGAGTGCAGACGATGTCACGACTTCTACGAGCCTCATCCAATGAAGATCCTCCAGCACAGGGGAGTGCCCAGTCAGCTGATGGGGTCCATGCTGCCAGCGTACAGGAACAGGCTTACAATCCAGGATATTAATCGAATTAGCTGGAGGAGCACGTCATCCAATTCATCGGGTATTACAATGTGGTGCCAAAATATGTAAAATTAGTTTATTTATTGAACATATTCAAATGCACAAATTAAGATTCATGTGCTGAGTGACTGTTCGGTTTGTACGTTCCACAGAGAAGTCTGAGATATGCCTGTTCTACATCAAAGGTTTCTGCAAACAAGGAAGTAATATCACAATTTTTCAAAATGCCTAGAACAGCTCATGAATAATATGGTGTGTGTATTATACACTATATATGGTACAAATGTTATTTTTCTGTTATTTTACAGACAGATGTCATAGAGTACATTTCCATTTACCCTATAAGTGGGAGGAGAGAGATGGAAACAGCTGGAAATTTCTTCCAGATAACGAAGAAATAGAAAGAGCATTCAGTGACCCTGCTAAGATACACAGGTGGATGTGCTAATATTCTAATGTTATGCAGATATTCTAATGTTATAACTTCACTTTGGTCGAGGCAGATGTGGCATCAGTAATTTGGCATTTTTGAGGACCTGGTAAAGGAGGAAGGGAATGGAACAGACAAGAATGAACATTTGGTCCATTATATTACCAACACTCTCCTATTTACACTTTTCATATGAGTGCAGTATAATCCTGAACCAGTAAAACAGTAGAGATCAAGATTTGAAAAACACCAAAGAAAACAATCAAATCTTAACCACATTATTTCTGATCTACAGTTATATTAAACTCTTCCTCAGTGCAAAAAATGTACATGGAGTTTGAAACCCCTAGGACACATAAGAGTAACAGCAAAGTTGATACAGTATTTTTCAACAAATAAGCCTGGCAAATAATCCAGACATACAGTAGACTGCTCTCAACTAATCCAGACATACAGTAGACTGCTCTCAACTAATCCAGACATACAGTAGACTGCTCTCAGTATTAGCAGCAGTCTAGGAAATAACAATCGTCAGTACATGCTGCAGTAGGGACCCCTGGCTAGGCATCTCTGTTTTTGCTTTAACTCCACCCATTATTACACTAACAGGTTTCTGATTGGCTAGTGGATATTCTCATTGGGAAGTCTAAGAAGACACACCTGGAGAGATGAAAGAGAGATGAAAAAAAAGCAATAACTTACAATAACTAATAAAAAGTAGAATCACAACATTCATCACATGACATGCTATAAATAGTGTGTTAATGCACTGTGTTTATATGGGCATTCATATCAGTGTTCATATTTTTCTAAGTTACTAGAAAATTATGCTAGTTTACATAATAGTATTACATAATCAAGAACTCTGGTCCTAGAGATCTATTACAGGGCGATGTTGAGCTTATGAATGCTGGTTTCCAAAACCATTTACTGGACATAATGCATTAAAACTGTTGTCTGTTTTTCACACATGCTCTAGTGATGGTCGTATACCTGTATGCTTCAGTACTATGACTCGGGGTTGTGCAGACGTTCGCCGCCTCTCCACACTTTCCTCTGTACTGAATCCAACCTTTATTCTTACAACCACCTGGGCCTGGTACTGGGAGGATGAACATGGGAATTGGATCCAGTATGGATCTTCTGTAAGTAGTTTCTTAGGTAACCACAAAATACAACTCTTATGACTCTAAACTGTAATTCCTGTAAAAAGATTTCTTATTTCACTATATCATAAAATATGTTTAATTAGTACACTAATTCATAATATGTTTAATTAGTACACTAATTCATAATATGTTTAATTAGTACACTAATTCATAATATGTAATTTTGCATGTAATTAGCACCAAGGGCCAGATTGTACATCTTCCATCACCAGTGAGGACTTGGAGAGGAAATACCAAGAAAACAAACATGCAAGAACTGAATTCACAGCTGACCAACACTCTTATGACATCAATCTGCAAGGTTGGGCCAACACTCTGCTCTCCATTTTTTTCTGTCATGTTTAAAGAACATTTCTCATGGACATGACTCTTCAAAAGGCCCTATAGTAATGGCCATGATGATCAGATTCAATTTATGCTGATCCTGTCCAACACGTTAGCTAAAAATATTCCTCTATAAAATATACTGAAATCAAATATTTAGATATATTTAGTTCATGTTATTTTGCCTGTCATTTTTATTTATCTTCCTGCAGATATGATTCAGTCTAACAAGCAAAATGGCAACAAAAGTTTTGTTAGGAGGAGACCCTTGTTTCTCTCGGCAGAAGAGGTGCACAAAGTCAAAATATGGTAATTTTTACATCATAACTTCCATCAAGCAGAAGCTTATTCAACTGAATCTTGATTGTGGTGTTGATTCTTTTATTGCTAAGCAGTTTCTGAAGGTAAGACTCAGATTGTGTAAACAGTATAAAAAGTTCTGCATAATGCACTTGTGTGTGTGTGTGTGTGTGTATATATACACTACCACCATCAAAAGTTTGAGAATTTACTGGAAACCATGAAGATTGTAGAGTGCAACTTTGTAAAAATGTTCTTTTTCTTTTCTTAGCCAAAAGGTTGTGAATAGGCCACTAAATCAGAAACCTTTGCCTCATCATTGGGATAAAACCAATATGCCTGAAACTGGTTTCAAGGTAACTCATAAAATACATCAGAAGTTCTAAATGCCCTGATTAAACATGGTTTTATTAGTTAATTCAATTACATTTTATTACATCCTTAATTTATTATTCAATAGTAAAAAACACTACTTCAGTATGTGAATATTCATCATACTTCAGTATGATGTATGAAAAAAGCAGGAGTGAAACACAGATGCTTTCAAAAGTGAAGGAAATTTTAGTTAAACAGAGAAAAACCATGCAGTAAAAGTAAGTGCTTTATGAAAACCACAAAGTCTGTCTCTGACCAGGGCAGATGTTCAGTGTTAAATACTAAACTACAGGCTCCTGTGGGGTTTAAATTAGGTGCAAAGGGAAATAAGGAACAGGTGTATATGATTAACTAATACAGGGTGACTGAATGAGTGAGGGGTAAGGAACGGTGATTGACGTGTGTGGGAGGGGCCAAGAGTGGTGATGTGTGTGTGTGATCTGAGCTGTGATCCTTGGCTGGATATCGGCCAAAACATGGGACTCTGCAACCATCTGATGTTAGGCATTTTGTTAAGACAGTCTATAGTTGATTGAAACTTTAATGTACAGTATGATTATGTCTAAAAAATCATATTACAAAACATCATTTGTTTAAATGCAGCATTTTCTTTCCAGAGAGTTCATTTGCACAGCACTTCTGATGAGTATAAGAAGATTCACAGTCTTTTCAATCAGACAATGTCTGCTTTTAATGTGAAGAGCATTGAGAGGGTGCAGAACCAGGGATTATGGGAAGTTTTCCAGTGGTATGTTCCATGGTCCAAACGCACATCCTCCACCCCCACTGGCCCTGCCTTCCACAGTTTAGTGGTTTCTGTTTAGACTTATTTGTCATTCAGATATGATATTTCTGTACTATGCAGTATATCTTACAGCAGAAGAAACACTAAATTGTGCACTGAAGGACAGGAACAGGACGGTTTATCCAATCAGATCGAGTGCTTGATTATACCCTCATCAACACAATGTAGAACACAGTCTCATTACAATGACATTATAGTTGATTCATAACATGTATGTGCTTCTTACAGGCAAGGTGATATGATGCGAAAGAGAACTGCAGGCGTAGAAAACCAGAGACTTCTGTTCCATGGCACCGAGTCCAAACACGTTGATGTCATCTGCCAGCAGAACTTTGACTGGAGGATCTGTGGAATTCATGCTACAGCTTATGGGAGAGGTGAGCTCAAAGTCTAGCAACATATGTTTGAAACATGGGATTTACCCACAGATCCACAAAAACATTTTGTTTCATTGATTTTATTTTGTAATAATTATATATTTATAAAATTTCATTAGTAATTACAATCTCATGAAGAGGGCAAATAAACACTGTAGTTCTTTGAAGGTTTTTAGTTTCAAATAAAATGTTTTTAAAACAGATCTGTAAGAAATGAGCCTGAAGCAACAATGATACCAAGTTTCAACCAAGTGATCATCTCGCAGCAGATTTACACATTTGTATTTTTTCAATTCCCCATTAATACGTATCTTTTTATAGTGTGAAATTTAAGTGAAATTTAAAGGAAAGGTAAAAACCATCTTACATCCTTTTTATTGTTACAGGGAGTTATTTTGCCAGGGATGCCAAGTACTCCCACAGCTACACAGACAAGTCTGGCACTCGCTGCATGTTTGTTTGCAGTGTTCTGGTAGGAGAGTACACGACTGGACATGCCAGCTACCTCCGTCCTCCCCTGAAAGATGGACAAGACAACATCTTCTATGACAGCTGTGTAAATGACATTATCAACCCCTCTATATATGTTGTTTTTGAGAAGCATCAGGTGTATCCAGAGTACTTAATTCAGTATGAAGAAGAAATCGGGAATATTTATCAACAGCTCCTCCCCAATGAGTTCACCTCCATGAGTTTTGTTGATTCAGATGACCAGTCTTTACCCATCCAGCTCTCCACCCACTCCTCATTTGCAGATGCCACCAGTGAACAGAGTGTAAAACCCAAGGATCCACCTCCAATTGCTTTCATTTCTACAACATTTGTCCAAAAACACACTTTTCCTCGGTATGAAGCCTCTGCACATTTCCTTACACATGTAAAGAAAAAATCTTTCAATAGAGGCCCCAAAACAGCACTCCCTCATCACTCCAAGCCTGCCTCGCTCAGAAAAACGGCCAATAGTAAGACAGTAAGGCCACAAACCCAGCAAAAATCCGATGAAAGAGTTACTAGACCATTTACTGCACCAGCTGACAGTAAGGCTGTAAAGTCAGCTAGAAGTAAAGATGCCAGACAGCAGAATTCAAACGTCTTTGAGTCAGATACCAAAAGAAGCCCAGTGCCTTCATCTGCTAATCCGTCAGCTGGTAGCAAAAGTTCAAAATCGGCTACAACTCAGAAAGCTGAGCAACCAAAATCAAAGATATCAAGTTCAGCTAGCAGAATGACTCCAGCGACTTCATCTGCAAAGTTGCCAACTGAAACCAAGACTTCAACGCCAGTTAGAACTCAGAAAACCAAACAAGAGACCTCAAAGTTGGTTAATGGTCCTGTAACTTCCTCGGGAAGCTCTTCCAGTCATAGTAATGCAGCAAAGTCAGTTAGAAGTGACAGCGTCAAATCAGCAAAACCCTCTGGTGTTCCTTCCAGATCTAGGACTAGTTCTGCCCCACAGAAGAGTAAAACAACTGTTAAGTACAGAAGCTCTAAAGTGAGGCATTAGTCTTGGTCATTTTTAAAGATGATGGTCTGGCAGATATTCAGCTATTAAATGAAGAATTCAAATATTTTAATTACTTGTTGTAAGTTATACTGACTATAAGAAAATGTTAAGTGCATTTCAGTTTCAGAATGTTTTATCTTACCAGTAAAATAGTGACCTATAGCAATCATCCCTTTAATTATGCTAATTATCCCTTTAATTAGACCTTTTGTACAATGTATTTAATCATAACTGAAATTAAGTAGTAACATACTACCAGTTGGTTATAAACATTTGTGTAAGAGGACCCAGGACTGTAATTTCAGTTATATATGATGTTTACATGTTGTACAGGTAATTGACTTTTCTTTTTAAATACGAAACAATTTGAGTATTATTATCGTGGGCCTCATGCATATTTTTCTTCAGTTTTTTTACACTGAATGAGAGGGGGAAAATCCATGACAGATACAATGGACTCAGATATGGTGAACTGCACTAAATTGCACTAAAATGCATTTAATTTGATTTATTACCTTTCAGTAAGTCATGCACAGCTTTTCAATAATTTTTATATTCCTTTTTGTAAGAAAATATGTAATAAAAGGAGGAACTAAAAGGGAACACATGCACCGTTAATTTGTTTGTCTTTCTTTCTTTTTTTGCAAATATCTTCCTGAAATAATAGATCTTGGAAAGAAATGGAACTCTTTCATGTGTAGCACTTAGAATTGCGATTGTGTATAAACAGTGAAAAAATATGAATAAACATCTTCCCCAAGCTTCTGTCTGATGTAATGAATATGCAATACTTTTTTAGTAAAAAATCCAAGTAATCAGACAGGCCAAGACCACCACTACTCAAACAACAGACACCTTGAACTTCCTTCCAATAAGAAGGTTAATTGGATATCACAGTTCATTGCTACTGACCGGAAAACTCTCAGGGAAGCAGTCAGATATCTAAAATTATCTTATTTAAAGCAATAAATGTATTGCAAGTAATGAATGTACTGCTAATTTGAGGAAATTTCAGGATTTTTTTTGTCTACTATTGTGCCAACTACTGATTAATATCTATTCAGTATCTATTCATGTTTGTTCCCCATCTAAACTGTCAACTTCTGAATTTCTCAATCATACTGGTTCTTTAACTCTCACTCAGTACGCTTGGTCACATTTTTGATTTGATGTATCTTTGGGTCTTCAGTTTCTCAATGTAGAAGTTCAGGATATCTGTGTCTGATCATAGACCTGTTGTATTTAACATGGTAAACCCAGACTGATACACAAGTGAGAATCAGTGCAAACAGGGACAGTAAGAAGCAGTTCATGGGTCATGAACATAAATGATGCCCACCTGGCCTGCCTGAGGTTTATCCTCTAGCAGTCTTAATATATTCCATGTTCTTGTAACCAGTCACTGCTAAGAAGGAGACAGAAGCCCCATCCAGCCAGTGTCTCTAGTCCTCTAATGACCAGGAGATCCCAGTTCCCTCTGTTGTAATTAAGCTCAGAGTTTATTTGAGAAGACAAAGGGTAACATCTTTGCAGGAATGCCGTGGTGATGAGGAGTGCAGCCCCTACTCATACCTTAGATGTTTCCACCTTCAATATAAACATTTTGATCAGACAAAGCTCCATTGAGCTCTAAGGGTATTGGCTGTCCAGAGGAGCCCTCAGGTTTTACTTTTCAGTACGCTAATGAGAAGAACCACAATGTTTCTGAAACCTCTGATGAAGCAACAGCAGAAATTCCCAAAGCCTAGAAACGAGTGCAAATCTAATCAGTTTTATTGTCATGTACCTTAATACAGTGTGAAAGCCAGTGAAAAGCTTAGGCACATAGTTCCCAGCAGTAATTCACAATATATACACGTTGACATAAGACCTATTTCACTATTTCTTATTTACAAAAGCAAAATCTGAAAACAGATTTTGACAGAGGGGAGAGAGGCAGGATGCTGAGGTGAGTCTCCAAACAAAAGACATTTATTACACAGAATAAAACCAAAACAATAAACAAACAAAAAACAGACAAGAGAAAAACAAGACATGCAATATAACATGAAAGTGGTGGACCAATAGTACACATGAACACTTGATTAAACACAGACAAGAGACAAATGTAATACAAGGGCTTAAATATACAGGCTAATGACTAACAACAGGTGTGACGAATAACACACTGCCGGGATGTTGATGAGGGACAGGTGAAGTGATAATCAAGGAAACGAGGAAGAAGATTAAAAATAGAGAAAGTCACACACACACCACCACAAAAACACATACACACACAAAAACACATACACAAAAACACATACACAAAAGCTACATGCTTACGTGGATTTGGGGGAGGAGTAAAGGAGAGGGTTGTTAATATATACGATTATAAATATACAGATTTATTCATTTCCAATACCATATGCATGTATATTTACATTTGAGGTATAGGAGACTTATTTTATACATAGTACTGATATGTTCATTGTACAAGATATAATAGTATATCTACCAGAATTACATGGTAAGCTCAGTTTAAGGTTCTAAAATGTCCAGGAATTGCTGTAACATACAAAAGCTAGTATGGAGGTGAATGTGGTGGTGTGAGGTGGCAGTGAGCTGTGGAGTCCAGTTCTAATGATTCAAATGTAGAATGTGGGTGTGGTACAGATAAATGGAGATCATTATGAAGGTGATGATATGGGTATCCACCATCAGTTCCTTGGTATTGTTAACATTCAGAGAAAAGTGGATCAGGAAACTGTCCTTTTAAGTGTATCAGGAAACTGACCTTTTTAGTGTATCAGGAAACTGTCCTTTTTAGTGTATCAGGAAACTGTCCTTTTTCTCTGTAGGCTGCCTCATCATTAAAGATCAGACCCATAATTTTTATGTCGTCTGTGAATTTACAGAGGACCCTGGAGCTCTGTCCAGCTGTGCAGCTGTAGGTGAGGAGGCAGTACCGGGGTGGGCTGAGCCCAGTTTTGGTTCAGGACCATCTTTGAAGGCCTGCACCTTCTGTGTGTCCATGCCCACTGCCCTCCAAACTGAGATGGTACCCCAAGAATGAAACCTGAGCATGTTGTAAGAGACACTTCTCAGTTTTGATGCATTTGTTCTCAAGCAGTCCTTTCAGAACAGAACCAATGTGGGTTAAGTGCTCATTCAGACTGCTGAGTAAAACAAATGATCATTGATGTAAACTAGAATATAACAGTCCATCATATCTTTTAATACATTTTTTACAAATGACCGGAATACAGAAGAGGAGACTGAGAACCCATACAGAGTCGCTTCAGGGTGTCCCTGATTGGTGCTGTACACAGTTGTCCACTTACCCCCAGCTCTAATCTCAGTCAGACTGTATGTATTGTGGAGGTCAAATTTCCTTAGTTGTTCTAAAGAGTCTGGGACCAGGTGTAGTGGATAATGGCCTTTTTACTTCAGAGTTGGGTGGCACTTCTCAATAAAAATCTCATCTGAGTCATAATAAACTGAGTGAACTGGGGACAGATCTGGTACAAAAGGGCTTTCTGTTGAAGTAAAGGAACAAGAGTAGCTAAGACAGTGATGCAGACATCTTGGGGGGTAGGAAGGTATGTCATTTACAAACCAGAATCATAAACCAGGGAAAAATCCGAAGAATAGAGAGAACCGTTCAGTATGCTTTCCGAGAAACGTAGGCAATACTTCACAAGGTGTGCAATGTCAGTTACGTAAATACAGCAGTCAGGTGATTAACCACAGGAGCAGTCAATATTCCGGGGAGGCAGACCTAGATGGACGGAGGAAAGAATGCTGGGAAGTGGAGTTCCCAGCACGTGTTTGGAGGAAAGCATAGGCAACAGTTCAGAGCACAGGCCTGGACCTGCAAACTTAAAGAAAGAGAGAGCAAAAGAGGGAAAACCAGGGACATGTGTGTCTGATTGCTAATAAGTGATTGATTGGGACCGTGGCAGGTGTTGTGAATGTGTGTGAGAGTGGCCATGTCCCTGCTGCCGGGTGCTTAGTACACCGTGACGGTTTTTGAGGGACAAGCAACTTCCTCCAGTTTAATAAGAGTATGAAATTGTATTTTATTTAGACCTCCTGAGCAGCCATGACTTATTGGTGATAGTTTGGTGATAGCCGACTTGTGTTGGACCACTACCTAATACAAAGGCTGGTCATTTATTTTTATTAACCGTTATGTGTGTGGCAACTCATTTCCTACTCCTTTGCTCCCTTAGGGCTCCTGCTATAATAAATGCATCAGTTAAGTTCTTCACCACCTTTGGTTTACCCAAGTATGTCCAATCAGATCAGGGATCCAACTTTATGTCCAAACATAATGCATATTCAGCGTCAAGTCTCTAGCGCACATCACCCCAAATCACAAGGACATTATGTCTGAGGCCCGTTAAAGGTGTTACAGGAACAAATGCTGTATCAAGATTCTTCACCTTCTATCCCAACCAGTATTCTTGATTGTCAGTGAGTTTCATGACCGTTTACACTTCTCTACATGATTTGACCTAAAGTCTGTTCAGTGCTCCTTCCAAGAAGGAGATGTTAGCGTTGCTATGTCCTGATCGAAACTTCACACGGTGCTTCCTATCAATAAGAAAGTCAGTAATCCATCTGCAGGTGGGGCCAGGCACATGCAGATGGGACAGCTTGTCTTGCAGTAAAAGTGGAGCTGAATCAACAAAGAGGATTCTGGTGGAGGCTCCTGCAGAGCCCACATGTTATTGGATGAAGTAGAAGGTTGTGTTTACTGCATCACCCACAGATGTTTAGCTCTGTAGGAGAAATGCAGAGGATTAGGAGTGAGACAGTGATGGTGGGGCAGTATGTGGTGGACTGAATGACTGCTGAGGTCAAGGCAACAGGCCTGGAATCAGTGAGCTCTGTGGGCCTTGTTTTCTTGGGGACCAGGATGATTATAGATGATTTGAAGCTGGCTGGCAC
The DNA here is from genome assembly GCA_025802075.1 of Tenebrosternarchus preto. Taxonomy (NCBI): domain Eukaryota; kingdom Metazoa; phylum Chordata; class Actinopteri; order Gymnotiformes; family Apteronotidae; genus Tenebrosternarchus; species Tenebrosternarchus preto. The sequence goes on from JAOYMR010000006.1 coordinate 12,024,994, forward strand.
ATGGCATTAAAAATGTCCAGTAAACACTGGAGACAGATGGTCAGCACAGTGCTTCTAGCTGCATGGGTTCTGTCTCTCGAATAGTCTGATAATGTCCCTCTCCAAAATAGAGAAAGTTGTTATTGGGAACCGGGGGGGGGGTTAAGGTTCCAGTTGAGTGGTGATCCTGCCCCCTACTGGGGCGGTAGAGTTGGAGGTGGGGGCTGGAGTCAGAAGGGTTGTGTCAGGACTGTTTTTTTTGTCTTTTGAATTGGCAGTATGGCAGGCCAGTCTGATCTGCTGTGTAAAAAAAAGGTTAGAATTATATTTCACCCATTTAAGGAAATTAACTCTGTAGATAATGGCTGTAGCAGTTTAGAAAAACTGTTAATCAATTAACTGTATTGTTTAATTCTTTTAATTAATTATACTGTATTGTTTAATTCTTTTAATTACATAACAGTTTGTGCTTTATTCTGTCTCATTCTTAGTCCTTTTGTTTTATCTGTTCACCACTTTAGACAAACTGGTTGTGTATAAGTTCTATATAAATAAACAAACGTTGGATGCACCATAGCACTGAGACTACACCCTTATTTATCAGCTCAATACTTTTGTTTAAACACAAACAAAGAATCATATCACTGGTGCTTTTGGACATTAGTGCTGAGTTTAACATTGCCAGTCATAACATGCTTTTGGACAGACTGGAAATCTCTGATTTACTGGTAGAGTACAAACTCAGTAGGCCTCTCAGATTACTAGCAAGTGGTCAGCTACTAGTGTATAGTTAGAGCCAAACAATGAGGGGCAACTTTTAGTTATTATGTTCTCTAAAGCTGGTATAACCTTGATTTCATTTCACTTTAAGAGCACATGGGGCCACGTTCACAGGTTTGAATTCAGCCTAGTTTTAGTGCCAATGGTGAATAAGCATTGCAGTTATTTTTTTCTGTAGTTTCTGACTGTGAAAATCTGAAATTAATTTCACATAAAATTCAGTGTGTGTGTGGGTGGGTGGGTGTAGGTGTGTGTATGTGTAAACGTTTGGGCAGCATTCTTTACAAAAAGATCAATAAAATCAACGTAGCAATTCTGAAATTCCATTTAGTTTTGTTCATGAAATCAATGATGTGCTCCTCCATTCTCATTACAGTTTGAGCATCACTCAGACAAATTGGATTCCAAACTGTTTTGTAAACTAGGTGCTAAAAATACAATGCTATGATAATTGGAGAATATTTTATGCTATAATGCTAATGGTCATGTCTGTGACACATATGGGGTTCATTATTTTCAGACTGTTCTCTTTTTTCTGGCATTGGGAGTTAAATATGCTCATCAGCAAAAGCTTGACATGTTCTCTTTGTGAATGTATCACTTCTTTTAACATCAGGCAGACCATTATATAATACCACAAATATGGACACCACCTCCCAGCAGATTAAATCCTTGTCTGACATCTGGGTTTGTTAATCTTATAAATAAGACCTGGGACTGCCAGTCAGGGGTATGTAACAGACCCCGTGCAGGTTTTTGTGCTGACTGTCTTTGGTGTTTTGTAATGTAAATCCATGGTGTGAAACTTTCTTTCTTATCTGCAGTTAGACCAGGAATAATGTCTATTATCTTCACAGATTAAGCACTGCTACTCAATTTTTACATCTTTTGGGAGTTATGGCTGGATGAATCAGCATATAGTGCTTTATAGTAACACTATATAGTGCTCTGTAGTAAGACTGTATAGTGCTCTATAGTAACACAGTATAGTGCTCTGTAGTAAGACTGTATAGTGCTCTATGTAGTAAGACTGTATAGTGCTCTGTAGTAACACAGTATAGTGCTCTGTAGTAACAGTGTATGCTGAGAGACGTTACACATGCAAATTCTCTATAAACTGTTTTTGTATGTTTATAGCAAAACATTTTGTTTTCCTTACACGTCTCGTCATACACACCTACTAACAAGGTTGTTTTCTCCCATCATTTTATGGTAGATAGTGTGATTAGAATAACCCAAACCAGCACCTTTCAGGAAACCAATCCCCGGCGATTCTATCCCAGCACTCTCTTAATTAAAGGGTTGAATTCCTATAATGGATGGTCATTGTTATATAGTTTAAATAACTGTCATATTATGTTAACAAATGGCACCATTGAAATCCTTCGAATAAGACCTAATAACGATATCGTTCTTTCAGCGCTGCGCATCTGCTGGTCCACCCGCTGATGCTTCAGCTACACTCATAAAATATTAATTTTCCGCGTCACATGGAAATGGTATCAGGCGCTTTTTACATTTCACTACCGACTCCACCAATAAGGCTCGAGAGCGACAGCAGAATGAATGCAAATAGACGTTCACGTTCCCGGCATGCATTGTGAAACAGGGAGTTCGCTTAGAGGAAGCTGTAGCACGAACCGTCCAAGTGCACGAGCGCAGGGCATCCCCTCACGAACACGCAGAAAACGGACCGGATAAACGGACGCTGAGGTAAATAAAAAAAAAAACCGTACACATGCTGAATAATGGTTTTTGCATTTACAGCAGTGCCGTTGCATGTGTTTATAGGAAGAACTAGACAACGATATTTTTCTGTGATGTCGTATTTTTTCTCTAATTAATGGAGCGTTTATTAACAACCCTGGAGGATGCGGCTATGATCCCAGCCGCTCCCAGTATAAATAAGTGTTCATATGCTGAAAGAAACGGCATATTTACAAAGAATATATATCCATGTATATATTCTTTCGCTGAAATTGCGGGGTTCTGATCTATATTGTGTGCATGGCAAAAAACGCCGTTGTGCGGCGTCGATTCAAGCTGTCGCTTCTGACTTACAAATAGGACTCAGGGAAGTCGGTGGGGGGAATTCCCTACCCTCCCTACCGGTTTTCCCCGAGGGTAAGCATCATATTTGCGTGCAATACATGCAGCGTCGTGATCATAATTTCAAATATCTATAGCATCGGTGGAGCGCGCGTTTTAACGCACCGTTTTAATTGCTACACACATTGATATGGAATGTCTTTCAGTGCACTTGTTGAAAATGATATTGGTGCACTCAGCCATAGAAATAATAAGCAGATTTCACCTTAATGTGTCGTAATACTGCGCCGTACAGGACCTGATACAGAGCGCGTTCTTGGGTGGTACCACTGCTGCCCTTTTAATAAACAGAATTAGCTTGCTTTTCCCTTGGAGGTACAATCTATCCAATAAAAGCCACAGCCCATTGAGAGACACCAAGGGGACTGCGGTCAGGGCTACTGGTAGCTTGCTTCCAGTGCGGACATCATACGTGATATATGTTAATAATATCTTAAAATTAATAACATTGCTTGAGGAGTGCTATAATAGCTTTCAGTTCTTAAACGTGGCAGCTGAATTGCTGGGCATCTGCAAACAACTTTCTTTAGGCTGTGGATTGTTTAGTCATTATTATGTCACTCCGTATTTGGCTTACCTGAAAATGTCAGAAATGCTTTCCTCTCATTAAAGACATTCATATTTATATTAGTCTTATTAAAGACTTTCATTTTTACTACTACAACTTACTCTAAACCTAAATGCACTTTGTACTCCTATGTACAAGGTGCTAACAACACCATGTATGTGGATTTGATACCCAAGGAGCACACGCTGTCTGGTGTATTTTCATAAATATACATAAGAAGGTCTGGATAATGCAGGTAAAGCAAGGCCATGTTAGAAGGTGTGTGTTGTACACTACAGTGTGAGTTTGAATGCTGCTCATCACTGATTGTGAACTCAGAGGTAAATTGCAACGCCTACAGATGACTGCAGGTCCTGGCTTTTTGTCCGTCTGTGTCCAGATGAATAGCTTCATCAGTTATGTTCGCTCTTTCTTATCCTACTTCCCTAGTGGGAGCAGAGATGTGCTTAAAACCTACAGACATCTGATCCCTGAAATATTTGAACATATCCAGAGCTTCTATTTTTATCTTGTGATGTTTTGACACGCTCTAACGCTGCAGGTGTAATAGGAAGACGTAATCCCACTGTTCTACAGAAACGCAGAGCCCTTCTTTTCACATATTTGCTTTTTTAGCTGTTTTGTTCAACTCCAGTTACCTTAATTATCCTAAAAGCCTGTTTTCTACACTGCACTACTGCACTGCAGTTTTGCTGGCGCACTAATTTATGTGTGGTGTCTAATTTATTAGCAAACCTCTAAACATTGTGATGCACTGAGTGCATTGTGAACATGTCGAAAAGATGATGACATTTAGCTTTTTTTTCCGTATTGCCAGTACAGTTAAGGTTATAGTGGAAACTATAGTAACACTCAAGGTACTAGTCTGACAAAGAAAAGTTCATACCCATATATGTCAGTAGGACACATCCACATTACTAGCATTTTCTTATCCATAGTGACAGTGATGTGTGCCTGTATGTGTGCTCATGGGCACTCAAATCCTTGCGTTACCTGCTCTACCAGGTGAGTTACATGAGCCTCCTGGTGTTACCACTGCTTTCTGTTACTAATAGTGCTGGGTGAGGCACTTCAAAACCCCTGGTGTGTTTAAGGAAAATGGTTGTGCACAGACCCTTCTGTGCCCAGAGTCCAATGTACATCACATGTTACAGTGAGAATAAAAAGCAACAAAATCTGTACAGAACCGTAAGAAAGTGTGAAGTCCAGAATTTCCACCAGTGAACTCTGATTTCATCACATTAATTCTTGAGGTCATTTGGACACTGAAAGTTGCGTCCACCCACAAACAAGCTAGTTTTTCATGTATCTGTGCATCTTTTGTGCCAGCGATTGTTAGATGCTCCAAGTGCAAAAGTGTGGGATATGGTACAAAACGTCCACTGCATGCATGCACACTGTAACCTGTCAGAAATAAGTGCTAACTGATAATGGCATAAGTCATGTTCTCTTGTGTGGTGTCTGAAGTACTTTACGGTGCATCTGAGCACTTCAGGGTTTTTAAAGAACATTTTCAAGTTGGATGTTTGTGTTATCCAGGTAGTTTCTAGTAGGATGTGAATGTGCAAACCTGTAGGTCTCGAACCCTTTTAAGTGCAGTAATGCTTTGCTGCCTCACTGAGTAATTACATTGCTCTTTGGGTTCTTAAAGTTTTTCCCAGAACACAGTTAGCATTTGATAGCATTGTTCATGTAGAAAGAGTCACTAATACACTGTGATGTCACCAGCACCGGCTGAGAACCTGTGAGTTTACATTTGGGAACAGCTTTCATGATGCTTGCACTGCAGAAGCATTTGTGAGACATTTCACTAGGACAGTGTGACTCCTAGAACAGTGTGACGATGCCACTTCAGACTGTGAGGTTCTGGGGTATGTGCTGCAGACAAGCTGGAGCAGTTTGAAGAAATTGTTTGGATTTACAAGATGTACCACTTACATTAAGACATTTATGGCATGTTTCATGAAAAAACAGTTACATTTTTTTTTTCTTTTGTTTTGTAGTTAACAAGAAAGGAAAGCTACCTGAAATTCTGAAATCGTTACACATTTGCAAATGATATTCTTCGGCTCAGCAATACCATTCATGAATTTATACCGCTGTGTAATGAACTGGTGGAGAAAAAATAAACCGCAGTACGTTAAGTATGTTGATGAAGAGTAGCGGTCAGAGCAGTGGTGCCTGTGCATAATCGATGAAGATGTCCTGCTGCAGGACTGATGTCATAATCGATGAAGATGTCCTGCTGCAGGACTGATGTCATAACCGATGCAGATGTCCTGCTGCAGGACTGATGTCAGACACTGTGAGCTCTCAGCTAGCAGGGCACCTCTGCTCCCTCAGGTAAATGCAGAAGCAGTAAGACCACTGATGCTTGCCTTTGCATATTGTATTTAACCTGTTCTCTATTACCCAGCAGGCAGTGCATAATGTTAGCCACAGCTCCCTTTAATTGATTTCTCTCAAATAAATTTTGAATGATTCCCCCGCCCAACGTTCAGAGCGGCGTTGAGTCAGATCGCTTCAGAAAGTGAGGAGGTGCTGCCGAAAACACATCCCCGACAACAACAGGTGTTCACTATTAAATGGGTCAGAGAATCACAGCTAATTTCACAGCAAGCATGTATAGTGCCTGTAGCAGAAGACCATTAGGAATTTTATAATAAGATGCAATTTTGTCAAAAATGTCATCTGCAGGGGAAACGGGTTAAATGTATTTCCGTGAGAAATTGCGCGGGGGGGTATTTTTGTCATGAAAAAAATACTGGACCGTATTGCTGTATGGTCACTGAAATAAAGTGGCTTCTGATCCTGTTACAGATGATCTCCTTTGGATCCTCATGGGATTAACTTTGAGTCCTCCTGTGTCTGCATGATGGCTTTGACCTTCTCACTTTGTAGAATCCAAGTGTCCTTTTCCCCAATAAATCTTAGAAAAACTTCAGATCTACACTATAATAAGACACATACTGAAAGTACTTCAGATCTACACTATAATAAGACACATACTGAAAGTACTTCAAATAATTTTTTTCACTGGTGAAAATAAAGATATTGTCAGAACTGGGTATTTAAAATAGCCTAGATGAGATGTCTAAATGTCTAGATGTCTAAACGGTTTTTTTTTTCAGTCTGCAGGGAATGATTATGATTTTTTTTTTATATTCTCACAGTTTACATGAAAACACTGAGAGCCAAAATGCACTGGATAATTATTTAATTTCAAATTTTCTGTAGAGTCATGATTCTCTTGGCTCTCCTTAACCCTGGTGCTGTCTGTGGGTGAGCCAGGACAGATAGATGCTGTCTGTGGGTGAACCAGGACAGATAGATGCTGTCTGTGGGTGAACCAGGACAGATAGATACTGTCTGTGGGTGAACCAGGACAGATAGATACTGTCTGTGGGTGAACCAGGACAGATAGATACTTCCAAAACTTAGATGTGTCTTGAAGCCTCTCTACTCTCGTTATGCGAAAGATTGGAAGCTGGCAAGTAAAGGCCATGTAAACACCTGCATCTGTTTACCACAGCCTGGTCCCAGGAACCCAATACAACATGATGGTTGATTTAATAACCCCTTTCACAAATGCCAGATCCTGCTTCTACTTCCTCCTTCTTAATTGTCGGTAGCTGGTGTGTGATCCCCCCAATCAACCGCCCTTCAGCCCCTGGGACTGTGTATGGTAGTGGGCCTGGTGTGGGCCTGGTAGCCCCTGGGACTGTGTATGGTAGTGGGCCTGGTGTGGGCCTGGTAGCCCCTGGGACTGTGTATGGTAGTGGGCCTG
>JAOYMR010000006.1:12038527-12053987 GCA_025802075.1 Tenebrosternarchus preto
TCTAACCACTCTATCATAAAGGCTTGATTTGTGGAGTGCTGCCTGGATGGTTAATCTGAAAGGTTCTCCCATCTCTGTAAGAATATACTGAAGCTCTATCAAAGTGAATCTCAGGTTCCTGCTCACCTCCCTGGTCAAGGTCTGTCTTCCCCAAATCACAGAGTTTGGCCAGGCAGACAGGTCTGGGAAGGTTCTTGGTGGTTCCAAACTTGGTGGTGGCCACAGTGCTCTTTGGGACCTGTTAAGATGCACCAGATTTTCTGTACCTTCTCCAGATCTATATCTTAACACAATCCCGTTTCTGAGGTCTGCAGATAATTCCTTTAACCTCATGGCTTGGAGTTTGTTCTCACATGCACTGTCATCTGATGGAACTTATATAGACAGGTGCTGGCAATCCTCAGTCATTTCTAATCAGCCGAATTTACCACAGATGAAACTCTAATTAAGTTGCTGAAACAAAATGAACTTCAGTACACTTTTTGGTGTCATAACAAAGGGTGTGTATACTTGTATACATATGATATTTTACATTTTGATTATTAATAAATTACTACAAATGTCTAAAAACCTGTTTTCACTTTGTAATTATTGTTGATTAATTATTGTGTGTAGATGTTTGAGACCAAAAATGAACTCGATCTACTGTAGGATATGTCTGTAACATAAATGAACTCAATCTACTGTAGGATATGTCTGTAACGTAATAAAACATGGAGAAGGTGAGCTGTATATGGTTTGCTTTCAGACATGCTTTGGTTCTGAAAAGCCCATTAAAAATCCATTTCTTTAATGCTTAGTTCTCTAAGTTGTTCACTTAAATGTCAAACAGTTAAATATAACACATGAACATAAAACACAGGCCACAGGAAAATAAAAGGCAGTGAGTGAATTCCATTTAGAAATTAATCCCAACAAAGAAAAAAAAAACATTTTGGATTAGGCTACAAACAGTCCATTAATTCGAGGAGACATTTGCAGCCTAGTGTTAGTGCTTCCACTGTTATTAGCTAGACTGGCTAATGAACCATGCTACTTGGGTGTTTTAGCAAGCTTTCAAGATTCTGTTTTTGGGATTTTTCTCAAGAGAAAGTCTCTCTAGATTTTCACACGTTTATGTGTGCATGGCTGTACTGTAACTGTCTGGTTAAAGTTTTTTTTTTTTAGAATTAAGTCTGTCTTGGGGAGAGCAGCATAGGAGAGCTGCTTTTTTAAATTAAACATCAAGCATCTCTCATGCTGCACGTTTTCCCACCTTCCTTCTGATCACTGTTGTAATGGTCTAGAACACGTCTCAAACCTTATTATGCCTTTCAGATGAATCTGTTTACAAACATTACTGGACTGTTTCAAGACCTGTTAAGTGAGGCAGACAGTGCCCTTTGAAGGTCTGTAGCCTTTGAAAGGGTTTTCTGAGAAGCTATGGACCACTGATAAGCTGAACAACACCAGCATTAGTCTCAAAAAAACACCATCATTTGTTCTATTTTCATGAGACATAATGTGAATGCTTTAATCAGGACTTTAATGCTTTAATCAGGACTCTTTCTTCATAGTTTTGTGCACTTCTGTAGGTTTATCCTTTGATACATGTTTAGGGCTGTGTTTGATGCAAGTGACATTCTGATAATTTATTTGAATTATATATATTGTTACAGAGGTGCAGTAATTGACTTTGACCACAAGGTGGGGTGATCGTCTAACTTGACAAATGAAAGACAAGTCACGTTCCTGCAGTACGAGTCAAAACGCACCAAAACCTCACACCCACCCAGTTGTTTTGACTTCAGCTTTCCTGCTGCTCAGGTGTTTAAGTTTGAGCCGCTGATGCAATGATAAAAGCTCCAAGCTGTAGTGGTGCAGCCTGACTCCCACACTGCCAACCCAACCCTGCCAACTCCACCCTTGATATGGCGCTCTTCTTTTCAAAAGAAGTCACAGGAAAAGTACATTTGTGCTCTTTATTTCTTTCTTTCTTTACTTATTATTTTAATTTAAATAAATATCCATATATGTCCAATATTTCTGTGATTAGGTCACATAAATATGGATATCTTTGATATTGGTTATCAGTTTGGTGTCCATCTTGTTTTTGTATATTTTTAGAGTGTATCCTATTTGTATTTGCTTTGGATACTTAGAAAAAAAAGGCATTTTTGTAAGTCACACTGGATAAGAACATCTGCTAAATGTTGAAAAAGTAGAACCCAGAAGTAGTCAATTCCATACATATACCATCTATTTATATACCATATTGCTTCTCTCCAGGCATGGCAAACATTAACATTTTAACAATTATCAATTTAATAGTTCTTCCATGGTCATAGATTGGTTAACATCACATAGGGGACAGCAGTTTGACACCATGGTGGGACTGACATTTTGATAGTCTGCTGAGGTTATAACTAGAAAACGGGAGGGGTTATAACTGCTGTGTTCCATGAGTGGATACATGGTGTTAAGGATGTGGTTGTCATCATCTCAACTGAGCATATATGTGGTTAGTCTGACCAAGAGCCTCATCAGTTAGCAGGAGAGATTGTATCACAAGATGATTCTTTCATAGATTTGTTTCTGTGTTCAGCTGGTACAGAACAGCTTTTTTGTGCATGCACACAAAAAATCACAAATGCCCCTCAATGATGAGCTCAGTTAGACAATAGAGACTTTTTTTACACTAGTATCTATACACACAGACACAGAGTAGGGAATCGATGAAACCCTGAGTTCAACTGTGAGAGACTTCGCCACAGAGACCAATTTGACATTTTAGTAACAATAAGGCTTTATCGACTTCCCTATTCCACTGTTACATACAAAATACTGAAAATAGCGGGATAGTTCTCAGAATTTCTTGTGGCTTTTTTTCTTGTGAACATCAGCAAGGAATGTCTTGCACAAAATCAGGTGTTAAAATCATTTGCTCCTGTAAACACCTGCAAGCTGTATAGGCTTACAATAGGCTTCAGCTGTGGCATCAGGTAGAGCTGAAATGGCATCTTCACTCCAAGTCAAAACCATCATACAGTAACAACAGTTGTCCGTTGCCCTGGTTGTATTACATAAGGCCCATATTAAGTCCCTAGTTTGTAAACTTTGCCTACTGCAGTCATCAAGTCAAGAGCCAGCTTTCTGTGTTTGTGTGAAGAGCTGTGAGGGGGAGGGGGAGGCCTGCCTATGCAGGCCTGTCTCCCTCTCTGTCTTCCCTGTCTGTCTCCCCTGCCTATGCAGGCCTGTCTCCCTCTCTATCTTCCCTGTCTGTCTTCCCTGCCTATGCAGGCCTGTCTCCCTCTCTATCTTCCCTGTCTGTCTTCCCTGCCTATGCAGGCCTGTCTCCCTCTCTATCTTCCCTGTCTGTCTTCCCTGCCTATGCAGGCCTGTCTCCCTGTCTATCTTCCCTGTCTGTCTTCCCTGCCTATGCAGGCCTGTCTCCCTCTCTATCTTCCCTGTCTGTCTTCTCCGTCTGTCTTTCCTCTCTGTCTCCCTCTTGCTTCCTCTGTGGGCATTCCAGAACAGAGGCATCGTGTAGCTTGGAGACCCAGCGGCCCCTGACAGACTCGACCCCGTTCTCAGCTCGCCCTCTCTTTGTGGGCCACAATGATGCCACACACATCAGCTTTCACCAGACCATCTCCATCTCCCCCTCATTCCTCCCCTCACTCTGTCACTTTTGCTTTTTTCTCCCTTTTTCTTGAAGTCTTGCTATAGTTTCTCTCTTGCACTCTGTTTCCCAAATGTCCTGTCTGTGTCTCAGTCTCTCTCTCCCTGTACTTCTGTCTTTCTCTCTGGAGTTCTGTCTTTCTCTCTGGAGTTCTGTCTCTCTCTCTGGAGTTCTGTCTTTCTCGCATTTTCTCTCCTTCTTTCTCTTTTACTCATTCCTGGTAAATCACTTAATGAGACCTTTGAGAAGATCCTTCTCCTAATAGACGTCTTGATGTTCTTGAAAATGTTATATTCCATGTTCTGAAGTATGCAGTGTGTAGTTCTGTATTGATACATTACTTGACTAGTCAGGTCTCTAGTCAGGTCTCTAGTCAGGTCTCTGGTACAGTGTATGGTACAGTAATCTTTGAATTTGGGGTAATTCTACAAAGAATGTTTGGCATTATCCAACCTCAGGCATCACACTAGACCAAGGTAGATTTTTTAATTCTGAAAAATGTGCTAACAGCTAATGCTAAACAAAAACACTTCTGTTTTCAGAGTGACTGAGCTCCCTGCCTTTATGCACATACACACAAGTAACTGCATTTAATAAATGAAATAACAGCTGGACTAAAAATAAACAGCTGAAGTAAAAATGAAATGAATGTATTCTTTGTTCTAAAGATTTATTCCTTCTTTCATTTGCCAGGGCGAAGTATTTCCGAGGGAGGAAGCTGAATGGAGAGTATGAAATCCATGTGGAACAGGTGGGTTCAATATGTTTATCTATAGGAATATTTTACCCATCTGTAGTCACATTCAAAACACTGATCCAGCGTAAGGGGTTTATTCATTTCTTCTACCCTGGAGGCAGTGGAGTGTTTCAGGCCCAAACTCTTTGAACTGACAATGAGCTGTATGGTGGTTACCTTTCTAGATGTGTTGGGCATAGGCTGGTTTAGCTTGGCCGAACTGAAATATTCACAAATACGTGTAAACAACAGGTTTTATAACCTTCTACAGATGAACTGGTAGATGTAGGTATAGAAAACCTTCCCTAAAAGTTTTTTTTTATGTTACTTGTAAGTAACATAATGCCTTTTCACATCAGGCTGCACAGGTACAGGGTGAACATTTAGGGGGATTTGTTTAAACGATCAGACATGATCATGTACTGCAGCTGCATATTCCTGCTTGGGTTGTTTGGGTTGTAGCGAGTCACAGTCGACCCTAAGCTGCTTCCCATAGCAACCTGCACGTAACCTCAGCGTTACCACACGTAACATCAGCGTTACCACACATAACCTCAACATTACCACATGTAACCTCAGCGTTACCACATGTAACCTCAGCATTACCACATGTAACCTCAGCGTTACCACATGTTTAGAACCTTACAGCAGCCCTGCCAATGCCCACAGCATGTAGCATTTCCCAGTCTAGACACTTCGCTATTTTACCGGGCTGATAACATCTCACAGCGTTTACTGTACATCTGCAAGCCGTTGAGCAGAGTCGGCTTGTGCTTGAAAGGAGCTGCTTGTATTTTTTTTATGGGAGAGGAAGATCGGAGTGGGTAGCCAGAAGGGAAAGTTTAAAGGCTACGTGTTTCCCCTTTGTACCCATTGTTGTGGTTTCATCTGTCTGCCTTGGTGGAGGGGGGGGGGGGGGTTAGTATTCAGTTGGGTGAGGAATGAGCAAATGTTGGTTGCTGGCTGTGGCAGCCCAGGCAGCCACAGCAGTAACTATAACATGTGGTTAATTAGAGGCTTTAAATCTTTAGTGAGAGACTATAGTCTGAGTTTCACACATACTGTAAGTCTCCTCCCAAACACCACACTTTTAATTTGTTCCAAACCCCTATGGCAACACCCAGCCCTACCCAGATGTCTGTCTTTTCCTTTGTTGTCTAGAGATCGCTTTTCTCGTTGCCAAGGTTACTGATTACTTGCATGCTTCCTTTGGAGTATTCGTACCCATTTTGCAAGATCTCCACCCAAACACAAAGCTAAAGGAAAGCTTATCTTAGGCAAACACAATAACATCTCCACCTTCTTCTTCCCCCTTCTGTCCCTGATCTCCTGTTTCTTACCTGTGCCTGTGTTGGTGCCTTGTGTGTTACACTGTGCCTGTGTTGGTGCCTTGTGTGTTACACTGTGCCTGTGTTGGTGCCTTGTGTGTTACACTGTGCCTGTGTTGGTTCCTTGTGTGTTACACTGTGCCTGTGTTGCTGCCTTGTGTTACACTGTGCCTGTGTTGGTGCCTTGTGTGTTACACTGTGCCTGTATTGCTGCCTTGTGTTACACTGTGCCTGTGTTGGTGCCTTGTGTGTTACCCTGTGCCTGTGTTGGTGCCTTGTGTGTTACACTGCCCCTCAAGCTCTGCTGCCATATAAGGTGGAATCACTTGGTCCTTGGGGACCTTCTAGCTCGAGAGCCCCTGGCACTAAGAGGCCTTTCTGCAGGGCCCAAGGAGAGCTGGAGCAAGTGAAAGACAGTAAGCTTTTCACATCTGATGCTGTTTGATTAGACATACAGTTGGTTTTACTCTTATTATCATTCACTGACATCAAAGCATTAAAGAATAATTACTTTCTTTAGTTGAAGGGCGTAGAAACCCAGGAGATGATTATAGCAATGAGAAAGTCAAAAAGGGTTTGTTTAACTTTGGATGAATGGGATTTTTTTGTGCTGGGTCTGAACATTGTTCTTTTAAATCTGGTCCAGTAACACTATTGGTTCTGTCAAGTGTTTTTTTTTACATAATATTAAAGTTAAAATCTCCCAAAGCCGTAGGGCTTTTACTGTGTAATTAATGTATACAGCAAATCTTTAAAAAATAACAGCCAGATCATCTGAATCTGGAATGTTGGAGTTCTATCCTACTATCTTAATCTGTGTTTAAATTTATATCATGACTCAATGCAGCCTATGTAGGAAGCAATCCATTTATGAAACCCACAGATATTTATGCTGGGAATCTTTTTAAGCATCAAGCATTCTCAGTAATAAGGAATTACTCTCTTTTTTACACCACTTGAGTTCATGGTAATGTCTTCCCTGCACGATTTGGCTCAGTGGTCAATGAAACGTAGAAACGAGTTTAGATGCTGACAGGCCACACAACCTTATGAGTTTTTGAGTACGTTGGACATGACTGTCCTGCAGCCTTTTTGAAGAAGGCTGTGTCCTAGTTGCCAGTGATTACATGCAAGCACAAAGGTTGAGTGTGTAGTCGGGTGTGTAGGTAGTGCACTGCCGTGTGTTACCTGGGTCACCCTGCCGTATGTGCCTGTCTGGGCCTGGCTGGGCCTGTCTGGGCCTGGCTGGGCCTGTCTGGGCCTGGCTGGGCCTGTCTGGGCCTGGCTGGGCCTGTCTGGTTCCACCAGCACTCTTTAACCCGACTCTGCCGAGGTCCTTCCACTCCACTGGCCATGGAACTTTTTTATCTGCTGATAAATGGCTGAGATGCTGGTCTTCGTCAGAGCTTGTGAATAATCTTTACCCTCTGAGTAACACATTCTCAGGCCAGAGCTCTCTGTGCCCCTCAGGCCAAAGTTTTTTTTACTACTGAAAACAAATGCTCTTCCATCCGATTGGATGGCTTCCATTGGATGGTTCTGCACGGCTCTCTTTTGGACTATGAGTTCAACAGTCTTGCCCGTACTAGTGCAGAGTGACTAGTGCAGTGTTTAAATATTAAACCCTAATCAAGTGGAGGAAAAAATGAAACCATGATGTTGTGGGTAAAGGAGTAACTGAACAGATCATAGCAGTTGCAGCTGAATGAATGAATCCAGTTGAAATTCCCTTTGGAATAGAGATGGCAGCAACCTGGTGTGGAAGAGAAGAATGAAGAACCACTGCAATCATGAGAACTGAACAAACTGCCCCATGATTGTACAGCAGGTTGAGCCTGCATTCTTTTTCATGGACTGGGCAGGTTGACAGGGGCCACATCTGTTAAACAGGCCCATGACCTGCCTTACACCCAGTTCTTCTCTCAGTAAACAGGGCAGAATGATGCTAGCTGAGTGGGATTATCTGTCCCCTTCAGCCCTGTGCTCATAGTGTCAGCCATCTGGGTCGAAACCCTGCGTGATGTCAGAGAGCTGGCAAAAGCCTCGGGCCGTGGCAGGTCTGGGTCCCATCGTGTCCTTTCCAGCGCCTCGTTGGATCTCACCCCATACATATAAAAGCACACTTTGGTTCAAAATGTTAGATGGATTTTCTAAGTTGAAGGTAATGTATTACCTGGGTTACAAGAATGTGACCCTGTCAGATTAGGAGACCATGAGTTCAGCCTGGTCCATATCTGTTCAGAGGTTACTGTTGGGTTTCAAATGTGATGTTTAAAAATTTGGAAATTAAGTATTACTTATTTCATCATCCATTTCTAACATTTCTGCAGACATTTATGGACAAAAGTGTTTATTTTATAAGAGCAGTTCTACAGCATTATGAAAGCACATTGGAGAGAGGAGCAAGGTCAGAGTGCTCTCTGTGATTGGGTCAGAGTGAGAAATAGATCACTGTGATTGGGTTAGAGTGAAAAATAGTTCACTGTGATTGGGTCAGAGTGAAAAATAGTTCACTGTGATTGGTTCTGAGTGTTTAGCAGAAAACAGTTTAAAAGAATAGCTCTAGATTATGTGAAAATCCTGCTTTTCATGATTTAATGTGCCAGCTATGAGTTATGAGTTTTTCATTTACCCACAAACTTTACAGCATAGGATATTTTGGTGTGTTTTTTATTGAGATGTAGAGCATAAAATGTGATGAGGTGTGCTGTTACAGTTTTACTGTAACCACAGGTTAACCACACAGAAGTATCAGTGTTTTTTGACTGTAACCACAGGTTAACCACACAGAAGCATCAGTGTTGTTTGACTGTAACCACAGGTTAACCACACAGAAGCATCAGTGTTGTTTGTCAATCTCTGATCACATGTCTCTGAAAGGCACCTTGTCTACTTCAGCGTAATGACACCCATTAACCTCAGCTCCAAAAATACCTCCCAGGATTTCCAGATGGGCTTTGTAACCACAGACTTGGATGGAAACAGGGAGCATGTGTGTATGTTTGCATGTGTGTGTATCCATGAGTGTGTTTCTGTGTTTTATTTTATTTATTTATTTATTGGCAGCGGGGGTGGGGGCTGTGAACATCTGTTGCCATGTAAGAGGCACATGAATGAGTTTCAGATGACACTTGTGGTTCTAGCAGAAAGCACATAGACTGGAGATCAGACAGAAGCACATAGACTGGAGATCAGACAGAAGCAAGTGTTTGCACACCATCACTCCTTTTCTCAGACTTTCTCTGCTTGCGTTCAAGGCCTTGCCTCTGCAGTTGCATCACCAATTCCAAATGTTGTGGTAATCACAGCTGATTTCCTGAAAACAATACTAACCAATCATATCTCTGGTTACAATAGCCATACCTGAGCCCTGCCCACAACTGTCAACAATAAATGTAATTATACACAGGATAAGGTGTCAAACTTCCTGAGTTGAGCCATTAGGGGTTCACACAAGGCCCAGCCCTCTTACGTCACTCATAATGACTTAATACAAGAATCCACTATCTCTCAAAATCTTAACAGGGCTTGTGAGGTAGAAACCTCTGTTCTTTGGTGTCTTGCTGAATTAAGCCCATGACACTTCTCGAAGGTTCAACAGTGAGGTCTGGTGTCCAAGACCCACCCTTCTAAACTCATTTATAAACAGACGTATCACTTAACAACTCTCCTTAAATATAAACCCAGGCTTCCCTGAAGACTTAAGGCCATACTCTGTTCCACTGACACCCCTAGTGCACAATCAGTGCTACCGGTTCAAAGGCTTTATGCACTACACCAGCAGTACACATTTAATTCAGTTTCCTGTACTTATGGAGTGCACTGCCCCAGTGTAGCCGCTCACTCACTAAACCATAGAATGTCCCTGGTGACTAAAGTGGTACTCCACCCATCTCACACTATTAATGTGTTCCAAGTGCCACAAGTTTCATAAGAATTTTACTGTCTACTACCCCAAACACTCCCCAAATGCTGGTTTATCCTTCAGCAAAGATCTTTGTCTGCATATCTGCAAACATTTGCAGGTATCATATGCAGACGGTCACACAGGTACCATTTTGCATTTCTCTAAGAATATAACACATTTACGTACAACCTCCTTTTCTTATGTAGAAAGCACATGAGATGTACTGAATCTTAGGATAGCATGCCAGCCTTTGTGTGCTTTTTAAACAAGTCATCCAGGAATTAAGGATAATTGAGGATAACCTGTGGCAGTATTTTGAGGATGGTTCTCATGTATGTATGCATGCATTTAACACTGTACATCTTCTGACAGACAATCCTCAAGCTCCTCAATTTTTTTTTCATGCTGCTTCACATTAAATATTTTTGAGGTCTTGTGACCTCAGCCACCTGACACTCAGCTCTGCAGATCCACATGAAATGTAGTAGAAATTTTGTAGGTGTGAGCATCAGGGTGTCTGTGAGCATCAGGGTGTCTGTGAGCATCAGGGTGTCTGTGAGCCTCTGCATGTTATGCTTATCCATGACGTTGCAAAGACATTTACATGGATCTTTGCAGAAGAATAAACCAGCCTTAACACAGCAGAGAAGTACTGGCCTCTTGGTTGACCAAGGCCGTTCCCTGTGCCTCTGTCATCATTGTTCGTGCTCCATGCCATCACTTTCATATCGATGTATCATCTACACCTGACAGTCTATTCATCAGCCAGGTCCTCTGTGTACCTGAGAAATCTCAGCCTCTCCATCTTTATAATGCATATCCTGAACTAGCTTGTGCTCTCCTCATCCACAGACACTGAACCCTTTCAGCTGCTAATGATTATTCATGTATAGCTACTATTAACACGTGGCCTCTAAACTAGTGTCACCAAGCAATGACTTAGCAGACTTAGCTACAGATCTCCATCACCTTTCTCTGCTGACCCGATGCAGTTTGTCCACCCAGCCATTCTCTCACCTCACACACCAGTTCTGCATATTGAATCTCTATGCACTTACACTATATTGCCAAAAGTATTTTCTCACCCATGCAAATGACTGTGCATCAGTGCACAAAGCAAGGTCTATAAAGACATGAACTTGACTGGCCTGCACAGAGTCCTGACCTCAACCCGATAGAACACCTTTGGGATGAATTAGAGCAGAGACTGAGAGACAGGCCTTCTCGTCTAGTATGTGACCTCACAAATGCGCTTCTGGAAGAATGGACAAAAATCCCCATAAACACACTCCTAAACCTTGTGGACAGCCTTCCCAGAAGAGTTGAAGCTGTTCTAGCTGCAAAGGGTGGACCAACGTCATACTGAACCCTATGGATTAGAAATGGGATGTCACTTAAACTCATATGTGAGTCAAGGAAGGTGAGCGAATACTTTTGGCAGTATAGTGTATCTATATCATATCTTTAGAGAGATCACTTAATATGCATACATTACATACTTTACAATAATCGTATTTGTAATGTGTGTACTTAGCTCATATGTTGTATGCAAGCAGATTTCTTTCTTTCCAAGTAAAATTTAACATAGATGAAGGGTTTTTTTTCTGATACATTAAGGTATTTCCCTTTGGCACAAAGGATGGTTTAAAAAATACCCGGCAAATTCAAACAGACTTAAGTAGAGGTTTCACTATGACTCTGAAAGCCATCTCAGCATGTTTGAAATAGTTTATTTTCTAGTCTGTTTGACGTTGACTAATGAGAAGTATGTTCCACCTATGTTCCCCTTTGTTTCGTTTCTGGAGTTCTCTTATTTGTTGTAATTTATCTGTTTTTAAACTTTTTAATTAATTAATTTTTTTTACAAATGTTTGCTACAATAAGGTCTTTTAAGGTTGCTTATTGGCAGTATAAATACAATTACAATCATTTACAACAAATGATTCTGGTATATGATTTGATCATATATCAATAATCATGACTGAAAGGTTATGCTGTTTTTTTTTAAAGTAAAACACAAATGTCGAATGAATTGCATTTTCCATCATGCAGAATTCCAGACTGAGATAAACATTAAAAGTTAAATCAGAGTAGAATCAACTCTGATATGGCTCATGTATTGTGTTGTGTTAAATCAGAGTAGAATCAACTCTGATATTGTTTATGTATTGTGTTGTGTTAAATCAGAGTAGAATCAACTCTGATATTGTTTATGTATTGTGTTGTGTTAAATCAGAGTAGAATCAACTCTGATATTGTTTATGTATTGTGTTGATAACCATAAGAAGAGGGGAGTGTATTTTGTTGTTGAATTTCTGACATTTGCGAACATTTGTTTCCCAGAGATTATTTGGTATCATTTCATTTCTCAGAATAGTGTAAATATATCATAGTGTAAATACATCATATATCTTGCAGGGAACCATTTAAAAATAGCACAAAGCATTACATATCATCAGCTTTTGTTAATCTAATAGCTCATTTCATTATTAATTTAATTTTAGTTTATGTTTATGACTGTCATGTACAATTTGAACTAAGATCTGATTTTGAAAGTTACTCTAATTTCAGATAAAAGCAAGTAAAAATATCAAAATAGCTGTTGAATTATAACAACTATACACACACACACACACACACACACACACATATACACATTTTTTATGTAAAAAGAGCCACCCAGAAAGCTCTACAATCACTCCACATACAAAAACCATCAATTAAAACCATGAGTTGCTCTTGCAAACAGAGCATTGTACAGTAATGGGAACATGTCAGAGAGATCATTTAACCTGTGTTTTGTGTGTGTGCTCAAAATGATAAAGATGAGATATTTAGTACAATGAGATAGACTTCAATGATCCTCTTTACTGGATCTATGTGTATATCACTTTTCACAGGGCATCACTTAGTGATGGTCCTTCTAGAAAAAAAAGAGGGTGGGGATGGAGAGTCAGATCAGGTGTGGGTGCAGAGGGAAATATTGGTTTTAGTGTGTTTAAACATGCCTGCAATGTTATGTCTGCAGTGCCTTTGATGTTTTCCAAACCTCCAACTAACTGGCGCTCATATTCTCAATCATGGAGATGCTGAATCGTTTCCAGATTGCGGCACAGTGCCAGCATGAATTTGCTGTCACTCATAGTGTTTGAGAGAGCAAAAATGTATCCTTGATTATCATACAGGTATATTGAATTAAACTGAATGATTGTCCATATCCTTGAGGAATTTTCTCCCAGTAAATTTGATATATAAGAAATACATTTTGGTTTAGTAACTGACATTTTTAGTTCAGTTGGCAATTTATAAAGGAACTGAGATTAAATTGACCTCAATTCTAATAAACCCATATACATTTACCCTCAAGAAAACATGAATAGATAGAGAGGTTTTAAGACCACTGTGGAATTTTTGTTAATCTCACTTTCACTCATACAGGAAATTGACTTTTTTCTCAGTTACAGTAATCATATGAACAAACAAATGTGTTGCTCACACGAAAATATTGTTCCAATTTATGAAACCATGGTAATGTAAAAGGTGTGCAGAAATTGCCCTTGTGTGCCACCTTCTCCAGTTCTAATATTTCTTTTATTTATCTTTTTTCTTCACATTTAGCAGTTCTGCCACTTTCTGAAGACACTTTCCACAGTCCCTTGTCCCCAGCATTACCTTGTTGATTGAACAAGTGTGGGCAGCTTTGAAAGCTGATGACTAACTTTGTTCTCCCACAGACTGACTGATACTCAGACACATAGACCACACAGCTGAAAAGCAAGAGCCTCTGAAAGCATCTGGGACTTGGCCTTTCAGTGTCTGCATGCAGGCTATGGTGATCCTACTGTCAAACAATATTAGTCAAAATGATGGTAATCATTAATACATCTCACATAAACACAGAACCTACTGTTGTTATTACTGCTTGTTCTTTTATTTACCTTAGTTTGATATGGCATAGGTAAAAGAAAAAACTAAACTGCTTTATGTTGCATTGTATTTCCACAGTAACTTATAATCAGATCAGATAGGAAGAATGTCCATTCGGAGGATAGTCATTAGAAGACATCATATTATGTAGCACACAGTCACTTTAATGGCTCCGTAAAAGGAAAAATCTATTTACTCAAAGTGATTGCTTTCCATTCAAGTGAGGGTGTGCAAACAACTTGTGTGTAAAACATATCAGTGCTCAAACAGAAGATTAAAGATGTGACACTCAAAGCAGCTCTCTGTTCCCAAAAGCACCCCTAATTTCCGCATCAAAACAGCTACTTATATTTTTTAAACCAAAGAATACATTACACTGCAGAGTGTTTCATCTGTATTGTAAGTGATTTAAAGGGCCAGTGGATCCTGATGTTCCTCAGTGGTCAATACAACGGAGCCATCATTAATTTCCTGGTGATCTGTCAAACAGTCTTTTATTTAAAGCCAGATTCTTGTTCAAACAAATGTGGGATAAAGGGAAATAAGCTTATGCTAATATATTTTGTTCGATTACACAATTATATTATATTCATTGAATAGCACACTGCTCTGATATCTAATTGGGATTTTGCTTTGATGTCAAAGTGACCAAAAGATCATGATGTTGCTTGTATTTTGTGTGCATGCTGCTTTGTGTCGTATAACTACTGAAATATAATGATCTTAATGTGTTGGGGGTGGTGAGGGGACCTGGGCCTTGGCATGCTGGTAATTATATGTTAAAGGAGTATACTCATTTAATCTCAGTATGGCTGTGTAATTATATGTTAAAGGAGTATACTCATTTAATCTCAGTATGGTTGTGTAATTATATGTTAAAGGAGTATACTCATTTAATCTCAGTATGGCTGTGTAAGAAAGAACTGAACATGGAAAACCACTTCAAGAGCTGCTAATTGCTTTTAGGAAAGGAAAGACGTCAAGAAACATCAGTATAAAATTATGCAGCCATTATGTCTCAAGGAAGTAGCACACCAACCTGAGTGCTTTGAAAAAGCCCTTGTAGGGTCTTTGTTCTCTATAAACACAGTACCACTCACTGATACATTTCAAAAGGGCCATGAGATATTCCTCTAACAATTGAGGAATATTTTTAAACTTTTAAACTTCAGTTGTTGTGCATCTCTAGTATACATAATTTCCAAAGAACACTTTAACTCGCTTTAACAGAAAATAACTTTCTGCATAACTGCATAACAAGGAGAACCAAGACAGAAAAGTTGAGAAACTGGTTAGCTTGAGCTTCAGCCTCTGTTCAGCCCATACTTTTAAAATCCCACAGCAGGCTTTTGGATGACATGGTCATGTATGTATGGATGGAAGAAAGTGTTCTGCAAACTTTGCAGAAAAAGTGAAAGAAAAACATTTTCATGAATATGTGAACATGCATCAAGAACAGCTTGTCTGCTGATTCCCAAATAGATGGACTGTGTGCTTCCTAGATTCTCACGCACACATAGTTAAAAAGACATAATTTAGCAGAAAATTCACCATTGAGAAAAGCATCCAAGGCTTTCTCCAGTATTTCAACCAATTTAACATATTGTGTGTCACACACAATGCTGTAAGCATTAGCAACAACTGGGAATCACATATATTACTGCAAACCATTTGTAAACAGAAACATGAAAGAAACCTCACAGTCTTTCCTGATCATCAAAGAACTATTGATCAAATGGGCCTCTTCCTCCCATCAGTTCCCTCAGTAAAAGATATTGGATGTGTATATTCAGTGTTCTCATGTTTGCCGCAAGCCACACTGTTTAACTGGCTTCTGTAATGTGTGTGTGTGTGTGTGTGTGTGTGTGGGTGGGTGTGTGTGGGTGTGTGTGGGTGTGTGT
>JAOYMR010000006.1:12076965-12103246 GCA_025802075.1 Tenebrosternarchus preto
CCCCCCCCCCCCCCCCCCCCCCCCCCCCCCCCCCCCCCCCCCCCCCCCCCCCCCCCCCCCCCCCCCCCCGGGCGTAGTCGGCAGGGTTAGAATTGGCCTGTTTCTCTGTATGGGTAATGTGGGAACAAGGCAGGCTGGAGGATCGTTTTTTAAAAGAAACGGGTTTAAGGAGTAGTAAAATTGGCTGGTTTAAAAAAAAAAAAAGAAGAAGGATCAATGTTGTGGGGAGCGTTCAGGGGTCAGTGGTGTTGATGGTGGTTTTGTCTCGAGACGTCATCCCCCTGTACCAGCTACAGTAACCCTCTTTCTGCTGGATGCAGGCGTAGTGCCGGGACTGGTAACCAGGGTAACCAAAGTGCGAAAGCATGTCCGTCCACAGGCACTCGTTCTTCGAGGTCACAAAGCAGGGCAGGTAGTGACAAGGTTTAATCTACAGAGGAAGAAGAGCAGGATGAAGGAGGTGCTTGTAAGCTCACGTTCACACTGTCATAGTGGATGGAGACTCATTGGCTTGATTAGATTTCTTGGGGTTATTTTTCCCCTGTGCTTTACACAACAGTTCTGGGGTGCTCATGCATAAAACAGTGGTAGATGTCTGTGATCATTACAGAAAAAAGAATTCAGTTCATTCGCAAAGGTGATGCATGAGAATAAAACACTTCTGCCAAAAAACACGCCAATTTAGACCATCAGATTCTCATGCAGAAGCACTTTTTAGCATTATAGCTAAAAATATATATTTCTGTGCCATATTTTATATATGAGGCCCCAGATGTTCATTTGTCTTGCATGCACATAGCATTCAAAACGTATGACTGAGTGTGTTTAAGTATGTGATTATAACACTCATCCTTTTTGTGTTATTAAAGATATTAATTACAGTGTTCCTGTGATGTAGGGCATAAGGACAAACAGTAGTGCAGATTTATCTTCCTCATAAGGCTTATGCCTGGAAATGGATTCATGCAGTAAGATAAAGACATTTATTTGGAACTTACTATATTTACTGCTGTAAGCTTTGCACATTGAATTCGTTATTCCCCACCCCACCCCAAAAGTAGCTGAAGTAGCTTCTAAATTAATTTATTCTATAAACTGAACTGGAAATACACTCTTTTAGCTTTGTTTTTAATCAGTTACTATGAATGCAGAAGAGCTGCATGATTGCTGAATGCCTCTTTCTACTTAACCAATGGAACTGTAAGTAATATATTCATATTTGAAGAAAATGTTATTTTCCAGGTGGCTAAATAATACAGGACTTAATGGTTGTCAGTTACATAAATGCAGCTCACCAACCCCTTCTTCTAGGACATTTCTAAAATGCCTTATAAGGACATGCTTCTTGATGCACACCTGTGCTTCTCTCTTGAACTGTTTGTGTCGAAAGGTTCATGTTAAGACAGGCAGGAGTTTTGCCAGAAGGATGTTTAAAGATTAAGGTTGTATTTTAGGTGTCTTGAAGCTGCGAGCTACGCATGCTGAATTTGCAGATGTGTGATTTAGCCAATCCAGTCAATGGTGAGCACCAGCTCCGCATAATCATTTGCTAAAGATGCAGCTGGAAAATGAAAACCAAGTGTTATTAGTTGGTATGTGCACCAGAGATGATGTGACACCAGTGCTGAGCTGAGAAGAAAGCACAGTCTCGCACACACACCCTCAGAGCCAATCTGTTCAGGAAGGCTTTAAGTGTAACGGGAAGGAAGGCTTTAAGTGTAACGGGACATACAAAGAGATTTCAACAGTTCTACACAAAGAACAGGCTTAAATGATTTTTGTTTAGTCTACTTTTAGAGGGGTCAAAACTACGGACAAATGATATTTTTGTGCAAATCTATTTTACTAAACTTTTTTTGTTTGTTTATTGTTTTTAGTTTGCTATAGACGTTTTGGTCTGTTGGTTATGTAACAGAGAGTAGCTCACACAATGCAGTGTTCAAGCAAATTAGCTCTTAACTTCTTAAGTCACTGAACACCCTGCATATTCCTCCCCTCTCATGAATCTAATGCCCTCAGTCTAATGTAGTACAGTCAGGCGTAAAAATAAAGAAAAGGGTCCCGATTAAGATAAAGGGAGCCACTCCTGTACATGTACTCGTGCCTGCAGGCTAACAGGACAGTCCCAGAGCGGGACAGCCGCAGCCACTCACCCTGCAGTTGCAGCCCAGCTGGTAGCGGTGGTTGATTCCTTTCTTCTGAGCCAGAGAGAGGCGCTCCCAGCGCTCATTGAAGTTGCACAGACCGGTGTAGACCTTGCCATCATACACACGCCCTGTAGCAGAAGAGGAAGGAGATGCAAGTTGATATTTGAATTCTTTTCAGACAATTAGAGATGCATCTACATTCACAAACATATCTGTAACGAACGTCAGATGTGCAGTGTACTGTGAAATGCTCCACAGCACACCTTGCATCCTCCTGGATCGAATAGTCATGGTAACTGTTGTGTCACATGCAGCATATTTTTATGCATTTTATAATTGGTATGTTACATAAATACACCATATTTAGGACAGGGGGGCTTTTAACTGCACGAAACCAAACCTTGCCCCGTGCGGGCCTCCCTCCACATTTTGATTCTTTAAAGGTCCTTTAACAGATATATTTAGCTTTTGGCTGTTTGCAGCTTAGTGCCTATGACAGGATCCCGAGCAGAGTGACAGGTGTGGTGGCCGAGCTGGTCCCTGGCACGGCGCGGGGCCGGTGCACTGAGCCGCGTGCCCTGTCCCTCGTGGTCCTGCGTGCTTACAGCCCAATTATTTTAGTCGCCTGTGAAAGCAGATATTATCGGGGCCCTTTTGGACGCCAGGGCGCACGCTCACAGGAGGCCGTCGCGCGGGGGGGACATGAGCGCCAAGATCCGATCCGGCGGAAACAGAAGTGAGACCCAATTACTAAAATGCAGTACATGTGAGAAGGCTGTACTGGATTGTGTTTGTGGCAGAGACAGAGAGGGAAGGGGTAGAGGCGCCTGGGGTGTGTGATGGGTGTGTGTCTCTATTCAGCCAGTCTCCAACAATCGAGGCCTTGTGCTCCTTGGCATCCCATTATGCAAGTTTTACCCAAGGCGAAGTCGAACGGCTTTAATCTTGCGCCTCTCGGCCAAAGATAATATCGGTGTTACCAGAGCCGTCGACCCTTTTACTGCGAACGGCACCAGAGTCCCTGCAACTGGTTGTGCGGTTGAGCCCCTGTGACGGAGTTTAAGCCAAGAAACTGTCTGCCACCAGCGAGCTTTGCTTTTGTAGCGTGAGGTATGCAGCAGACGGGGACACTTTCATTTCCGGCTGCCTGCCACCTGTCACTCAAACAGTGCTTCAAAAGCTTCACTTCTATAGGTGTAATATAGGAGATGCTTTTAATGATACTAAACTAGCTACAGTTGTGTCATGTTGAATAAACCTTGTTATAATGTTGGAGTGCGTAAAGGTGGGAAATGTTTTATTACATTTTTTAATGATTTTATTACACAACCACAGGTGTTTTTATTGGTTTGGCCATGATAATGGGACTCGTTTTGTATTTTTTTACTTTTGTACTAAAGTCAGTTTGTACGTCAACAAATGCTACTTCATAGCTTCACATAACTCACACATAACTGTCATAACTCATACATAACTGTCATAACTCATACATAACTGTCATAACTCAATAACTGTCATACCTCATTAATAACTATCACACAATGCTCTGTTTAAATTGTTATTTAGCAGATTTGCTGACCCAGAAATGCCTTATAAGTGTCATCCTTAAAAATGCATATTTTCAGCATTCAGTAAACAAAACACACAACAACAACATCAATAGTGGAATAGCTAAAGCTTGGACTCAATATACTATCGGAGACATAAATAATATATGGTTTGACCTGAAATTAGATGTAAGAACAAGGAAGCACATGGGTAAAATGGAGGAAGTCAAGAGAGAGAGAGAATATATGTGACACGTGTGATGTTCTAACAGAAGATATTCCCACCTGACAGTGGCTGTTAATGTCAGCATCGCAAATGTTTTAAAACACATGAACTTTAATTGAAGGTTAATTTGCTGTTATACATAAAATCAGTGGATAGCCTGTTGCATTAGCCAATCGCCAATAAGATAACTGGTTATTGTCTCAATATAGATTGATTAGATATGTGGGAGAGTAGAGTAAAGAAGTCAAAACATTACTCTCAATCATGATTATGCATTTGGTTCTTGCTTAAGTTTGGCTTGTGCCAAAAATTCTATATGTAAAAAAATTGATTGATGGTAGCATGTTAAGAATGATTAATAATTTAGAGCTTAATAATGAACATACCTGTGATCAAGTATTGGTATTTGTTAATGTCAAACTTGACTCCACACAAACTCTCAGAAGCATCTGTGTAGATGTGCTGGACGTGCTGTATTTTGTTGAATCCCTTGTACATCTGTAGAAATGGAAATACACCATGAGCAAAGTGCCGTAAAAAGCTATGAAACTGACAAACGCTCCAAGAAGTAAAACAATACTTTTGTGCTGAGTATCCAACCATAAGTAAAGTTATACTGCTACAGTTGTGCTATCTTTGTCAGTTTTCAGCATTCCTGTGAAATATTTTGCCCACTTTAGTTAATCAGCAACTAAATGCTTGTTCTGAGAAATGTTGTTTTGACAAATGAGATTTATTTATGTAGGAACTAACAGGAAACTCAGAAAAAATTATATATTATATAGGACCAGCCACAACATTTAAACTCTCCCTCAAGGTTTATGGGAAAACCATGAGCTCAGAGAAATAAACAGTTGTTCAGCACATTTCTGGGGGATGTTATTTTTTAGTAATGTTAGACATTTATCGTTGTATAGTTTAAATACGACAAA
Source organism: Tenebrosternarchus preto (assembly GCA_025802075.1). Taxonomy (NCBI): domain Eukaryota; kingdom Metazoa; phylum Chordata; class Actinopteri; order Gymnotiformes; family Apteronotidae; genus Tenebrosternarchus; species Tenebrosternarchus preto. Next base: position 12,081,818 of record JAOYMR010000006.1, read on the forward strand.
TGCACAAGTCACAAATAGAAGCCTAGATTTAAGCTTATTAATTTATTAATTTGCCAGGTCTTTTATTTACATTCATGGCTTCAAGCATTTTCAAGGGTGCAGTTTAACGTCTCGCAGCCGTAGACGTGGACACTGTCGCGTCTGCACACCTGTCTAGCAGTTTGCACCTGTCTCAGGTGAGTGACTTTGTGTTCTTAACGTTAGTCATGGACTTTGAACGCGCATTACAAAAACAAGCTCAAATACGACATCCTTCAAGACCGACAGCTGCGTGAGACCCGGCACTGGGGCTTTCGCCTGTTTCGAGTCCAGACCTCGGCATTACGGAAACGCGGCCGGGTGAGGCGGGGTAAGGCGGGGTGAGGCCGGCGAAGCACGAGGCTGCCGTGAGGGCGGCACGCGGCCGTCTGACTTGCCTTCATCTGCTTGATGGTGTAGCGAATAGTGCCGAACGGCCCGTCCTTCAGAAGCTTCTTCCCCACCACTTTGGCTCGGATCACTGCAAGGAAAAGCACATGAGCACAATCTGGTTCAATCCAGCCAGACAACTTGAGTCACATGCGCTGGGAGCGGAGAATAAACCCAAGAGCTTTTAATTAAATCGAACAAAGGTGGATCAGTAGCGGTAAACAGACCACGGGAGGTGTTTTTCTCTGCCAGCTGAGATATGGGGTTGGGATGGAATTGTAGTGTGACTGAAAAAGGATTAGCTTTTACTTTTCAGAATATAATGAAAGCTGTTAAACTGGCAGGTTCTGGGTCAGCTGTCTTCATTCTCAGTAGTCTGTCTCTCTTCTCTGAGCACTCGGTCACAAAGCAAAGCTTGTTCAAAAACTGTAGCAGACCTCACAGGTATCCTTTGCCCTTACAATTGGAAGCTTGCTCACTAGCATATAAAATATATAGTGTATAGGCATATCAGGTTTGGGTGAGCAAATTAATATGTATTTTCCATATTTTCAAATGATGTTCAGTTGAAGGAGGCTGTGAGTTGGAATTATGGCACCACCAGGACCCCATGACATCATTCCCAAATTAGAAAACACTGAGAGTTTGTAAAAGTGAAATAACTGAAAATTGTGTAGTGAGAAAGAGCTTAATGTACAATCATGTATTTTTACAACATCCAAATGATAAATAATAAGAGGATGTAAACTGCAGCTTTGACATTTAACTTAAGGGTATCAATAGACCTTGTATCCCTTAGGACCGACTGACCCATGTTCAACCTATTTAAGTGTATCAATAGACCTTGTTGTAGCATAAATCAGAGGAAATGTTTTGTTTTTGCTACACTAGTCTCAGAAAGAAAAGCATCAACAATTTGAGTATCTTGACATGGTTTGAAGCCAAACATATTTGGAAGCCCACTGTGTTTGATAAGTTTGTTTAGGACAAGAGCAATATGATCTGCCAGTGGGATCTACAACACAGGTTGTCTCGTCTGAGGACCAGTTTTTATGAAATCAAGTGTTATCAACACTTTGATTCGTACAAAATGGGATCAAGTCTTCTCTCGCACAGTTGCGTCTGTCTGTCTGTGAGAAACTGAACTGTCTCCTTGGAGAGCAAAGATTGAGGGTATGTAAGTATTCCACCAGATCACGTTCTAATCCAGCCCTGCACAAAAGTGTTAAACAAACCCATATGAGCCAGCACAGACGTGTCAGACAGCCAGAAGACTATCTGATGCATTGATCTTATCCAACTGGACATACACAGCAGCAAGATAGGAGCGAATAGTCAAAACGTCTGTGGTTTGGTGCAGACTAGCTGGGAAGACTGGGGCCCCTTGGAAAATGAAGCAGTGAACCTGTGAAGGTTCATTTGTGACGATGAATAGGCTTTTCTTGTAGTGTCTGATTCTGCCTCCCATACCCCTGGACACCATTCACCCCTACCTCTCCCACTGAGGAATATCATACAGGGTGTGAACTTCACCTGCTCTTCTCTATAGAGAGAGACAGACAAAGAGAGAAAGAGAGAGCAGAGCAAAAGAAAAGGGAGGAGAGGTGACAGCAGAATCTCAAAGCGACAGGGATGTTTGTTATCTTTCCCCACAGGAATTTCCTTCCCACATTTCCTTAAGACTCACATTCCTCAGGCTGCTCTGAAAAAAAAAGAAAAGAAAGAAAGAAAACGAAAAGCAGCTCATTCCTCAGGCCCAATAGGGATGGAAGGTTCTAGCGCCTTCTCCAGCATCATAATCTGCCTCTCCTCTGTCCCTCAGCTCACAGGACTTTGTGAACTAGGGAAGAGCAGGGAAATAAATGTCCAAAGCAACTCAGTCAAAATATCAATGTGCTAAAAGCAGCATGCTATTAGTTACAGGTCATGCTGGCTTTCAGTCTCATGCTAATCAGGGTAGTCAGTACTAATTAAGTATTTTTTTTAACCAAGAGTGCATTCATGCACTTTCTTACAGTACAGCAACTAACATATAAAACTAATAGCTTCTAATCGCAGACTTTGACTTGCTCCCAGATACTGAACTGCCAGTTAGCTATAGCACGACTAATTCTGCCAGCTGCTTTAATACTTAAAAACATGTAGTGAGGTTTCTTGGAATTTGGCAGCACCAGCAGTGTAAGCATTACCATCTTAGATTACAACTTCTACCTTGAACCCAGCCATCAAACACTGTAGGGTCAGTGTTCAGACCATTACGTTTAAATGCTAAGAAACAGGAGCCTTCAGGTTGGGATTTGCTGCCTCTAGTGGCTGGTGGCAATAAGACCTCAAGATCATATAGAAAAGCAACAAAGCTGCTTTCGAGGTATATAATCTCCACCCCTTCTACACTCCTTCACTGGCCCTCTGCTACCAGCCCCTCACACACAGCAGACATGTTCACCTGTTTCTGCGAACATCACAGTTCTTTTTTGGTTAGTTTCAATGCTTAGTGGTGAGACACGTGGTGGAGGGGGGGGGGATTTTATGTCCATGTGCTGCTGTACAATTAAATTCTAACGACATGTTTACTGGTGCAGTAATGAATTTTAGTGCACTCATACAATAACTTGCATGCATCGTGTTTTTGCCATTGATACGGTTGAACTGGAATACAATACGCAAAGTGCATGGAAAAAGTAAATGATTAAATTGCTGGCTGATTAACTGGCGGCTGTTTTGTTCAAATGAAGTATAAAGAATATCCAAATAACCCTGTATTTTAACAGGACGCCTAAAAACCTTCTTATATCAACTTCTGACTTAGACGTGAACCTGTAGGAATGCTGTCACTGGAGATGCTCTGGCATGGTACAGTCTAGCTTGTCCACATCACCCGGCACACAAAGGCCCTGGCCTCTCCCCACTGTCTATGCTACTTTGGCAGGATTGTAAGTCCCAGAGACTAGAGTGTAGGGCAAAACACTAATCTGGTGCATGAAAGCCCTTCGGTCCAGCCCTCACTGAATAGGCTATTTCAGTCCCCTCCGAAACCTGGCCAAGTGGCCCTGTGCACGAAATCAGCTCTGTTACCTGGAGGTGTACTGCACAATCATAGGCGGGAAATGAGGGTTGACTGAAGAACAGAACATTAGGTCCCAACACTGGAATGTCTGGCTGTAGTTTAGGGTGCAGAACCATGCAGGGAGAGCAGAACTGTTAGTGTGACACCAAGACCAGCGCCCAGTTCTACAGCTCTTTGGTTTCTTCTACTCTTTGTGCACCAGCATTCCTCGATAGGTGGGGAAGGCTGACGATGACATTTATGATTCATCTCCATGCTGCTGATTACAGACTACTGGCTGCCTAAATGCGACTGAGTCATCTTCCTCCATGTCGCCTTTGAAGTTAAAAGACAAGCCGTTTTATAAACACCCAGAGAGAAGCAAGCAGCTGTATGCTGCAAATCATATTCGGTTGTTCTACATGGACAAGTCACGTATCATATCAGTTAGGTTTTAACCTTAAATGAGACAGCAGCTCTTTGGAGTGTTAAAATATTTGTAAAAGTTCTACTGTATTAGTGAAGGACTGTAAGTAATGTGAACTTTTTCAACATGTTTGCAGTGAGTCTCAACCAACAGACTATGCAAGCGATATTTAATGGTTTCTATCAGCAACGGAGATGCATTATCAAGTCAAGAAGGATATATATTTTTTTGACAAAGTTTCTTTAATATGTTTGCACATGTGAAAGGAATGCATTGACTGTACATCTGCCAATCTTCTTATTGGCTCTTGCCAAAATGTTACAAAAAATACCGCCTAATGATTTAAGTGAATAAATCCAGTTAGAGATAGTGCTAACCTATAATACCACGTGACTTCATGCCACACACATTTGTAAAGAGAATCCAGTTATCAAAACACAGAGATTTCATGACTGAGAGGATAAACTGGTGTTATTTTCTTAGGATTTCTCACTGGATGCATATTCTTAGACTAGATCAGATTACGAACTGCAACCCCATACACCAACACCATAATTTACAGGACGTTCCTAAAGTGTATTTAGAGGTTTTAGCTGTGGTAGAGGTTTATACACTAAACATATATCCACTCATCTATGTCCATCACCATGACAGCATCTCCTGGATGTTTAATTTCATCCCCTACAGTAGAAGAAGGAGTGAGCACGTGCGGCTGTGCTCGAATGCCCTCTGGGCAGGTGTTCAGAACAAGAGAGGGCCTGGAGAAAGAGGGCTTCATGGAGCTCACCAGCATCTGCATGGTCTGAGAGAGCCTCAGGTTCTGCAGGGCTTGGGCCTTGACCACTGCTTAACGAAGATGCACTGCTACATGGGAGATGAGCGGATGCTCACAATGGGTAGATGGTACTTCGCCATATTTTTTAGAAATGAAACACATCCTGTCACTTACTGCTGGATCAGCAATCACTTCCCAGTCAGAACCAGATTCCCTTGTGATGTCCACACCCGGTCCCTAAGGGGTTAAATATGATTCCCAACCCTCTTATAATTGTGGACTACTATAGCCCTACTTAACCAATGTGACTATCTCAGTCTCTCTTTTTGAGAGTGCTATTTGTGGGTCAGTATTGTCTGTACACCAGCTGGATGGATGAAATCACATGTAGCCCCTCCAGCAATCGCGACCTCAGCTCACAATAGCACCCCTTTACCCACCCACTCTCCGATTCTCTTAAATGTTTGCCCACCTCCTTTCTCTAACTCGGCCATTCCCTCTGGATGAACTTACTTCGGACACATGCTGTCATTTAACCCTTCTATAAGCAGCACTTGCTAAATTCATTACACCACAAAGCCACAAGTCACAGCACCAGCAAATGGAGGTCCGGATGCCTTTCTAAGACAACTTCTAAATAAGGCTTTTGTTACTGTTTAAAAGAAAGCTTAAGTATATTTTAACATCAGAAATATGCCTGTAGGCAACTCTGTACTTGAACATGCAAAAACCTAAAAACGTTCTCCACATTTTAAGGCTACACCACAGTAAATAACCATCACTAGCTTTAAAGATGTGTGTAGCAGTAACTAGTAACTAGTTTTAATGGCATGTGTACATTTAAAGATTCAAAACATCTAATGTAAAACATCATTCGGCTACTTTTAATGCCTTTTTATAGCCATTAAAAAAACAAGCTCCCATTAAATTCATATTTAGGTTAAGGCTATGATCTGTAACAGTAGTCTTTCTTGTAGCTTACTTCACACTTTCGTGTAAGTGTCTAGCTTCTAGTAAATTCTGGTATATTACTCAGCAAGTGGTCATTTGTTCATGAGAGAAAAAAAAAACAAAAAAAACATGCCCACTGGGACTTGTTGCCATGGCTACTGTTAACTCTTCCCTCCCTCCAGCTGCACTCTGAAACTTTTTGTCGCACGAGAGCGTAAAGAACGCGCGTTCCCGACACCCAAGTGCTCTTTGCGTTGAATTGTGTTTACCGTGAACGGCGTGGTAGTGTTTAATGTGACGCCTGTTTTCTCCAGTAACTCAAATAATCAGTTTGTTCCCATAGCACAACCGACGCGCGTCTCCTCCGATTAAACCAAAATGTACATGCAAATATTTAGTTCAAAGTACATATTTTCAAAACCGAACCTGATTTATCTGAATGTATCGCTGGTTGAAAACAAACCGTTAAAACACTTGAATGTACCTAGCCACCTAATGCGTATACAGATGACGAACCTAGTAAGAAATAAGCTATGGCTGCCATGTAAAATTATTAGACCCATCACAATCAAGCAATCTGACTATACATAAAATGTTTCTTACCGATATCGGAATTGCAGTATGCGTCCTGCGGGTGAGACAGTGCGCACGAGCAAGCTTCTGTAAGCTTGTCGACGTGCAGGCTGCCAAAAATGAACAGCAGGCTTAGCAACTTGAGGCAAGATTTCATTTTTGAAGTTTATTCTGAAAGCGTCAAACTTCCTTCGTTGAGCGAGGCGAAGTCGCTTTGTGGCGTGTCGAAGTTCTCCGCAGCACCGATGTGTACGTCCACTGCTGAAGTACCCACTCAGGAGTCGGCTGTCAGTGCGCTCTGCTCTCGTGTCACATATAGTTCGTGAGATGAAAACGCCACCCACAAGCGCTGCAGTTCACGGCCAATCACAATGGCGATGATGCCATTTAAAAATAACAGAGGCATGACATATTGGAATTGACTTCACAATTGCCTTTTTTGTTATTAAAAGGGAGGGGGGCTCTTTACTAACCCACTCGCTTTTGAGGTTTCTAGTTGTCTGGGCAACTAAAGGTTATCATTATGAGACAGCATGGGTGGAAAATTAATGTTTCATGGAATAAAACTTGAGGTGATGTTGCCTAAAGGATTTCCTGTCACGATGCACAGCAGGATTAGCGTTTGGATACATACATATTTGGACGGTTTTGACCCTCAAATTTTAAACTGACAACCAAACAAACAAACAAAAAAAAGCAAATTTTAAAATATAGATTGTTGAATATTGATGCTCTACTGTACCACAAAACCATTAAAGTGTTAATGTGATCATTCTTTTGATTACATCATTGTGTCATATCCAACACTAACCACTAAGAGGCCAGTCATTAATGTATGCTGCCATGCTGACAGCACCTTTGTGACAGCAAACAGCCTTAATAATCTTCATGACTAGACACATGACTGTTACATAAATCCCGTTCTCTCTTGCCATAGCAACTACAGCTGTAAAACACAGAGGAAGAGAGCTGTCTTTTGATAAGGTAAACGAGTGAAGCAAAGCCCTTAATCCTCCACAGTGAAGCGAACGGTTGAAGTAGTCAAAATAGGTCCTTCTATTCTTCTCCCCTTCTTTAATTTTCTTACTTTTTTTATTTTGTAAGTGTGTCAAGAGAGTAGCGTGGGGAACTTGTTCAGAAAGTTTAATCTTCTGAGCTTTGATGATCTGCATCCAAGGTGTTGGGTTTTGTGCTACTCAACTTAGCGACCAAAGTGCTCTCGACCTCTGAACCCTTAGTCACTGCTTGAAATCACTCAACAGTTTGGTTTCATGCCGAATCACCATGGACCCGTTCGTGACTCCTTCTGCATGTACAGTACACTTGTTAGGAAATGTATATGCACATCAGGCATCGTGAACCCCGAGGCACATTACACAGCCACTTCCCCTGGAAATACACTTTACATTATCCACAAGTCACCGAGTCAGAGATGAGCACTCAGTGATAAAAAGATGTGTAAGATGCTTATCAGAATTACACAGTTTCCTGAGTGATGTTCCTTCTGAACTCAGCACTCAACCCACGTGTGGCGTGTTGGAGTTCATATTAATGTGTTGATACAGTGAGCCCCTGCCATTCTATGACATTGGCTATTGCTGATCAGCTGAAGCCATGGCCCACTTGAAATGCCTATAAAGCCAAGAATGGTCCAGCCCCTCCGTACTTGATGGCAGTGGTCAAACCCAGAAGCGTACCTAGAACCCTCCGCGCTTCAAGTACGGCTCGCCTTGACCCTCCATCGTCCAGGACACATGGGAGACATGCATCTAGACTTTTCTCTGTCCTGGCACCAAGGTGGTGGAATGACCTTCCCTTGTGTGTCCAAACAGCGGAGTCACTTGCTGTCTTCAAACGCCAACTGAAGACCCACCTCTTTCGCAAGCACTTAGAATACATCCTTCAGTTTTTAGCTACTGTTTTATTGTCTTCTTTCCTCAGTTGTTCTGTAACTTAGTTGTATATTCAGGCTACAGGAGTTAACTACAAGTTAGCTGTATATTATGGTTATAGGAAAGGCTTGTGTATCATAAGACTATTTTCAGGTAGTATTCCAGCTTAGAGTACATGAATTCAGGTCTATCTGAGCTACACTAGATATTCCAAGTATCCCATAGCACTTTTGAAAGTTGCTCTGGATAAGAGCATCTGCCAAATGCCATAAATGTAAATGTAAATGTAATGTAAATGAAATAACTGGGCCAGTGTCATGATGGTGAGTTATAGCAGTAAGTTTGTTTTTGCAGCAGAGTGTATTGCTGAAGACTGTTGAAGAGCCATGAACAGATATATGATGTACTAATAGTTTCTAATGCAGGTGTATGGTAGCTAAGAGAGTAAAGTTCCAGCAGCATTTATGAACAGTCAAGAACATGGACTGAGAACCCAGCTTCATTAAAGCATAGCATAAAGACTTCACATTAGAAAAATGAAGCACACAAAAACATTGTGGGAACAATCAAAACTCTTTATTGATAAGTGGCACGAAGCCAGAACACAACATCATTAAAAACCAAAATGAAAACATTTTCAAAAATACTGCATCTGTGGTGACTCACAGCAGAAGTGTTCCTGGCCACTGTGGTATTATATTCTTCACATTAATGTGTGAAACAGCTTTTGTTTCTACAAATACACCGTTTCTTTAATATGTTTGTGTTTTACTCATATTCTAAACTTTTCTTTTGCTTTGTAAATGCTGCTGTGATTTGACTCTGTGGGCCATCAGACAATTAAACTGAATCACACGAACTATCAGAATCAGAAAACCTTTTACAACAAGGATACCAGGGATGTGCTTTAGTACCATGGTAACAGAGGCAACACAGATCCTACAGGAAAGGCCTGTGCAAACCAACCATTTAAGACAGACATTTATTTCCAGTGTATTGTAATTTCCATGAGTGTTTTTTTTATATAAATAATGCATCGTCTCCCATCAAGCATCACTAGCAATATAAACAAATCAAGAATAAATTAATAACTTTTTAGAACTCCTATTATTAATAAGATATTAATATGCATGCTGCTACTCTTCTCTGTGTTTGGGGTTTAGTGGATTTATCTGTGAGGGGCCCAATATCAAACCTCTTAAATCGCCTCACAGCAACACTGACAGCAACATCACGTTTGTAAATCAGTACGTGCATTTGTTCATTTCTTTAGGTGGTTGACAGATGTTAGATATATTTTCAAAATTAGTGTTTTGTTTATCATTGTCACACTGAAATATGATCTACCCACTGATGTGTTTCATTACATCACAATCAGATTATTAAGTACTTCAATTGCAGTTTAACATTTAGTTGATACATTGCAGTCCTAATTAATTAATTAAGACACTGCAAAGTTAATCACAGTATGAATATCTGCATTACCCATATAAAAATATTTCTAAGATGTTTGCCTCAGGAATAATATATCCATGGTGATTTTATAACAGATAGGAACATCACAGTAGCAGTTCACTTAGAAAGAGTAGGGACTGCAATAGTTACACATTATTTAATACCCAAGCCAAACGGAAAAAAGAATCAACAAGAGCTGCCAAAGTTTCAGTATTCAGTGGCTGCAACGACACTTGGAATTCAGATTGAGTTGCTCCCTCATTCAGATTGAGTTGCTCCCTCATTCAGATTGAGTTGCTCCCTCATTCAGATTGAGTTGCTCCCTCATTCAGAATGAGTTGCTTTCCCATTTTTCCTCTCCATCAATACACCATGAGAAGTAATGACATAATAAAAAAACCAGCAAAATCGTCATTATGGGTAACACTCATGGGTAACATAAATGAGTTGCTTTGACAAATGCTGTGCCATCTCTGGGTGGCAGAAACAGGATGATACTGTCAGACTAGTGCAGGAACTCCAGAAGAGAGGGAGGTAGAGTGGAGGTGTTTGGTTCACTAGTGCAGGAACTCCAGAAGAGAGAGAGGTAGAGTGGAGGTGTTCAGTTCACTAGTGCAGGAACTCCAGAAGAGAGAGAGGTAGAGTGGAGCTTCGGTTCACTCTTGCCGTCTAAGTATAGACAAGAAAGCAGTGGCTCTTATTATGTGGCCACAGAGCTGGCAGGCTCTAGGGGAACTGTTAGGACCTATGGTGTTGCATTGTTTGGTGGAGGTGTGTGGAGCCTGCATGACTCTCTAATGACAAATATGGAACAGATGAGTGACTCAGAGGAAATACCTTTTATCCAGTGGCTAAAATAGATTTTGGAATGAGGTGTAGGGAAATGGACTGAGATTCAAAAATGTTCCTATAGTGCAAGTGTGTTGAAAAACGGGTTGTTCTGCTTCCAGTTGTAGCCTGCCAGGCTAGACAAACATGCAGGCGTTAAAATAAACAGAAAATAAAATCCTTGATGTCCTTAATGTTTGTCAAACTACAATGGCCTCTGTACTTTTCAGATTTTGGAGCCAGCCTTGGGCCATGAGTCTTCAGGGGTTTTTTGAGTGCTTACTGAATGTAACAGTTAATGTTTAAATGAGTCCTAGAGACATATATGACTGGCACATTCTTTACATTGACACATTAACCACCCAGTGATATATTTTGGTATGTTGCAATAATACTGTGAGAATATCTGCATTGCTCATTTACAAATAACCATTGCTCACCCTTTTCAAAGAAGTTACTGCACGGCCCGATTAGCCGTTTCAGTCATTAATCTTCGTAGCCTCACCCAGTAGACATACAAAGTATGATAAATGGGTGGTGGTAACCAACAGATGCTGATTTCATCAGTGGCTTTGCATTCACAGGCATAGTGTTTTCCACAGTCTCAGTCATGGCAGGATGCTTGATTATGACCTCACTGGAGAGCACAAGAGTGCAGAGAGTAAACCTGTATGCACAGATTACTCCATCCATGTCGAGGATAGAAGGTGAGGTAATAGTGACTCATTGCCATGGAAACAGTCCATCTGAGCCCTCTGTCCTGCGCTCCACCTTACTCTAAAATGAATTTTCTTTGAATTGGAATTTGGATCAAAGCTTTCTCTGATATACTGATTTATCATCACCATTCGCCCAACTCCACGCTCTCCCCCTGCCAGCAGCAAGCTGGATCACACAGCTTTGCTTTGATCAGTGAAGCCACTCCCTGTCAGATCACGTTCAAGTTTATGCCTATTCCAGGATACTAAGGTCTGTTCCTGAAAAGTATATTCAGTGGGAATGGGAATTCTCTTCAGGCTCGAGAAGATGAAGTACAGCAAGAGTCCAATGATGTGGATCACGTGTGGCAAAACCAACCTCCTGCCTCTCTGTTTTTGAGCTTGTGGTCAGAAAGGCCCCCAGACTGCTGCATAACTTCATGAGGTAAGACACTGCGGAGCTGGGATTGCTGTGGTGATCCTGAGTCATGACAGTGCGGAAAACTCCAAGCAGAATTTAGATGGGGTTTTTTTTTCAGAGGTTGAGAGCATGCAAGGAACCTTACAAGCATCACAGCGTCACGTGAAGTGCTACTACCTAAGGACCTCGTAAAAATGACACGAGCAAAACTTGGTTATACATCACATGTAGACGTTTCTGTACACTTGTGTAGACAACCACCGGCAGTGTAGACAACCACAGGCTGTGTTCTGCCTGCGGTTGTTGACATAAGCATTCATAAATGTTTATGTAGGATTTATAAGAGAGTTATGTACGTGTTAGTGGGTACTTTCAAATGAAGTGCTATCGGTTTTTTTCTCATCCTGCAGTCCAGGCAGACACACACACACATCCGGTTGGAGTGCCCTTGCATACCTCAGCAGATGTTTCCTCTGTATTTGCTATCTTCTCTGTTTGTGATGCCTCCCAGTGTGTCCATTTCCAGTAAGTGTAACTGGTGCCAGGAAAGGACCATGTGTAGGAGTAAAAAAGCATGTGGGCGGATTAAGAGTGCACAAGGGCTAAGAGAGGCCTTCAGAAGGGAGAGTGGGCGCTGATGACTCACTGTGGTGGAGATGGTTCAGGTCAGGGGTTAGTGGGATACGTGCATCAGCCTCCACGGCCTGGATATATGAACCCCAACAGAGCTCTCAAATGCCTAAATATAGACCAATGGCTGGAATCCCCCTTGTTTTTTTTTTTTACTGTTCATTTTTAGATTGTGATCAGTGTCATAATTCCGCTGCCACAAAATAGTCAGAATAAAAGTTTTGTACGTATCCATCAATGGACATGTTCTGGTGCTGAAAATGGTAGCATCTTGCTTTTCAATCCAAGCAAGAGCAAAAGTAATATTAACACAATAAACATAATATTAGTACAATAAACATTTTCCTTGTCCCTAGAACCCCAGCAGTGAAGCACAAAAGGGCAGCTTGAAATAATGTTTAAAATGTTTTAAAAATGTTTGCCACATTTTTTGCAAGGTTTCTTTTCCACAATCTGCTAACATTATTTGGAGTGTGAAGTGAGAATTTGGCTCGGACAGCTCCTCTCTGTTGTCGTTGGCTCATCTGGCCAGTGGTCAGTGTTCACCCAAAGAGCTATGTTACGCTCCATTGGGTATGTTTGAGGTTGACTGTCGTAGGAGGTAATCATCCTAGCATTCATTTTTTATAAGCAGGAATCCCCCTCACTCTCCTCTCTCAGATGCGTTTACTTTTAGCCTGGGAAAGCCAGGACCCTGTTCCTTCTTAAAGGCCTTTAGACTTGTCACTAACATCGATGTGAAAGTTTGGTGCTATTTCACAACTGTTAAGTCATTTATTCCCTTGACAGCGCAGTCAATGGGCTATAAAAGTTGAACTGGACTTTACCCATCTGTTTACTGAGCTTTTATTGGGATGTTTTTAAACTGTTATGTCTCATCAAGCTGTAGTTTAAACAGAATTATGCTCGTCTAAGGCAATGAGGGCCGTTTGTGAGGGCTGGTAAAGGCAGAATGGGACGTGGTTATGGTTAAAGCCCTGTTAATGGCTCTGTTGTTTATACTGCGTTGTTTATTACGTGAAGTGGCTTTGGTAGGCTACACTGACATAAATCATGTGCTTTGTAACTATCATCATGCATGTACATAACCTGTTGCAAATTTCTCTCTTGCTCCCTAACTGGTCAATCTAAAAGTTTTTGAATGAGATGTTGTTTTCAGAGTAGCAGTGCCTGAACTGGGTAGCGTGTAACTCTACAGTTCTCTGGAACCTAAGGGCTTGTGGCTCAGCGTACCGATGTGGAGCTGGAATATTAACCACTGCTGTGGTAACCCTGTGCAGGGAACCCTAACCCCAATCCACGGGGACATCTGCTTAGACAATGATAAAAGTGCAAAAAAAAAGAGAACAGAAACATGTTTTGTATGTGCCTGGTTGAATCAACCACCTGTCAGTACCTAATCTGCACTGATGCAGACTATACTTAACAGAAGTGTCTCAGTGTAAAATGTAAACGTGTGTGTTCAGGTTAAAAGGTAAAACTGAGGGAGTGCTGTTTCACCTTCTGCCTGTCAGAGGTCTCCGCTGTAAAGAGTAATACCCAGGAAGGATCAACAGTATCCATGTCTGTAGATATCTTTTTCAGGGCTATAGCAATGCCACTTACTGGAAAATCTCTGAATTCAGAGTATCTAAGGTTCTGAGGGTGACATCAAACACAGGGCAGCTGTAGCAAAACATTCCCATATGCTAGCAAAAATGGTACAATCTTCCCCTAACCAGTCCTCACTGGTCCTGACCAGACCCCTAATTGAAAATTACCAACTGGAAACCTCCTGTTTCTGGTCTTTGAAGTCCATAGATGTCAGTCTTAGTGCTGATGACCCCAAAGCCTGCTCCAGCACGCCCAGTTTCACTCATCAGGTAATTATCATGCCCTCCTGCGCTGGGTTGTTTATGTCAGGGTGGAGAAAATAGCACTAACAAATGTGCACTGCATGGTGCTTCCAAGAACCAGGTGTAGCCTTAAACAGGCCGGCCTGCCCTTGATAGTGCATACGACTACCCAGCATGCTCAGGTGTACGTCCAGCTCCACCCAAGGTCTGACCTGCAACACTCTGGCCTCATCACACTGCACTGTAGGACACAGAAAATACGTCAAACATTCAGGGTGTCTGTCAATAATGGAATCAGATTTTGCACAAAGTGTAATTTTCGCAGCACTGAATTCACAGCTGAAAGGTTTTGTTGCAATTGAGAACAGACGTCCTTGAATAGAAGTGGGTTGATCGGGAACAGTCACGTGATGTACCTGGAAAGCCAGGAGCCTCCACGTGGTTACCACACCAGCACATCCCGTTTCTCTCCTCCGGGAAGACATCACCTCATGCAGGCATTAGCACGGTTGCCGATCACGAGCCGGCACCTCTGCCTTCGTTCCCCTGCCCTCTTTCTCGGCTGCTCATCCCACAGAACGGGCTGTTCCGAATCACGATGTCACGTGTGTGTCTGCACCTCCACATCACAGAACACAACATCAACAGCAAGGTCTCAACACTCTTGCATCCAAACCGGTGCATCTGTATGGAATCCTAGGAGGTATTATGGTAACTAAGCATCTTATTAACAGTGCTAAACATATTTGGTTCCTTTACCATACTGTGTACTTCATCTTTTTATGATAAAAATGATTTACAGGCTCTAAATTTTACAATGCTTTAAAAATAATTTAAAAAAAATCAGTTTGCTATGTTTTATATTGTGACTATGTAACAGATCAGTGACATTGCTGGTAAAGCTTCTTACCCTTCAAGTATGTACAATATAACTATAACATTATAACTACTAGATTATTTGCAAATGGGCTATATCTTTAGCTGTCATATATCATTTTTATTTTAAATAAATAGATTCATTCAGAAAGGCAATTTATCATCCATACCTGATGTCTGTATTATATCTAACTACATTTATGCTTTCTGACATAAACATATTGCAAAGTACCATTAGTGGAATGATACATTTATCAAACTATTGGTAGAATGTTTTTAGCTTCTGTTTTCCAGTGGAAATTCCAGTAGAAAGGTCCACAGGTATTGTGAGATCATAATGTATTGTGAAGTCATAATGCTGGCCTGCATACAGTGAAGAACAATGGACAATGAATTTAAGACCATCATGGTCAACTTCAAGCAGATTTAGTCTGTGTGTTTTTTACTAACCTTTTTTGTCATTTCTGAAAGTTTTTGTGTTTGTGTTGCATAATTACATAAACTACAAGAGATATAAACAATTCAATCATCTTTCATAGGACTGTAGATCTTTCTCTCTCATTCTCTGTCGTTCTGTCTCTCTATCTCTCTATCTATCTATCTATCTATCTATCTATCTATCTATCTATCTATCTATCTATCTATCTCTGTCTGTCTGTCTGTCTGTCTATCTCTCTTACTCTCTCTCTTTCCCTGTTTGGCACATTTATAGGAGTAAGTTCTGTTTATAGATGTAATAACAATGTTAATTACTACATAGAGTCAGAGACAGGCACATGTCATAAATTATTTTTCCAAGACTGTAGATCATGTCCTACAAACATTTATTTGGCTTTTTATCAAGCCCTGCTTTCACAGAACTAATTCCAGCACACCTTCACACAGTATGATGTGTACCAACAAAAGAAAATGGACCTCTTCCCTCTGGACCTGATCAGCTGGGTTTCTCCCTGGATGAAATCTACAAGGCCTTTGCACCAGTCAAGCACTTGCTCATGGTGTTGGAGAGCAGCATCCCCTATGAGTTCAGTATCCCGGCAAGATATGGGTTAGCCATACCAGTAAGACCAGTAAGACCAGTATCCACCCCTTGGCCTAATACAGGCAGACCACAGCTAATTTTACTCCAGAATATGTCATGCCGTCTGGACTTGTGCATAACACGGGTGGGATCGGTATTTGTATTGTTCAAGGGTAAATGAACATGCTCTCCGTGTTCACTGTTCTTATATAAATGAACTTGCTCTCCGTGTTCACTGTTCTTATATAAATGAACATGCTCTCCGTGTTCACTGTTCTTATATAAATGAACATGCTCTCCGTGTTCACTGTTCTTATATCAGGCCACTTATCCAGCTGCATCTGACACTTCAGTGCTCTCTCTCTCTCTGTGATGTGTGATGTGTGCTGGCGTATGTATGATGATTTTAGGTCACTTACATTTACATTTACATTTACATTTACATTTCTGGCATTTGGCAGACGCTCTTATCCAGAGCAACTTACAAAGTACTTAGGGATACTTGGAATATCTAGTGTAGCTCAGATAGACCCGAATTCATGTACTGCAAACTGGAATACTACCAGAATAATCCATCACTTGTGGATTATCTTCTACTATCTCTGAATATGCATCTCAAGACAGCAGACGTGTAACGTAGTGCTGTGTAACATAATTCATTCATGCAATAAAAGTCTCACTCATTGGGCTCTTGGGTGGTTAGTGGTAGTTACTAGAAATGTTAATTAAAAGTATAATAGAAATAGAAAGATTACATGGACAGAACTTGTTGGCAGAATACTGCTTGGCTGGGCTGTACTGATAATTTGCCTAATAGATCTGTCCTACTGTGTCACCAGGTTGAGCGAGTGCCTTAGTGGGGCTTTAGACTGGCTATCACTGCGCAGCTGTTCACTGATGCTGAAATGCACTGGTGTTGAGTGATAGCTGTGTATTGTTTATCAGTGCTGCGAGGGGCTTGTTGCTATGAACTGGAGATGGATGATGTCACCGCACATCCTCCATGCATCACTGATTCAGAATCTCAACGAGGCAAGGAAACTGCTACTGGCAGCAAGCTTCTCCATCTCTCTCTCTCTCTCTCTCTCTCTCACACACACACACACAAAACATTATTCATCAGGAATATTCCACCTTGTAATGTTCCATGCCTGAAAATAGAGGTTGTCTCTTCGTGACGCCAGCTTCCTCTATAGATCCTAATGGAAGCCAGATGAGACCAGAGTCCTGTGGTGTGACTGGCACAGCTCATGTAGAGGCCTGTAAAGGGCTCCAGGTAGCCAGTAGCGCTCGCGTCCACATAAAAACAAAAGCAGTCAAAACAGTTCCAGTCTGGGGAGAGTGTGTCATGCTGCCGTCATTTTATAGAGCTCATTTATTATTTCCTCCCTTTAATGCATTCGAACAAAATAACTACAAACCTGCATACAAGGTGTAGACTACAAACCTGCCCACAAGGTGTAGACTACAAACCTGCCCACAAGGTGTAGACTACAAAGGCTTCACACAGATGCTAATGCTCACCGTTTATGGGAAATAAGAGCAAAACCACATTTTAAAACAGCGGACATGCAACAGTATTTTAAAGCAGTTGGTTACTGGATGTTTTTGGGGGGGGGGTTGGAGAGAAAACTTGTTTCTTGTGAAGATGTACTTGTTCATAAGGTAGGAGAAGACATTGTTCTTCACCAGTATGAGATATGAAGGCATTTCTAATACAATAATTTCATTAAAAAGCTCTTCCTGGTGAGCACAAGCCCCAGGCACCAACACTACAGAATGTATTCTTTTCATAATCTTATTTCTGTTCGCATAATCTCTTTAATCTTTGCTCTTAAATACAGATGACTGGCTGTGAACAGAACTGGGAGCAGTGGCCTTTGTTACCGAGTCTTTTATTACTGAGTGTCATTTGTTACTGAGATGACTGGATGATTTGGGGTGAACATCGTTTGAAAGGCGGTGCTCCCGCACATGAACTGCACCTCATGTAGACCGACTGGAATCCGTACTGAGTGGGTTTTGTGGTCCAAACATTCAAGCACGTGTTGTGGCACTGTATGAAATTTCACGTGCTTTTCTACTGCGCCAGCGACTTAGTCATTTTTGTCATCCCCCTAATGCAGCCTGGTTTCCTTTGATTGAACCACCAAGAGAAGCCACTTCCAACACTGGTGTTCCACAGGTTGTTTGATCCTTCAGGTCTGTCGAAGTCATTGGGCAACGGGGAGGTTGGTGGCAGCTCAGACGTACTTAAAAAATAAAGACTTTCCTAATGAGTATCTGGACAGAGCATGTGGAAAGAAACCTGCTCCTGCCCTGTTTGTCCCAAGCACCACTATGCAGCTGTTAGCTAATGCTAAAAGACTGTGCTGAAATACGTTAGTAATGAACCCTGCTTTGTCTTTGTAGGGGCATATGTAGTATTACCAAACATACAGCCACACTGGATTGTTCACAGTTATGCAGAAAGTAACTCAGATTAGGAAATAAACTACATTTAATTAGATTTAAGGTCAATTAGAGCTATTTAAAAAGTCATTTACATGAGAAGTTAGACGGAATATCTCAGGAAACATGATCCTGTGTTACATACAGGACATTCAGTTTGTTACTGTGTGAACCAGTAATTAGTGCATAGAAGCAGCTCTACTTCAGATGATACAGAATACATTTCTACTTCAGAATCCATTTCTCTAGTGCACGCAATGGAATTCTTGGGTTTTGCAACAATTTGCAAATAGTCAATCTGGGTGTCATCTTCTGACATGTTCCAATGACTCAGGAGATTTGAAATAAAATTGGGAAACGTTGAAATAAAATAAAACACATGAAATTGGGCAACGTCTTGTGTTCACAGTTGCAAGTCACGTGACCTCTGGCTGACTATTCTGTAGTAGGCAAAGAGGTAGGCGTCCATGGAAATAATGGCAAAAATGAACATTGTAACACCATTATGCTCTGTAACAACAACAAACACTGTAACAACTTTATTCATAACAATAACAAACACTGTAATACCATTGTGCTCTGTAACAACAACAAACACTATAACACCATTATGCTATGTAACAACAACAAACACTATAACACCATTATGCTATGTAATAACAACAAACACTGTAACAACTTTATTCATAACAATAAGAAATACTGTAACACCATTATGCTCCGTAACAACAACAAACACTATAACACAATTATGCTATGTAATAACAACAAACACTGTAACACCGTCATGCTATGTAATTTGTAGTTTTAATCTGCAAAATATTTGTTTTTTGAAAGGCAAGCCAGCATTTTGAACTCAGATCAGATTTTAAACTCAATTATGTTTTAACATGTTCTCCTGATGTGAAGTAAAGCCATGTCTATGAACAGTTATGCTAACTGAAATTCAGCCCACACGTGCAGGCTGCCACTGTAGTACTGGGACTGTTCTCAGGTCAGTCCTGGTGCTCTGCCCAGGCCTCTGGATTTCCCAGGTTTAGATTTGAAGTTCTGTCATGTTTCGGATTTCTTAACACATTGTTAATATTGTTATCATTCATGTAAATTTAGTTTTATTACATAAAGGTCCCACATCCGTGATTACGAAGTGACGCAATGATGATCTTGAGGCTGAGGCTGGTAATCTGCCAATAGAACTGTCCTTTTTCTGGTAATCTGCCAATCGAACTGTCCTTTTTCTGGTAATCTGCCAATCGAACTGGTCCCAGGACTGTGGATTGTTACTCCTAAATGGTAATAATGCAGGAGTTTCTGCTTAAAGAGAATTTCAAGATGTGTTCAGTTCAACGGCTCTGATCTACATGCTCAGCCCACTAAGAATAAATGAATTACTCAAGTTCAGCTGAAATAGCCAAATATAATTGAATTACTTGCTAATTTAATTGCTTTCTTTACAGATCCCAGTGTGTCTTAAGTTACACATGTCACCTTCAGGAGTGAAGCCGCATGCCGGTGTGTTCACTACGGATATAATCCCAGGCCTAGTGCAAGCCTCTGTCCAGATGATCATCTGTTTTAACCATAATTCACCCATAATGCACCTCAGACGTCTCATGACTCACACCAGCAGGTACAGCTGTCACTGCTGTAGTTCAGCACATGGAAACTTTCAGCCATAATGTGTTTTACCACTCACCTTTGCTGCGGTCGGCAGGACACTTTATCCAGGCATTCTGAATGTCGCACAGAGGTGTTTTGGGGTAAAGGGAAGTGAGTCAGTAGTGCCAGCAACTTAAAGGATCATCTGTATTTCCTGCCCTCCTCATTCTCCTCATTAGTTCTGCATGAGGTTGGTAGGAGTTTGTTTTTGGACTGTGGCAGACGTAAGACAACCCTGAAATATAGTCATAGTGTGCCCTGCCTGTTCGGTTTACTGGCAGTGACAAAAAGTAATTTGTGCAACACAATTAAAACTACTCTCTGCCTTCGTAGTAAATGCAAATAGCTCTTAAAGCCATTCAAAATGGTACACAAATGAGAATGAATTCCAAACTAATAAGTAGCAGGGGAAACACTTGCATGGGTTCATTAGTTAATAGTTTGCTGAACATATTGGAACATTTTTGTTGTAATGAAGGGTTTGAATGTTTTTTTTAACACTATATTGTATTTTAAAGTGAATGTTCTGTTTGAGCCAAACCATTTAATAGGTTTCCACAGAGTCTATTGAATTTACAAGTAGAACACTAGTTGCCAAATCAGCAATTGTTAGTTTCTCTTTAACAAGATATGTTTGCTTTTTTGCCTTTCACCTTTTTCCTGTTCTGTTACCCTCCACTGGTGACTGTTTGTGTTTTCATGAATCACGCACAAATAGGTCTCTGCTACCTCAGACATCATTCTAAGTTTGGTGTGAGACATTCCAGACTTTTCCACCACAGTATTTGTTCCGGAGCATTCCGCCATATGAAGGCAGGGATTTGGTGTTCACCCTGCCTCTGTCGTCATGGAGACAGGAAAGCGGTGAGGAATGTTGGCGGCGGGAGGTGGGGGCGGTACTGCTGAGGGTGCAGAGCGTCACACATCTTGAAGGGGAAATCCCTGCTGAGGGAAGGCACACCTCTCTCTCTCTCTCTCTCCTTCTCTCTTTCTCTCTCTTTCTCTCACTCTCTCTCACTCTCTTCTCTTTTCAACACCACATTGCCACATTGTCCCATGAGATAAACAGGTTCCTGTTACCCAGAGGGCTGTGTTTGTATGTATGAGTTTGTGTACTTGTCTGTATGGGTGTGGGTGCTAAACATACAGTGATTGTGTGTGTGTGAAAATACAGTCCTTTTGTGCACATATTTAGACATGCCAAGCTTCTAACAGGAAATGTCCTCAGTCTTGTACTGTTTTCTCTTCACTGTATTCCTTTTGGATACAGGGCAGACATAATGAAACCTGTATTACTCTAAAGAACCCAAGGAATAGACTGACCTGTGAAACCTGTGACAGCAGTCAGGACACCACAGTACTTACACTTTTGTTAGAGGTGATTTCACAGGACAAATCCTGACTGTTCTGATCCTAACCCTCCTGACTGGTCTGATCCTAACCCTCCTGACTGTTCTGATCCTAACCCTCCTGACTGGTCTGA
>JAOYMR010000006.1:12104991-12124894 GCA_025802075.1 Tenebrosternarchus preto
GTCATCACGTCACACTTCACATGAGCAGTACACTCCGTTTGTGGTTTCTCTTACTATGATGTCATCACGTCACACTTCACATGAGCAGTACACTCCGTTTGTGGTTTCTCTTACTATGATGTCATCACGTCACACTTTACATGAGCGGTACACTCCGTTTGTGGTTTCTCTTACTATGATGTCGTCACTTCACACTTCACATGAGAGGTACACTCCGTTTGTGGTTTCTCTTACTATGATGTCATCACTTCACACTTCACATGAGCGGTACACTCCGTTTGTGGTTTCTCTTACTATGATGTCACTTCACACTTCACATGAGAGGTACACTCCGTTTGTGGTTTCTCTTACTATGATGTCGTCACTTCACACTTCACATGAGAGGTACACTCCCATTGTGGCTTCTCTTTCGAGGCTTGAGTAGGAGAGCTCAGATCAGGGCTCAGACATTTACCAGTTCATGCTGTATATCATCTCTGTGTATAAACTTCTAAATTAAAGGTTTGTGATTAATTACACATTGTTATTATATCATCTTGGTCTAAATGTTTATGATAAATAAAACATACCAAAATCTAACAACAGAAGTTAACAACAGGGTAGTTTTTTGGGGGGTAATTTTTATATAATATAGACACTTCTTTTGCTCATTGTTTTGCATGTATGTGTACATACATCCACACACAGGTGTTTGTGTGCAGGTGTTTGTGTATTTGTATTGATGTCCATTGGTGTTTATTAAACAGGGCTAGAGGGTGTGGTGTTTAACCTTTACAGTCTTACCATCTTAGTTCACACGTCTCTGACGGGAGCAAGAGGGAGAGTTCGGGGGACTTCCACCTCAGAACTCTCTAGAAGACACACATGCTATTATGTAATTCTGTTGGTGGGCTTTCTGCAAAGTCCACTAACTTGCAAACCACGCCAAGGGCCTCCATAATTAACCATTTGATAATTAAGGTTAATTAAGCATTGTTAATTAATCACCTTTTTTCATAATTGAAGAATTATGAAAGAGCAAAGGGCAGTTAAACACACAACGAAGGCACACGTGAATAAGGTTCCCATGGCGTATAAGGAAGTGGTGATCCTCAGGGATTGCACCGCAGGACATTAAGTCCGAGCCAGAGGTGTCCCGTCCCTGAAGCTGCGGGATCGCTGGCTGACCTCTTATCCCTTTCCATCTCAGAGGGAAAGCCCGGTTTCCTTGAACAAACAGGAATCTTTTGCACTGCACAATTCGCCATGGCGAATTCCTTCCGTCCTTTGCCTCGCATATGACCCCGCCTGACCCCCACGGTCTGAACGAACGATAAGATCACAGGGGTGTGGGGGGTGTGATCGGTGGGAGGGTGAGGGAGGGGAGAACCAGGGGGGGCCAGCAAACCCAACACTCGTCCGTCAGACTGAGCAGGGCAGGACTTTGACCATGGCTGGTAGGTAGAGCTGATGTCCCTCTGACACCTCATTAAAGCTCTTTAGCATATTGTTCCATACTTGAGACAACAGGAGGAGACAAACTGACCTTAATTATCCTGATACAGCAAGACACGGTCTGAGAGATTTCACTTTAATTTAGGTTAACTGAATAGCATTGATAATAGAAATTAGCAATGACATAAAGAGGTTTTACCTTCCAAGAGTCAAGAGTTGTATATGGGGGTGGGTGAGGTGGGAGAGTGTCCCTCATCTACCACCTGGAACCACCTGGAACCACCTGGAACTGCTCTGTTTCAGACTGCAAGACCTGCAGAAAATAGTAACAACAGCCAAAAAGATCACCGGGGTTGTTCTTTCCTTCATCTTACAACACACAAAAACACCACCAACATTGTAGAAGATCCCACTCACACATCACATAAACTCTTCTCTCCTCTACCATCTGGGACGAAGTACCAGCTTTCAGGCCCTCACAAACAAATAACAACAACAAATATTTATCAAATGACATTCCGTTTAATAACATTGCTGGCGAAACGTTGTTTCGTCTAACAGCAACCCCAACCCTAACCCTAACCCCAACCGTAACCCTTGACTTGGCCTCATCTTAGCTGTAGAGCTGGTGTTGAGGGTTCTGGTGAGGTTTTTGACTATGCAGCTGGGCAGGTTCTCTACTCAGTGAAGGAACTTTGTGTTTGTGAAGATTTCCATAGATTAGTCATCCATACTGAGCAGAGTGATCTCCCCATACCTCCCTGTAGTCTGTAACCATCTCTTTTGTTTTGTCCTTTTCGTTTTGTTCAGAGAGAGCTTGTTCACTTTGCACCATTAGACTCCGCACCTCCTCTCCATACGCTGACTCATCATCCCTGCTGATAAGACCCTCCACGGTCGTGTCATCAGAGAACATGATGATGTGTTTCGAGCTGGTGATGTGGTTATGGGTCAAAACACAGTACACAGCCCTGAGGGACCCCAGGGAGGTGTTCAGGCACTCTCTGAGGATTCTGAACCTGCTAATGTCTTGGCTACAGTAGTAATAAATGTTTTCAGTGCTTTCAAACTTATTGCTTTGCAGTAAAATCCTGCTGTCTCTAACAAAAGGTGTCAGGAGAAGTTCTTTGGTCTACCTCATTTACGTACGCTTGCAGTCAACCGTTCTGAGGTTTTCTGGTTTCCTTACCTAGCAGGTCAGTGTGGCTCTGTGAGACCCTCTTAAATGCAAGTGGTCTCCCACAAGACACATGTCAGAAGAGTTTCCACTGAGCAGAGTTTATTCATTTTTTTACTTTTCAATGACAGTGGTTTTTTCTCCTCAGCATTTGTTTCGAATTATAAATTGTCAGAGTAGTAATTTTTTGTGTTATATACGTGCTCTGTTTACCAGTGATAGTTTGATGTACTTCATTTTGTAGTTACTGTTCTCATACCTTCAGCATGCACCATGAGCACATATTAAGTTTCCTCGCTTTATGGTCTCCTGCCACCAGTAGATCTGACCAGGAGTCACCCGGTGGTGCCCCAGGGTCGAGCAGTTCCTAACGATCCATTGCTTGTATTTCCTCTGCACGACAGATTAAGGTGGAGACTGCTAACGACTTCCAGGACATCACCAGCGTGGTGGCGCTAGCTAAAACCTACGCTACAGCCGAGCCCTTTGTAGACTCCAAGTACGACATCCGAATCCAAAAAATTGGCAACAACTACAAAGCATACATGTAAGGATGGATTTAACAGCTCTGTGTGTGTGTGTGTGTGTGTGTGTGTGTGTGTGTGTACAGTGCTGGTGTTTCATTTCTTTCATGTACTATGGTATTAAACTGCTGAGGTTTATTCACAGATCACGTTCTCAGTAAAACCAGAAGGGTCCCTCACATTTCAAATACACTTAAACCATAGCAGTGGAAAAAAGCAAAAATTATAGTTTGGCCTGTAACTACGGGGACAAGGCAAGAGGTATGAAACCACAGACTTTATAGAGACGGATAGACAAACACTCATCCATGGAGTGTTTGCTGCTTGTGAATGACTATGGGAAACAGCAGACCCCCCCTAACCTGCCCCAAGCCCAACCGCTGTGCAAACACTCCAGCCGCTCTAATGCAGGGCCCCGTCCTCTCCCCTCACGGCCAGGCGCCTCTGAGGCCTGCTCTCCCACTGCTTGGATCTGCTAGATCCCCACCATAGTGCTGGATCTCCACCATAGTGCTAGAACCCCACCATAGTGCTGGATCTCCACCAGAGTGCTGCAGGCCTCTGCAACCAGAGTCACTGGAGCTGTGGGGAGCTCCATCTCCCACTTTCCCTTCCCGGCTGCTTCACGCCTCCTCCTTTAACCATAGGTTGGGCTGGCCGGGGTCATTTTGTGGGATGCAGATATGGCGCCCGACAACCACCTCGACAGTATTTAGCATCCAAATGACGCTACGGTGTCACCGCGGCAACATGGCTGCATGCTCAGCTCGTTCAGATCTCTCTGGTGACCTCGAGCTCTCTGGTGACCCCGAGTTCGCCCGGTGGATGCGGCTGTCCTCGAGTAGCAGAAAATGGAGAGAGAGAGAGATCGCTGGTAGATGAATCATCCGCAAGAAGAACGTCCAGCCCACGCGTCTGTGCCATCTGAACGAGTCGCAGCCGTGGTGACGCCCGCCGCACTTTGAAGCTTTCCAAAGCGAGACTCAGAGCAGCTCGCCGCAGGACATGATGATCCCACACTTATCTTCAACACGTTTCCACACCGGTTTCCTTTTAGCGCCTGCCATGGTCTGAAAGCACAGAGGCTGTGTGACATGAGCGCACCATTATGGTCCCTGGCCTTGCTGATAGAAATTTCTGAACCTCCGGAAGTTGGCGATCAAAGATTGGATGACTAAGAATTAAACTATTAGCTGATACCATCGGTGCCTCAGAACAAAAGAACGTCGGTTGATTCACTTCCTTCTGTTATTCTCACTCACATGTTTGATTGTCTTTGTGTTTTTCATTTGTCCTCATTCTCTGTCTCTAATCTGTCTCTCATTCTCTCTCTCTCTCTCTCTCTCTCTCTCTCTCTCTCTCTCTCTCTCTTTCTCTCTCTCTATAAAGGAGAACCTCCATTTCAGGTAACTGGAAAGCTAACACAGGCTCCGCCATGTTGGAACAAATCGCTATGACTGATAGGTGTGTCTGAGCACATGAGCAAACCTTCATCTCATTATAAAGTGAAAAATATAGTTGCATAATAATAATATTGCACAAATAAATAAAAACAAATAAGAAACAAGCAGTAAAGTGCTTAGTTAGACAAAGAGCCAGATTGTACAAGTAAATGACTGGGAAACAGAGGTAGAGTTATTCGTTTTAGTTTTTAAGGCACCAGCCTGTCATGCCAACAGTGTTAGTAACCATCTCTGTTCTTTAGGTATCGTCTGTGGGTTGAGTCGTGTGCAGAGATGTTTGGAGGGCTGGACATCTGTGCTGTGAAGGCTGTCCATGGAAAAGATGGAAAGGATTACATTATAGAGGTATGTTCACCATCCATTGCATAGCCTGACATAAAAACAAACTGCTCAGATAAAACCGTAAATGTGGCAAAACACTGCCAGGGACGATTCAAGGTTGCCAGACACCCAGAGGAGTGTCCCAGGGTCAAGATCAGTGCTGTTTCTCATTAGAGCTTTAGAAGTGTTGTGTCTGCACAGAAGCACGTAGATATTCAACCCCTCAGTTAAGCCAAAACAAACTGGCAAAGCGACAGTCACACTGTGAGTTTAAAGACTGTGTAGGACGACTGGTAGCTGTGACTTCAACCAGACTCCCTGGAATACTATTAGGTGGGTGGAGAATGTCCATCTCAAACACAGAATTAGAGTTCAAAGGGACTCAGTTAACAAAAGGGATAAAGTTAAGGTTAGGGTTTGCTGCTCACGCCTACCGAGATGTGGAACTTTTCAAATGCCTGAGCATGAGTTGGTGTGTTCTGTGATGCAGTAGTACAACGGTACGCACTAGGACACAAGCTCAGGTGTAAAAGAGAATCCTACTAATGGCAATGGAAATAGCCGGGCTTATGGACAGTTTAGACACTTCTTCATGTTTTTATCCATCCATCCATCCATTGTCTTATCCTGGTCTGGGTCCCCCTCCATCTCCTCCAGCTCTCCTGTACCAATATCTCTCTAACATGGTCCTGTTCATATATGCATCTGATCATGCATGAGATTATGTAGTAGTTTGGCAGAGTTGGGGTGGAGTGGGGGTGGATGGAGGTACATGGACAGATCAGAAAACGAAGCTATTAGCCTGGAGTGATGCAACAAGGCAAGGTTGGTAGTCATCGGTCAGAGCAAGCGAAAAAATAAACTGTAAAGGTAGACAAAATACATGTTTAGATTAGCAGTCTGCAGTGGATCTGGAGGCCCAAGAACTGACAGATGCTCAAAGTACACGAGGCTTTTGGTTGGGGTGGACTTGGGGGGGGGTGGAGTTTTGTATACCAGCTCTTGTCAAACTAGATGAAAGTAGGCAGAGGCCCAGCTGCTATCCAGGAATGGGAGGTCCAGAGGAGAACACTCTGGGGTTATCTGGAGAACACTCTGGGATAGTCTGGAGAACACTCTGGGGTAATAGTCTGGAGAACACTCTGGGGTTATCTGGAGAACACTCTGGGATAGTCTGGAGAACACTCTGGGGTTATCTGGAGAACACTCTGGGGTAATAGTCTGGAGAACACTCTGGGGTTATCTGGAGAACACTCTGGGATAGTCTGGAGAACACTCTGGGGTAGTCTGGAGAACACTCTGGGGTAATAGTCTGGAGAACACTCTGGGGTAATAGTCTGGAGAACACTCTCAGGAACTCTGGAGAACACTCTGGGGTAGTCTGGAGAACACTCTGGGGTAGTCTGAAGAACACTCTGGGGTAGTCTGAAGAACACTCTTTTCCCTAGGCCTGACCTGGAAAGTTGATATTTCAACTGTGCAAACACACAAAAGAAGAGAGGACAGACTACAATATCAAGAAACTGTTTGTGTCAGAGAGGATTTTGTTTAAACCATTAAATTCCCAGACCTCACCATCACGCACAGAACCTTTCTGAAAAACAATGAAATGATGTAATTAATAAACAAATAGCACAGTTGTGACACTGCTCTAGAGTAGGTGGACCTAATAAACCAACAACCTGGTGTAAATCTAGTCCCCAGCTGTTCAGTAATATTTTTTCACACAGTGGTGTGGAAGTGTAATTTGGACAGTAGGAGGGAGCCTGTTTATTTCCATGTAGTGTTGACCATCATCCCTGCTTAGTGATTCTGTTAGCAACACACTTCAGAAAAATTCTTCAGATGTTTCATTTGTGAGTAAAACATAGTTCAACTTCTGTCAAACATTGATCAAAAGACAAAGGTCACCTAAATCTCTCTGGTGTGACTATAGCTGTTGGCTAATAAAGAAAAGCTTCATCTATGATTAGCAATTATTATTATTATTATTATTATTATTATTATTATTATTAATAATAATAATATTGGCCATGAATTTTGGTTGTAGCAGAGAAAACCACCCCTCTTCCCAGTTCTTATAACAAGGGACATGGGAGATCCAGCCTGAAACTATGTTTCTAAGTTACTAAAGGGCTGTGATTACCACACCCAGTTCTGTGTGAAAATGTCTTTAGGGAAGGATCTCAGTCAGTGTGCTGCTCCTCTAACAGGAGCCCCGTTCAGAGGAGCATCACACATCCCTCTCATGGTGTAACCCTTCTCCACACACTTTGAGATGGTGTGCTGAGAGGCAGGGTTGTTCTGAGATGGTGTGATACAGTCACATGTTTTCTTGCTAGTGAGAGGAAGAGAGACGTGCACAGTGAGCACTAGTGAGAGGAAGAGAGACGTGCACAGTGAGCACTAGTGAGAGGACGAGAGACGTGCACAGTGAGCACTAGTGAGAGGAAGAGAGACGTGCACAGTGAGCACTAGTGAGAGGAAGAGAGACGTGCACAGTGAGCACTAGTGAGAGGACGAGAGACGTGCACAGTGAGCACTAGTGAGAGGAAGAGAGACGTGCACAGTGAGCACTAGCGAGAGGAAAAGAGACGTGCACAGTGAGCACTAGCGAGAGGAAGAGAGACATGCACAGTGAGCACTAGTGAGAGGAAAAGAGACGTGCACAGTGAGCACTAGTGAGAGGAGCTGTTTGTGGAGCTACGTTGCTGTAACTCATCAGTTTTGTTCCGGGTCTGTGCATTTTTGTAATATGATAGTTCATTTAATGGTGGGAATTTAGACTAGTAATCATACTTGATGAATGTGTCTGTTTAATGAGTGTTTAAGATTCAGTGTATTTCTTGTTTAAGTGTGTTTAAGATTCAGTGTATTAAGATTCAATGAATATTCTTGGGTAGGTGCTTACGATATATGATTACTATATATGATTACCATATTAACATCCGTTGACGGATTACGGATGGAAAACAGGCGGAATATAAAACGTAAACTCAAGCCTGGTGCAGTGATAACTCAAAGGGCAGAGAACAGAACTCGCTCAGGCCTTCTGTGTACAAAGAACATTCTGCTTATTCTTCTGAGAGTGCGGCAGCTTGAACCTGCACCCAAAAGCCTCTGGTCAAGGTTATTTATAGCTGAAGAGCTTCGACAGTGTCATCGTTGAACACATCTGTTTTAATGAAGCAATCACTATCTGATTTTCTGTTATTGTAGTGAGCTCATAAGGATCATAGCAAGGTTAGGAACTCTCCATCTAACACACAGACACACCTACCACACACACACACACAACAGACCTTAATATTGAGGACAGTCCAGCAGAGATTAGGACCTCAGTGTGCCTTCACTTGATGATGACGTCATGGCTGCCTGTCATCTGAGTGTGGTCAGTTCTGGTTCTCTCTATTTCTTTCTCTCTATGTCAGTCAGTCTGCAGCCCTCTCTGGCTTATCTACAACCAGGCCTGAACAAATGCAGTTACGTCAGGTTGTGAGGTTGTGGGGGAAGTTGCTGATAAGTGTGGCTGCTAGAACTTGTGAGGAAGCTGTTCCTCACCTGAGAAAATGCATGCCCTGCCTGAGAAAAGACACCTCTGTTCTTCACCTGAGAAAAGACACGCCCCTGCCTGAGAAAAGACACGCCCCTGTTCTTCACCTGAGAAAAGACACGCCCCTGCTTGAGAAAAGACACCTCTGTTCTTCACCTGAGAAAAGACACGCCCCTGCCTGAGAAAAGACACGCCCCTGGTCTTCACCTGAGAAAAGAAACGCCCCTGGTCTTCACCTGAGAAAAGACACGCCCCTGCCTGAGAAAAGACACACCCCTGGTCTTCACCTGAGAAAAGACACGCCCCTGCCTGAGAAAAGACACGCCCCTGCCTGAGAAAAGACACGCGTTCAGCTGGTGCGGAATGAAAGGACATCAACATCTCACCATCACAGAAAACAACACTGAGAAACGTCCCAGTTTATGTGCCATGGCTCCCGATGGCCAGTGGTGATTGGTTAACCTGCAATCACCCCGTTTCCCTGGGAGACGTGCTCTCCCTCTGATCCACAGTTGCGCCCTAGTGGCCCGTGACGCAGCACATTCCGTTCCTAAGGTTTTCTTCAGCAGGATGGCGTTAGCGAAGGGAGTCCATAGCGTAGGAATTTACTGTGACGGCAAGTGCTGCACGACACACACACTTGTGCGAGCAAACACACACCACCGTCAGCAGACGTAGCTTCTGAGTGGAAGGAAGTTGTCACTCTATTACACATTTCTGTTAATGCAAATCTTTAATGCTAATGTCTAGGAAGACTAGGACGGGAGAGTTTGATGTTTAATAATCATGTGTATTTTGGCTTTGGTCTGTTTGAACAGTGTGGTTTTCATTTTAAATGAATTCAAGCTTGGACAGACCTAATGAATGAGCTGGTCAGGGATAAAGGACATTGAAAGTATTTTTGTTACTTCTGGAAGGTTTTTTGTTTTAAACTATCTCCGCTGATATTCCTTGTCTACACTTTGCTACTTTTTACTGGTCTTTCTAACAAAAAGTTATCAAAACCATCTCTCCATGTCACACTGGCATGTCCACGTCGTGTCTGTTTCCGTGTAAACACCAGCTGAGGGAACACCATGCACCGTTGCTAGGGCTGGCAACTGCCCCAACTCCTGTATCTGCCATCGTGATCTAACCCTGTCATCTGCTGAATCTGGGGTGGGCGTGTCCAGACGGGTGGGCGTGTCCCGACAGGGGGTGGGGGCTGCTGCTGCTGGGAACCGCTGCCATTTGAAGGCCAGGGCTGCATTGTGGCTGGGCTTCTGAGTAAGAGGTGACGGGTCGGCCCTCCTGCCCCGCTGCTCCTGCCTCACACCCTGTGGTCTGTGTTTATGCCACGGAAGCACACGCCTGGTAGCAGCTTGTCTGAGAATACGGGTCTGCTACTCGCATAACCCTGAAGGTCTTCTGTGCTCTTCTCTTTCTATCTCTCTCTCTCTCCCTCCTTCTTTCTGCCATCATGCCCCCCCATCCCCCATTTGTGCTGGTGCCCATCCCGAGAGGCACAGCTCTTTCCCAGTTCGGACACGTCCCTGGCGGGCAGTGCCACGCCTCTCTCCCTGGGCCAAGGCACGTGGATGAATCAGATTATGGTGGCACAGGCTTTGCCCCTTGCTGATGTGTTCGACTGATTTAAGACTTTCCGACCATGCCACTCCCTCCAAACACCCAAACAATGAACTGAACACGCAAACTAAGGTTCAGAGGACAAACTACACTAAAAGTCTTAAAAGCCTCTACCTGCCCTTACATATTTGTCACCACGAGTTTCTCAAGTTTTTTATGACCCTGTTATGTTTCAGAACCTGTGTGTTGGTGAATATCTCAGTACTGAGTAGACACTTTTTTTTACTGAAAGTGCAGATGAAACACAGTGAGAAGTGATAACATGCATAACATGCCACCAAGTGGCCACTCAAGTGTACTGCACCTATGGCGTCTCTTAAGCCGCCGTGACCCTGAAACGGCTCGTGTGCAGGTGATGGACAGCTCCATGCCCCTTATCGGTGAACACGTGGAAGAGGACAAGCAGCTGATCGCTGACCTGGTTCTCAGCAGGATGGCCTTCACCCTGCTGGGCATCACCTCACCCCAGCCGTCCTCTGCAAAGGTGCCCGCACAAGCTCTGCCTTCAAGCTGCGGCTTCATTTGAGAGAAAAAAAGATGCTCTGTATTGTGTGTCTTGTGTAGCAGTGTGTCCAGCATGATGCCATGGTACTGATATATAAAATAATACATATTTAATCTGACTTGTTTTGATGTTGGTGGTGTTTTGTTTTTTAATCTGGGATTAGACGCAGGCCATTCCACAGACGACCCAGCCCAGACGAGCTCCAGGTGGGTCAGAACCCGTCCCGTGCTGATGTTGGATGATCCTCAGTTTAGGTGCCAGAATTCTCTAGAAATCAAAATGTGTCCCCACCCCACCCCGCCATTCTAAGGAAGTGAAAATGGTTGTTTTGGTCCATCAAATCAAATACATACAAAGGCATGATCTGTCATCAATCGACTGGTCACATGGTTAGAGCCAAAACCTGCCGTTATACTGAACACCACAGTTACAATTTGGCATGTTAGCATGTTAGCTAGTACAGGTGTTATTGCAGAACTTGTGACATTTTGTCAATAAAACTGGTGACAGTTTGGCAATAGGTTATGAAGTGTCTAAACAACATTTTTTGATTGTTTGCGCGTGCACACACACACACACACGTGCATGTGTGTCTGCATATATGTGTGTGGGTGTGTATGTGTGTGTGTATGTGTATTTCTATGTGTGTGTGTGCACACGTGTGTGGGTGTGTGTGTGTATCCTACAGGAGGTCCTCGCTCCGCCTCTGGGTCCCCCTCCCAGTCTGGACAGGCGTCTCCCCAGCGCACCCGCTCTGCCACCACCTCTCCCAGCCAGGCCTTCCAGCCCGGCCCCATCCCAGCGTCCGGATCAGGCGGAGCCGCGCAGAAACAAGCCCCAGTGCTCAAGTGAGTCCCTCCATAACACCACCGTCCCCTGGGTGACTTTTACAACTGACCACTGACAAATGCTGGACTGTAATGCATTGTTCAAATATTAATATTGCATATTGGATAGATTTTGCATATTGAATGTTCTAGTAACTGCTGCTGTATGTGTGGATGGTAAGAAGATGAATATCCTATTTCCTGCCTCTTAACTTCCTCAGACAGATGTTTGATATAGTTTTCTAAGTTAATCACGCAGCATGTATAGTATCGCGCGCTTTCTGTTGCATTGTTTATGGCTTTAGCAAATCCCAGTCGCTGACAAACACCTTCACGGAGTCGCTGAGGGGGAACCCGACGGACGACGAGGCGAAGGCCGAGACCATCCGCAGCCTGCGCCAGTCCTTCGCCAGCCTCTTCTCCGACTAACATTTACCTCACGCCGCTGCCAGCACCTTCGGGACGGAGGAGGAAACCAGCGTGGAGGGTGTGGTTATGTGAGCGAGGGTTTATGTCACTGTTCCAATTCTGGGTGTTTGTGAAACCTGCCTTTAAAATCGCTGTTGTCACCTTAGAAAACCAGTGCCACACAAAACATTACATCCAGCGTTTTGAGGATTTACAGACCCTGGAATGTCAGTAGATGTGCTCTCATTAGTCCAAAAAGAGTCTAGGATTTTAATTTTCTGGGTTAACTCCAATATAATTATGGAAAGGAGCCACAAGACAAGAGCTTGTGTTAGTTTTCCATGTCTGTTATTTTTCGTTATTGTAGTATGCTGAGTAATAGTAGTGTATGCAGTACTTTAAATGTAAATTAAATGTAAACTCAATAAGGGTCTGACTCTTCTCCAGTGAAACCAGAATGATCGTAGCATTGTTTCTCTCTCCACTCATTTTAGATGTGAAAATACAGCCTTTAATTCTGATACAATCCCTCAGACTCATGCAGTTTGGTTGATACAGTATTTACTTCAAATGGCAATATGTCCACAGTGGGAATATAAGTTTTTGTGTGTGGATCAGTCTTCCATTACTAACAAAGCTTCCCTTTATAAATGAAGATGTTACTTGACAGTGTATGCACTGTAAATATTATTATACTGTCTTCTGGGCATTTGTACATGACTTTACCTTGCTAGGAATCTCTGGCAGGGATAATTGAGGAAGGAACGTAAAATCTACATAAATACACAATGATGAAGGGTCACATCTGAAAGAATAACAGTGACTTAACGGGTCACACCTGAAAGCCATCAGTTCACTGATATATTAAACTTTTCGTCACATTTTGTAAGAAGCAAAAAGATTCAGATTCTCATGGTGTCATATTTGCCTATCTCTGATTGTTATGTTTTACATAGTACAATATAAGGAGTCTTCATAGTACAATATAAGGAGTCTTCATAGTACAATATAAGGAGTCTTTATAGTGCAATATAAAGAGTCTTTATAGTACAATACAAGGAGTCTATAGTACAATATAAGGATGTCTTCATAGTACAATATAAGGAGTCTATAGTACAATATAAGGATGTCTTATTGGGTACAAATTGTCATTTTCACTGTGAGAATGAGTAGCTGAATGTATTTCATATTTTGGACTGGATCAAATGGACCAAATTCTGAGTTTGTTTTAAAAAAAAAAGTGATCCTGATTTTTTCTGTTTTCTTTTTCTTGTTTCTTTGAGTGCGACAGAGAAAGAGAGAGAAAAATGTCTAATCTCATTGTGCTCTGTCAGTTTCCTCTTTAATATATGTGCACATAATTAAGTGCGATCAAGAGCCATAAAACAGTCATGAGGAATATTCTTCTGAGGAGATCTGACTTTCTCATCTGTTTCAATCTATTCACCATCTCTTCTACTTACATGTTTGTAAGTATTAAGGTACTATATACATTGCTACATTTCATTTGTTAAATATTTGATATAAATATGATATGGTAATTATGTTACAGTTTAAGTTGAAATATGTAACACAGTGTGTAGAATCTGGAGTCATGTGTGCCTCCCAGTCAGCTGACTAAGTAACAAATTAAATGCCCCACAAACACTCAAAGCAGCTGGATAGTTCTGTTTACAACAAACTACAACTTTACTGTGGTTTCATGTATTTTTATATTTATTTAAATGTTATTTTTGTTTTAACCTGTTTTTTGCAACAATGAACAGCATGTTATTAGTAAGAATGTCTGGGTTTCTGATATTTCCCCTAATATTTTCCCATTGTGAGTATAGTTGTTAGACGGGGAGATCAGCCTTAAGCTCGGAGATACCATTTGGTTAGATGGGGGATATCAGGCTTAAACCAAGAGATACCTGTTGGTTATATGAGGATATCAGGCTTAAACTCAGAGATACCTGTTGGTTAGCACTTGGCCTGTGGTCAAGAGGCTCCTGTCTCAGTAAATGCAAATGGCTAATTTGACACATTATGCAGTAAATAGTTTATTTTTAATTCATTTTTTTCTATATCAGCCCTATTTAAGTTGGATCCCAATTCTTACTGCATGTCATTTTATAAGCGTTGAACAGAACCAGCTAGTGTTTGTTTCTCCGATCTTATGAATTCAGAATCATCTCATCTAAGAGCGCCTCAAATGTACACGCACATCCACAGGAAAAAAAGACACACAGAGCTCACACACAAACATGAAAATGAAGATATTACAACAATACACAAAAAGGCATTATAAGAAAACACATAGATGCATATTTATGTTTTGTCATATTGCAGTGAGTGTATGCAGTGTAGTGGTTTTATAAAGTATCTGTGGCATGGTTAGAACTTCTATGTGCTTCCTCTGTAGTGTAGTTTATTTCTGTAGATCATTGTTTTTGTCTGAATGCTATATGGATCGTGTGGGTCACTCTACATGTGCTTTGATGTAACACCCTTTGTTTATAATTTTGTTTACCTATTTTGAGTAATGGAATTGCTATTAAAATGGACAGTGTTTAATATACATCGCTCTTTATTTTGCTTTTTTAAGAAATAAACATTTATAATATGGTTTAGCTAGATAGAAAGATTAACTGGTGCACAGACCAAATACACACACACACACACACATATACTAGTAACATAAAATAAGACACACTTAAATCTATACAGTAACAATAAGTATAAAAAAAACCAAAATGGCTAATTTATTATTAACCCAAAATATAAAAATTGAACTTAAGAATAGGGTAGAGATTTATTTAAAGTATTTCTTGTTGTTGGTTGGTTGGTTATTTTTTTTTTTGTTTGTTTGGTAGGTTGTTTTGGCCACTGTAGTCCTCCCAAAAGGGAGGGGATGTAAAGGCTCTGAATGTGCTGGGCTTTGTGCCCAGTTCCACACCTCATATAGCTCTCTGTGATTGTCGTCCCTAGACAATGAACTCTGTTGTTGCCATGCCAAGCTTATCACATATTTGGGCAGAAGTCCTTCTTATAAATCTTATAGATAAAAATGTAGGTTTCCCTTTCCTGTGCATGGTCTTTTTCCATACACCGGTCTTTTAGCAGAGAACCAGGAGATTGATGTTTTGTAGTATTTTTGCTGTTCCTGGGATTATGCTCTTCTAGACTGAGATTGATGTAGCCATTCTTCTGAGATCTTCTGGAGCCATTCTTCCATCTTGGAGGTAACAGCCCCATAATTCCTGTCACCACTGGGACAACCTTGGCGTTAACCTTCCACTTTCTCTTGGTCAGGGTGGTGGGCATGAGGTTGGGTGGGGAGGTGTCAAATGTAGGTTCATAAAAAACAGTGGAACAGTGGAATAAACACAGGCAACTACAACCAGCCCAAAATTCAAAAGGCAAAGAGATTTAACAGGCAGTGATTGGCAAGAGGAGGGCAAAAGACAGCAAACAATAGCAGACTAGAGTTAGGAAGCCAGATGAAATTAACAGCAGAAGTTAGGAATATTTCACTGTGATGTTACTAAAGACCCTGTAAACAAAGCAGGGATGGAAACCATCATCTGTTTCAATAAAGGGCTGAAGCAGTAGAGCAGAACAAGCAGTAATGGAGAACATTCTGTGTAGAACGTGGGAGAAGGTTGGGTTGTTGGTGGAATAGGTCGTCCAACAACCCACCCTTTGCTAAACACCTTCTTCAGGTCTGTCCAGGACAGGACGTTGTTGACTGAAAGGAAATGGGGGAGTTAGGACTGGGCAACCAGGAGTTCCCTTATACTACTAGGTCTTCCAAAGAGATTGGAGGTCTTCTGTCCAAGGATCGGACCTTGAGAACAGACTGGACAGGCAGGCCAGACAAACCCAGGTGATCAACCAGGACTGTGGTGATGAAGTTGCCAGCAGCCCCGGAGGCAGTCAGTGCTAGAATGACAGCAGACTTTGTTCTTTGGAGAAGCTGCATTTCGTCTGAATCTGATAAGGTGGAGAACTGGAAGATCAGGAGAGAGATCAGAACAGATCTTTGCGTTTCATCCAAAGGAGACTAGGTGGGTGTCTAGGTGGATGGACTTGTCGATAAACTCCTCTAGAGTCCTGGAGTTATTATGGCAATGCCAGTCCCATGACCAGCTCTGGATTTAACCTCTTGTGAAGTCAGGAGTATGCAGTGCCATACCATCCAGTGCTGGCAGCTGGAGTCTGGAATTCAAGACCATATCTGGTTTGCTGAACAAGAACCCTGTCTCAGGGAAATGAGCAAATCAATGCTAGCTCTACCCTCACTGGATCGAGGGAATGGGCTGAACCAAGGGAGTGGTGTTCGGCTCCTCACCTGGCATGAGGAATGAGGAGTGGTGAGTCACCTCAGTAATGGGAGAAGCCTTACGAACTGCTGCGTCTGCTTAGATAACATCTTGGCCATGCTGCCCAAGATACTGCTGCTGCCCAAGTTGCCTGCAGGTGCGTCAGGAAAGAAGCTGAGGTGGTGAACACTCAGGCTGGTGAGGTGGTGAACACTCAGGCTGGTGAGGTGGTGAACACTCAGGCTGGTGAGGTGGTGAACACTCAGACTGGTGAGGTGGTGAACACTCAGGCTGGTGAACAGGATAAGAGGAGAATATGGGACGTTCTCTATTTCTCTATTCCTTCTTTTTCCCTGGTATTTTACTGACTTTTTTCATATTTCTTACACACACACACACACACACACACACACATTTCACTCCTTGAACACCTCTGTTTGAAATGTTCTGTTTATTTGGAAACCCTGAATACTGAATTGCAAAAGTATTTAACACCCACAGCTAGTACCGTTTTTTTTCGAGATGTAAAATTCGTCGTTTGTCAACAGATAATTTAGGAAACGATAAAAACTGAGGAATTGTGCTTGAAAAAGTTATTAAACCCTTTTAAGTGAATACTTGGTACAGATGTCAAGGCCCCACTGAGGAAAGCACAACATGACCCTGCCTCTTCTGTACTTCACCAATGGCATTTTATCCAGAACAGGTGAATCTGTAATGATTCACAGGTGAAGGTTGCTGTGTGCTCGTTAGCACAGTCTTTTATCTGTGACGACGCTGTTTCTACTTAAAAAGGGTTGAATATGCAAAAAACATTTTTCATTTTGCTGTCATTTTTTGTAAAGTTTTTTCAAATAGTAATTTTCTTTCAAAAAACAACATCGATTTAAATTAGCTTATTTTGAGGTTTAACATGACGTCACGGTGGCTGCCCTCACTTCTTCCCTTGTCCTGCGTGTGTGTGGGCGTGTCAAAGGTGGGTGTGTTCATGTGTCTGTTGTGTGAGTGTGTGCGTCTGTGTGTGCTTCGGTGTGTGTGACGTGGGCGTGGCGTTAAAGGTTCATTTCGTTATCGTCATCTGTTTCACCGGTGTCTTGTCTCACGTAAGTGTATTTAAGCGCGTGTATAAGCTTGTGTCCATTTAAGCTCGTGTATGTCACCTCTCGTTTATCGCTCTTTGTCACAGTTGCGCGTGAGTTTCTGTTACTTGTCGATAACGTGAAACTTAAAGTAATAACGTTTCATTCATCTATCTGTGCCCAGCATCCTGTGTAATGCCTACGTAAAAATGCATAAACAATAAAACTGAAGAGATTTATAATGTCTAAGACCTTCTGCATATGTGAGATAAGAGCAAGTCAAACACAATGGCTTTACGGTCGTTATGCTACAGTAAAGGATCAGGCAGCCTTGAGACTTTTCTCTTCAGTGTGTTTTAATTTTGCTGATTAGACCTACAAAAACTTCAGTCAGTGGGTGAAATATGTGCTTTTGTACACTAGAGGGCAGCACCTGCCCGACAAAACACTGAATGTAAAAAAGCGCAGAACAGTCATTGACAGCAACAATAGTGATTGACGTTGTTGCTGTGAGACACTGTGTAAGGCAGTACGAAAGAGTATAGGAACTTTCAGTGGGAAAACAAAACTATTAGGATTACATTACATTAGGATTACACATTTACAATCAAGATTTGTTTTCCCACTTTCTGTAATTTGTAAATTGTGATATTCCTGTGAAAATCCTTTAACTGAGAGACCTCTATAGTATTAATGCACCAGCTTTTTCATTATTTTTTATATATCTAAAACATATTTCATTGTTTCAGAACTGACAGATAAGCAGTAATTTTTTACTTTTACCGTGAGTGTATCTGTTCGGGTATACGTCCTGTTATTTATGTATCTGTTCGTTTATACGTCCTGATACTTATGCTGACGAACAACAAAGAGTTCGTTAATTTACTGCAACTAAGGAAAGACGTTTGATGAGCCAGTCTGAGTCAAACATTGTCAAACTGTTCTTGGGAAAACTCAGGGAACGAAGTAATATACATCAAAAACAATATATCATCCATAATCTTTTCATCTAATAGTTTTTTGATTAACATGTAAGATATGGGGTTGTAATTTATCCTTTACTGAGGCTGTGAAGGAGGGCTACTACTTTAAATTTTAAACGGATTATTTTAATTTCATATTAAAGCTAAACTCATCTTGACTTATAACTTGACTGAAAACTAAATCCTCAGAGTGCACGTCTCATGTAGTTAAGATGGATTTAATTTCTCTTTCAACTACATCCAAAATAAATCTTGAACTATGCAAACATAAGTGTTTATTGGTTTATACTTTATCTTATCAGTTCTTGAGTTTCAAGGGCAGGTCTTTCATTTATTCAATCTTTTGTTAAATAGGAATTATAGATAAAAATAAATAATAATAATATTCTGTACCTTGAAGTACTTTGAACCTCAAGTACAGCTTGGCTTGAAACACCATGTTTCAAGCCCCCAGAAGACAAGCTTCTAGAATATTCCGTCCTCACGGATGGTGGAACAAACTTCTGTTGGCTGCCTGGACAGTGGAGTCTTGCAGTCTTCAAAAGCAGACCTATTTATAGAGTATTTCAATTACCACTGATCCTGTACTTATCACATTTTATTTTACTGCTTAACTTAAAGGTAAATGTACATATATGACATGCATGTTGTAATTATGCTCTTTCTTTCATGTAGCATGAAGAACTAGGAGATACTGATCTATGCTGATCTATGCTGATCTATGCCCCTTGGACAGCTGCTCGATTACCTTACCAGTTGTGGTCTTGAGGACTGAGTAATTCTGTCATATGTAGTGTTTTTGAAACTCACTGGCAGCATCAGTGAATGGAAAAACTTCCAGATACAAGAAGAAAACTCATGGGCTTCAATTCATGTCATGTCTGCCCCACTTCAAATAATGGTCAGATAAAAGGGAAAAGAAACATGAGACAACCTTTGTGTGGGCAAACACACACATACACAACACACACACGTGTACACACACACATGCACAACTCACCCTCGTGTACAACACACACATGCACAAGACGCACACGTGTACACAAACATGCGTGCATGCCCACACACACACAAAATAGCGCAATAGAAAAATGCATTAAATATCACTTTGATGACAGGTAGGGTTCCAGACAAGCCTGTCTCAGTTGTGGGCTTGTACAGAGATCACAGTGGTCCCGAGACGAAGGTTTGCAGTTGCTAAGGGGTCACCACAGACATGCTGTTGCACGGAATGGGTGTCGCATTTCAGAGCGCACTGTCTGCGGTGTGTGTGGTCGACAGCCAAGGCCGGGCCCCAAACACACACGGCTTTATGGGGTCGAGGCCGTGCTTCCCCCAGCTGGCCTCACGTGTGCTTGAGCATACATCAGCTGTCGCTTACATCATCAGGCAGAGTGACACCGAGCCAGAGTGAGACAGAGAAAGGCAGTGAAACAGAGTGAGTTATAGTGAGACAGAGTGAGACAGAGTGAAACTCTGTTGCTTCTCCATGCTGTTTGGTAGGTTTCTTCTAGCATCGCACGCACCTCACAAGCTCCTTCAGTCCTTCAGTCCCCTTCAGTTGAGCACATGTGGGAGACGCGGGACCTCAGGACCTTCACCTTCACTACGACTCACATAATCACATGTGGGAGACGCGGGACCTCAGGACCTTCACCTTCACTACGACTCACATAATCACATGTGGGAGACGCGGGAC
>JAOYMR010000006.1:12124994-12135144 GCA_025802075.1 Tenebrosternarchus preto
CTCAGGACCTTCACCTTCACTACGACTCACATAATCCCCCATGACATGACCTTCATTATCCTTATCTACCTCTTGTGTTTGGAGCAGTCGCCATTTTGTACCGACAACAAACACACATCTGACAACTCAAATGTTGAATATTGAATCTTATCCACAGCTGCCCATTAAGGTTACATCTGTCACATGGTAGAAACATTTTTTGAAGCAGTGCTGGTTTTGATTAAACATGTATCCTGTTGGAATGGGATTAGCAGCTATGATCACCCACTCAAAAAGAGATCAACATTAACCCCCAGAAACATCAATTACCATCATAATCATGAATTGCAGAACTCCCAATATCATAAAGATTATCTAACACGATCATAAAGATTATCTAACAAGATCACTCTCTGTAGCCCTCTAACATTAATGTCCGGAATCTTCAATGTCCTGAAAGGAACAACTCTGACCTCTGACCTGCTAATATGGGGCTTCAGGCTTGTGGAGCTCAGTGAAAAGTATGTTGATGAATCAGAATGAAAGACCTTGTGATGATTGTTGGAAAGGTTCTTGCTCCCTTAGAAAAGCAGGGGTTCATCTGGAAGCTCCTGCATAACAGACTTAAGAGGCTCCTAACATCTGAATTTAACTCCACAGTACATGGTTGACCTTGAAATTGTTATTTGTAGGATTTTAACAATTTAACAAACTTTCCTTCGCTCATTCTCTGATACATTCTTATTGTCTTCTCTTTGCTTACACACTTCTCATGGTCTGTAAACATGTCATTTGCAGTTTTATTACACTTGAAGCCCTGTTATTCCCTGTGTGTGTGTGTGTGTGTGTGTGTGTGTGTGTGTGTGTGTGTGTGTGTGCAGACTGGGTTGGTGTGTTCCCTCATTTCTACATTCTGTTTTATCTATAAACCTGTTTTTTTTCTCTGTGTCACCATAGAGAAAGAGAAAAAAGCTCAGTGCCTCCTTAAGTTGAAAACAACGAAAGGCCTTAGTTGCCATAGCAACTGCAATGCCTCAGTGAACTCAAAGCAATTGATGAGATAGATGGAATGGAGGGGAACAGAGGGTGGAGGGGAGCAGAGGATGGAGGGGAGGGGAGCAGAGGGTGGAGGGAGCGGAGGGTGGAGGGAGCGGAGGGTGTGTACTTAAAGACACAGAAACCACTGGAGGTTCCGCCAGCTCCTCTCTCCAACTGAAGTAGGGTTGGAGCTTATTCCCCGCTCCATGAAAATGTTCATGTTGGCTTTGGCCTCCATGGACCAGTAGGTCCGTTCCTTGTCACACACAGCATCAAATTTTTCTATTTAACACAAATATCTTTTCAAGTCTCACTGCATTTTAAAGAACACAAACCACCTGGTCAGTTTTTCTGACACAGCTGCAAAACCACATTTCCCAGTTTTATATCCAGATGAAGCATATCATTGCCTGAAACACTGTTTCAAACCGTAATTAATGTGGTTCAGTTAACAATTACATCCACAGTCTGTGTCACTTCCTCTGAGGGGACGATTTGCAACAGCACTGTTTTAGTAAATAACTATTGCTGTGCTAAGAAGCTACAGCAAACTGATTAGAACATCTTTTAGGACTTTTGCCACTTTGCAGAGACTTCCTTTATCATTCTAAAACTTCCTTTAATCATTCTAAAACTTCCTTTATCATCCTAAAACTTCCCAAAAATGCCCGTGTAGCAGCAGCCCTGACACTGAGAGCCTGTGTGCGGCTTTTTCTCCATTTTGATATTTAATTTTTAATTACTTTAATGTCCTTGTTTTTAAAGTAGGAAAAATAAATGCATAAATAAAATAAAACAACATTCATAACAAAATTTGGTCTTTTCAAAACACAACTGGACCAATAGAACAATTTAGAATAATTAATTAGG
The DNA here is from genome assembly GCA_025802075.1 of Tenebrosternarchus preto. Lineage (NCBI taxonomy): Eukaryota > Metazoa > Chordata > Actinopteri > Gymnotiformes > Apteronotidae > Tenebrosternarchus > Tenebrosternarchus preto. The sequence goes on from JAOYMR010000006.1 coordinate 12,126,882, forward strand.
AGCCCCCTATGTAAAAAATGGATTCCTATGTTTGCTTGTTGGACTGTTTTTGACTTAAAGCAATAAGTAACCCTCAGAGAGCAAAATGTATTCTACTAACATTGCTCTTTGATATTCAGTGAACCCAGAATCTTTAGGCACACACAGTTACTAACAGCTTTAAGTTAAACAAAAAAAAGTCCTTTTGTTTATCCTCATCAGCTGTAGTAATACACCCTATGGGAGTGTGTGAAAAGACTGATTGGGTTTGGGTTATACTGATGTGAGGAAGGGGTGGAAAGGCAGAATGAGTCTACAAATAGTTGTGTATGTGCTGCGGGGCTCCACCTCCATCTGGAGCAACACTTTCTTTGTTTGCTTTTTTGATTGTTTCTTTACTAAATAAGATGTTCTTTGGCTTGTTTCTCTGACACCAGATCTACCAATAAAATCCAGAGACTAAATGTAACAAATCAAGCTTCGCGTTGGAAGACTCCAAACTTGCTGCTTTTCAAGGCAGAGAGTCGCAGCTTTAAGGCGCCTCTACATCACTCTCCTCCCTACAAAGTTGACATGAGCAACCATGAGCAATCATGTCAACTGCACCTCTAACTCATGCAGAAAACATTAGGGAATGTGCACAACAGAGCTCAAGTTTTTCGGCCAAACTATCCCTCTCATCTTGTGCCATTCTGTTTGCTTCCACATCTGGGAAAGCAAACCGTGACTGTTTGCTACACACGTTTGTTGAAATGCGGCTCTGTCTGCGCCCTTCCGGATAGTCCTGCATGTCTCTTGTTGTTGAGCCATTTTGTCTGATTTTACATCACGGGCATCGTTCGTGTGATCAGATTCCTCTAATTTTAATCTGGAAATGTACAGGGTTGTAGACTTGTGTATGTATAACAGGATTCAGATATATAAGAAAACATTAAGCACTCATTCCTAAAATGTACCCTCCTCTCACTTCTCATTGAATTATAAAGTTGAGAAACTTGAGAAACATGGTCAATTGCTACAAGAAAGAGGGTCAGGGAGCACCGGAAGTACAACATGGAAGCTTTAGTTCACCAGAGACTAAACTGGACACCACACTGTTCCTTCTTCAGTGATTTACTGGATGTATGGGGACTTCAATACTCCCATTTTAATTCTTCCTTTTGGAGGATGGATCATCATTGTCCTTATCACTTTTCCTTCTGATCTTGCAGGCTTGGAGGTCTGCAAAGCTGCTCTTTGATCTATTCAAATAAATCCGAATGAACAAAGTTGAGTAGAACAATGTGCACAAGTTGCTGGTTCTTCAATATGACTTCAGTACGTTCTTCAGCAGGACAAATTCATGTTTATTCATGTTTCAGTAGGACAAATTCATCTCCCTGTTAGATGTAGAAGGTATCTCAGTGCTACCCAGTGCTTCCTGCTGACTGTGCAGAATAATGACTATGGCTGATGAGCTAAAAACTGACCTGCACCAAGGACCACAATTGAGCAGTGTCACTGTTACAGGACAGGAAGTGAATAGATGTTGTGACAGTCGCACAACCCCCTCCTGCGCTTGGCAACAGCGCAACAGCGCAGAGGTTGCCTGCAGCTACTCTCTGTCACCACTCTGGAAGGCTGAACGTTGGAAGCCTGGGGCGCCCGCACTGCCCCGTGGGACAGTGGGAGCCTCTGATGCCAGAGACAGCGCATTCTTCATGGTCTCTGGGGAGAAGACATCTTCGGGCTCTGGTGGCCCCTAACGAGGAGCCGACACTCGCCAGGGGCAGAATGGAACTGGTCAGTATTCATGGAGGAGTCCCAGTTTTATCTTTTGCTTTATGAGGGAAATTTGAGAACTGTTACACAATTAATACATTTATTTTGAAATGGGAAAAGTGCTGCAGCTGTATGTGCTATCAGAGGAATGGAGATTCATTCGGGAGTGGAGGGGGGGCAGACAGGACATGGCGTGTACCAACGAATCTTAACTGAACCAACTTTTTATCCCTTAATTTTACGCACCCTCTAGTAATGCTGACCATGAACTGCCCGGATCCTGCCCTGTACTAAAGCTGTGGCCTGACCATGCAGGAAATGAACTGAAGTATACACGTAACCTATGATCCCAGCTGCATGCTTGGGAAAGAGGAAGAAGGAAGTTCAGAGGGGAGCTGTGGTCTCCTATAGCTGCTATTCTCAGCCACGCACTAGTAATTATCCACCCAGGACTTCTGGGCACGCCCAGTCCCCACCCGAACCCAGCTCAAGCTAAAAGCAGAGTTTGCTGAACCCTGTCACTGCTGGAGTCGCCGCAGAGACCTGCATCAGTGTTCCAGTCCAGCACTGCTGTATACAGGGTGCATATGTGTTCTTTGATGCTCTTTAGTAGGGCTGCAGGAATTACAGGTATCAGAGCTGCTCCAACGGCTTGGAAAAGGACCTTGGTTTCCAAAAGGTCGAAAAAATCACCCTGGTATCAGCTGTTTTATGAATATTGGACAATGTTATAGCATATATTATGCAAACAGTCTTAACATTGACATAGTGTTCCTTTGACATGTCAATTTATGGTACCTTATAACCCCAATTGTATTATTTGGATATTGTGACATTTAATAATAAATCCCAGTCCAGAAAGGACCAGGCAGAGAGGATGGAGTGTAAATGATGTAGTGTGGGCATCCTCTGAGTTAAAAGCTCCTTTCATTTACAGGCTCTGTTATTGACTGGCTCTCTGTGCCCAGACCTGCTGATCCATCTGGACCTCTGGCCAATCGATGCCCATCTCCTACAATCTCCTACGGAATAATGAATGGTGATACAAGCAGGTAGCAGGTCGAGCGTCTGATTACGCTGCTTTGGTTTGTGTTGGCAATAACACACAAAGAGAACCGACATGAGGAGGCAGCAGAGAGAAATGAAAAGTTGTTGTTTATTTCCTTTTTAAAACACTTGCGTGTGTGTTTCTGTTTATCATACAAGTGAATATGAAGGACGATGTTTCCTGTCATCTCAGGATGATCAGGATGTTATGATTTGATATTTTTGTTTAAATTTTTCTACAAAAACCTGCCATTTGCCTGCAGAACACTAGTGTGTTACCATGACTCTAGCCTTAACTGATCTGACAGACTGTACATATCATTAGATGATTAAAGTCTTTCTTTTAAGGCAGTAAGATACAATATTTATTATTAAAGGTTTTTTGTTCCACATCAGAAATGACCAAGTACAGACAGGAAAGCAGTAGGTGATAAATACGCTCATGTGGTATAACATGGAACTGATAAGAACAGAAAATGTAATTTTAAAACACCTCACCTAGAGGCATAGCTTCCCAGCTCTGGTTCTGGAGAACAACCCCAGAACTCCCCCTTCAGAGATACAATCTCCAGCAAGTCCAAAAACGAACACATGGATGAATTCCATAGTAGTTGTTGTAGGAGGGTGTGGGGTTTACATCGTCTTATGTAAAAAGAAAATGTCATTTTGACCTTTATTATGAAGGTGGTTTATTTGATAACTGCAATCCGTGGCCCAAAGGATTTCAGTTAAGTCAACATGCACCAAACAACGAGTAAAATGGGCCAACTGTATAGAGATCTGTTACTCTGATATATCTGTGTAGAGATCTGTTACTCTGATATATCTCTGCTGATGTTTCAGTGAATCCTTCATTACATCTCAGAGAAGTACACATGCAGAGGCCTCGGAGTGTAGATAAGCACTGCTCTACAAAACACACCATGGCACAGAAACCCACAGAGAAACCGATACCACCTGTGATGTCTTTTTTGAACTTCACACGGGACTCCGGTACACGGAGAGCACACTGCTGTACATCAGCATTCCCTCCACTCTTCTTGTCATCAGGAAAACACTTCCAGCTGGGAAAGATGGTAACGGTTTCTTCTACCTGCCCAGAGAAAAGCTCTGGCATGAGTTTCAGCCTTGAGCGTTTGGACCCAGAGCCAGTCCCCACTCCGGGCCCCTCTTCCCAGCCTCCCCACCCTCCCCGCTCCCCCCACCCCAACCTGGCTGCTCTGGCTGCTCTAGCTGCTGATCTTGGTTAACATCTTGTTGATGGCTTGTTTGACGTGGGTGGTAGAGCTGCGACGGCGAGCCTTGCCCTGGACGGCCCGACGGCGCCGAATCTCCCGGCACAGCTCGTGGAAGGCCTCGGCCACGCCCCCGCCCGTGCCCGCCTGCTCTGCGCACGCCGAGCACTCGTAGAAGGCGCAGGCCATGTCGGCAGCCAACCGCTCGCCTTCCTCCGTGGCCACCTGCCTGGCGTGCTCCAGGTCGGCCTTGTTGCCCACCAGCACGAGCGGCGCCAGCTTGGGACGCCGCACCTCCTCCAGCAGGCCACGCAGAGGCGCCACCTCCTCGAAGCTCCCGCGGTCCGTGATGTCGTAGACGAGAACGAAGCCATCGCCCCAACGCATGTGACCCTCCCTCTGCAACTGGTCCTCCTGCGTGGGGGGGAGAGTGGGTCACTGCAAAGTTTCACGTGTGCTTGTGTGTGTGTGTGTGTGTGGTGTGTGTGTGTGTGTGTGTGTGGTGTGTGGTGTGTGTGTGTGTGTGTGGTGTGTGTGTGGTGTGTGTGTGTGTGGTGTGTGTGTGTGTGGTGTGTGTGTGTGTGGTGTGTGGTGTGTGTGTGTGTGTGTGTGTGTGTGTGGTGTGTGTGTGTGTGGTGTGTGGTGTGTGTGTGTGTTTCTGCAGACACTTCTCTTGTTTGTCCTTGTTAGATGCCTTCTTTACAGGGCAGTCGGGCGGAGGTGACGGGTGGTGGACAGTGGCGCACCTGGTGCCGCCAGCAGGCTGAGGCGAACACGGTTGGGGGTGGAGGTGGGTTTGGGGGAGATGGGGCTGTCCACCCTCATCACCGTCGCCTCCCGCCCGGGCTCCCCGTCACGCTCACGTGCCCCTGCTAACAAGCGTGTTAAAGCTAACCGCGCATGGCTGGGAGAGATGTGGGCTGATCCAGGGCTGAACCTCCCTGCGTTCGGGCGTGTTTTTACGTGAAGCCGATCCAGCGGCAGGCGGCGCAGAGAAGAGTGGAAGCTGAAACCAGAACCGCGTGTGCAGTCAAGTGGAAGGTCTAAAACGGCTAAAGCCACCACGTGCTACTGACCTAGTGCTCATCAGAGGGTCAGTAGGGAAATGATAAAACCCTCAAACAGTGAAACACATTACCAAGTCATTCCTATCATATTCTCATAACATAGTTTCTTTAATGCAATGAGTGTTTCAGCACTGGAGAATTTTACTGTGATGTTCTGATGTTTATACACATGGAGATGAACAAATAATCATGTGTTATTAACAACATGCAGTAAAAGAGGGCTGAAAATATGCAAAATAAGTCACAGTTAACATGCTTGTGTGACTGTGTGAAAACTGTATATGCAAAGACAACTGTGTCTGTGAGTTTGTCTTTACACATGGCTGCCTGGGGTATCACGGTCTGTCCTATTGGTCCATTAGCGTCTGTGTGTGTGTGTGTGTGTGTGTGTGTAGACGTTCCGAGGTACCCCCTCCCTTCCCCCTGTCCTCACATACACAGGCACCCTCTCTCTCTCCCACACGCACTCCTTCTTTCGCTCTCTCTCGCACACAAACGCACACTTACACACACACACACACACACACACACACACACTCTCTCTCCGTGGCCGATGCAGTAAGGCTGAGAGCTGGATGCTGCAGCAGCCCCTAAGCACTCCTGATCCCGGCAGTCGTGCACCACCGTTCAGGGACGCCCTCTCTCCCTCGCTTTCCCTCCACGGGATGTGAGATCAGGTAGGACGCTCTGTTTCTCTCCTCTCGCCTCATCACCGTGGCAACCCTTCACACCCCGGCCTGCCGCTTCTTGCCTTGCTCTGCCACCGTGTAGGAGAACCCGGTCCAACGGCACACGCTCGTCGCTAATAAGACAGATGCGGGGGGGTTTTTGCGTGCGTTTTCTGTCTTAAAAAAGTCTTTTGGAGATTTCTTGTTGTGGGATGTCTGATGTATGACATGGATTTTTGTCCTACAAAACAAGGCTGGCTTAAGCGTTGTTTCAACTTAAGTCACAGCTGTTATGAGGATGGAGAAAAAGTTCAAACAGGGATGAAGTCCTGTAATTAAACACCCGGTGCCCACGATTAGTCATAGTTGACAAACTCAGCAAGAGCAAAAAGCACTTCCAGCGTGTCCTGATAGCAGGCTCTTATCCAAAACTGGTCTTACAGGCGAGGGTTGAGTCGTACCATCAGCCGTTACGTAAGCTGTTGCAGGTTGCTTTACTCCAGAACGGTACTGATGTTTTCAGGGTTACTGTATTATTAAAAATCCATCTGTTCTAGAATCTTCCTTCAGTGATACTCTATCACTGTGCTGTACTGTGTTTTTATGTAATTGGAGAAACCTCAGTTTGATTTATGATTAATATGGTAAAACTGATTCATGGTTGCGAGTATTTGACAGAACATGATAAACTCTGTAGTTGAGTAAACAACGTTACAGCTGTAAAACTGAATTATGACACATTTCAGATTAGGACCTTAATGCTTCAAACACGACAGAAGGTGAGCCTTTTGCTGTTATGGCCATTCTGAATAATAAATCTTTGGTTTTCATTTATTACAAAATATTAATTCTGCACATTTTGATGTCGTCAGCACCCGACTCCCACCACCCCCCATTCTGGTTTTACCCAGTCGCAGGTTGCAGCATCCAGAACAGAAACTGGAAACTGGTACCGCCGACAACCTCACACTCCATTAGACACCAGCAGCGTATTTTTGTCTGTGAGGTGCCGTTAGGATGCTGGAGTCTGTGAGACAGTGAGACAGATATTTGTCTTTGAGACAGATATTTGTCTGTGAGACAGCGCCATTAGGGTGCTGGAGTCTGGCACTGAAAGTCAGCAGAGAACTATCGTTAGCCAGAGAACTATCGTTAGCCAGAGAACTATCGTTAGCCAAAGAACTATCCTGTCATGCGGTCTCGTGTTCCTGAGATGACAGAAGTGGTGTGACAGTGCTCCCCTTGTGACATGGCACATGTTGTGGAGTATAAAAAGCTCGATATCATTGTACGTACAACGATGCTGACCTTAGTGGTGAGGGCTATCTGTTCTAATGACTGATGTGTTTATTACTTTGAGGTCCTTCCTCTGTCGTCACAAAGAGACCATTTAAATAAACGACTTTAGAAAACTTACTCTAATTTGTATTCAGACTCTTCTAAAAACTCATTTAAAGAGATTTAATCTGGTACTTTCCCATTGGTCAGCCTCCAGACTGGTTAATTTAGCCATTTGTATTCTGAAAGCTTCCACTTCTGCAACAAACATTTCTTCCTTTGGCAGTTGATAGTTGGAAAGATGGGTGGGATAATTCACACAGAGAAAATTTGAAATAATTTTGTTGAAACACCCACACTTCCCCTGCTACTGTTACAACAAAATTACACACAGAGAAAAAAGTCAAACAGGGTTATAATATAATATGTTTAACATCTAATCATATGTAAAGTTGTATTTACTTTGGGTAGCTGGCAAGTATCCAATGATATGCAACGTCTCTTCCCTTTATTAACAAATTTGCAGTTTTGATTATTTGTCTTAGGGATGTCAGGATTCACCCTTTCTGTGAACTATTTGTGAAGGAGATATAAGGGCTTTTAACCTTTCCTGGCAGGAAGAGAAGCTGTGGAGAGAGGGTACACAGCTAAGCAGAGAGAAAGATGAGTATATGGGTTAGAAGAGAGATGCACTGAACAGCTGATGGACCTGATGTACTGATGGAGATCTGTTGGCTATTTCTAGAAGATTGTGAGCATCAGGACAGGCCTCGCTGGTGGAACTGCAGTAGGGCAAGCAGGAGCAGATCAGAGAATATGGCACCCACCACCTTCTGGACTGTGGCCCAGTCTTCTCTGGCCGTTTGTTCTGGCAGTGCACCTCAGGCCATACGCACTGAATTACAAAGGGCAATAGGGCAGAATTATATGTTGTCCTACCAAAAAAGAATAACACCCTGTTCATTGAGGTTTGGTGGATGTTGAAGTGACACGTGGACATAAATTCTCCTTCACACACACACACACACACACACACACACAGAGAGAGAATGAGAGCACATGATGCAACGGTAATGAGGGCTGCTGTCTGTCATAACAGCTCTTTGAGGCTTTGAAGTTTGAGGCTATGTTTTTTAAGTATGTGTGTGTGCGCGTGTGTGTGTGTGTGTGTGAGAGAGAGAGAGAGAGAGAGAGAGAGAGAGAGAGAGAGAGAGAGAGAGAGAGAGAG
>JAOYMR010000006.1:12137744-12151428 GCA_025802075.1 Tenebrosternarchus preto
TTTTCTCTCTATTCCTCTGTGCCCTCAGGTTCAGGAGCCTGGTATTTTCCCTACAAAGAACCAGGAGCTCCACAGAGCTTTAGGAGATCTTCTACACTACAGCCACACCAGCAGCACCTGTATCAGAGGCAACAGGCAACAGGTTCACCTCCAGGGACCTGATTTATACAGGACAATGACAATTAACGTCCCCAGTAAGGACCACTGGGAAAAGAAACAAACCATTCCAGACCCAAACAGTTGCTTTGTGTCCTTCAGCCTTTGCTGTTTCCTTGTCTGAAGAAGATGAAATTTGGCTCCAGCAGTTCCAGCTCTGAATTTTGAATATTTTGAATTCGTGAGTGAGAAAGATGGAGACGGTGTGAAACATCAACAGCATCTGCAAAGCGTGGGGACTAAAACTGAACATGATACATTGATGGCTAGTTTAAACAACGAAGCAGAGGTTGTGGGCTTTGAGAAGCACCAGAGCTGGTAGCTGCTGAGCCTCAGCACTGGTTCGGAGAAGAACACATGCACCAGCATGCAGAGAGAGTGGTCTGCTGAAACAATGCAATATCACACACACAAATACACACACACATGCACATAAACACAAGACTCTCAGTCAAGCGGGTTCTATCACACTCACACACACACACACCATGCACTCTGTGATGGTGTGGAAGCTCACTGGTTAAGGCACTTGACTAGTAATCAGAAGGTTGCTGGTTCACCTCTTCCACCTCTGCCAAGTTGCCACTGTTGGCGCCCCTAAATATAATGTGTGGCCAGGCAGGAAGCAGCTGTGGTTGTCCTGGAGCAGGACACACCACCTCAGCACACAGTGCGTGGGGAGTGCCATGGCAACGGTGGCCAGCAAAATGCCACCTCTGACCAGGGACCAATTAGGATGAAAAAAATTAGGATCTCAAAAAAAGTGTTGCAAAGCAATGTTCAGATGCAGTTCGTGCATCTTGCACGTCTGCCATGATGTGGTTTGACTTCAGGAAGAGTTTTTGTACCGCAGACCACGGCTAAGGAGGTTTTTACTGTATTTTATGAGCATCTGTTGTGAACGTTTACAAGAGAGCGATCACGAGCATGAGGGTGAATCCTGGCCCACGTCCATGACATGCGTCATGGCAGCTGATGCTACGGAAACGATGGCAGTGAAGTGTGTGGGCGGTGGCGGACTCACCGAGCGTGGGGTCGTACTCCCAGATGAAGCGCTTGGTTAGGAACCTCACCACCAGCGCTGAAGAAAGAAACAAATGTGATTTTATTTACACAATAGCTGTATACAATCCGCACCAGCGCAGAGTCATAATGGAAAACACTCAGCGAAACCCCACTGGATGATGCTGAAGTGACTGTCAAAAGAAAAATCCTGATGATTTTGAAATCTTTCTGCAGAAGATATCTTCTGCAGAGGATTTCTGTTTTAGATTAGTCTGAGTTCCTTAACAGACTAAATGCAACAGCTGAGGATGAAGAGGATGAAGAGGTAGTGTGTCTACAGTCTCCCTGCTGGAAAACAGACCCGGAAATGTCGGTTCATTCAACAAGCTCCTGTCTCTTATCAGGAGGTAAGGCTGGACTTCCCAGAAAATGGAAAACATGTCGCCTTTATCTGATCTCATAGCCTGGGTACAGCAGAGTGGAGTAAAAATAGATCTGACAGACCAAGTATCAAAATCCCACACCACCACCTCAGTGGGGAAAGTTTTTTAGGAACCCCTGCACTCTGCAGTTACACACCTGATCTATGGTATAGGTATGGTATCTATGGTATAGGTATGGACGCTTTCAATATGGTGAGTGCTGACTTATTCGGCTGTAATATTTTAGCGGAGTAAAATTGCACTTTTTCAGTAAATACAAATTCAGCATTTGGTCACATCCTTCCACAAGGTTGTATGTCCACAGCTCACAGCCCTCTAATGAATGTCTAAGGCTCCATTGTGGTAGTATATGACCAATCACCGGTCTGTCAGGATGACTGGCAGCTGTCGAACCAATCAGAGCAGGTTTAGACAGAGCTTGACAGCACTTTAATGACTGGTGTCTTCCACTGGCAAGAGTTTTCACCTCCTTTACTGAAAAACATGCGACGCGCAGATGGACCCGCTGGATTGGCTGCCTGTGCGCCTAGACCCCGCCCCTTTCGACCCTCTCACCCTTTCTCATTGGTTGATTAGATCAGCAGGCAGCAGCGAGGTGGTGGCCCAGCCCCTGTAACTGGCGCCAGGGTTCACACTGACGCTTCTTTTGCTTCTGTCTTCGATTGTTTTTTGTTTGTTGGTTTGTTTTCTTTTTCTTGTTTTGTCGATTGCTCTTCGTTCAGGCTGAAGCTGGTGCATCAGTGTGTGTGTAGGCACATACACACCTGCACTTGGATGCGCACACACACACATACACACTCTCATGCACACACACACACTCATAGCTGTAACGTTGTATCAGTGGGCAGGACAATGCAGGCCTTCTGTGTCCTTGCAAGGTTGGAAGTCGTTCATCAATCTTTCCAACTTCCTCTTACTCCTCCATTAACTTCCTGTCTAGCAAAATAATGAGGAATGATACATGACACTTCGGCTGCTTCTTTGGAAAAAAATGTAGCTGTCTCTCTCTCTATAGCTGTCTCTCTCTCACTCATACCTGGCTAATCTCACTTATTCTCTCCTTCTTTCTCACCCTCTCTCTCTCTCTGTCTTGTTCACTCTATTGTATATCTTGCGCTCTCTCTCTCTCTCTGAACTGATTGCCACAGGGCAGTTCTACTGCAGTGAACCAAATCCCTCTCCTTGTCTGGTCCGTTCCTGTAGTGTCACTGTGCTTTGTTTCGGGGGGGCGGTGGTGTCACCACTCTGGGCCCGTGTTCTCCGAGGGCCGCGTCTTGTGCCTGACTGCCTCTGAATAGGCCCCAGTGGACCCGCTCAGGTCTCCTTCCCCCATGTGAGGTGGCCTTGTTGCCATCCTGCCCCACCCATCACAGGCACCGCGGGTAAAATTACTTGGCTACAAAAGCGAGGAAGACCACCCATCTTTGTCTTCTTTTCATAATCACCTAAAAAAGGAAATCTGAAATGTACAGGACGTTGTCATGGGGCCTGGACCTGTCACAGCTTCACTCGTTTGTTGGCTTGGCTCTCCACCATTTAAATGTGAAAACATTCTGAGCTTCTGGAAGTCTGTGAGACATTTGAATTAAGTTGATGCCTTTAAACTTTCAGTATCTTATTTCTAGGATACTACAGACAGGTTTCCATTGTTTTTATTTTTTATGTGGGGGTTAAATCAAGCCAGACTGTGTCACTTTGTCTAAATCACTCTCTGATAGCAGCTCAGTTCACTGTGAGGACAAAGCTGCAGTCTTCACTGCCAAACACACAAATAAAAACAGCCCAGTGGCAGCACTGCTCTTAAAACAACCATCAGCAGTTGAGGAATGAGTCCTTCACCCATCTGGGCTGTTTGATTTGCTTATCCCAGTTAACCTCAAACGATGCTTCACGCTAACCCATCCAACTTCCATTAAAAGCCCAGGCAATTCCGAAATGACAGCAGGCCCCTAAACAAGATCGATTTCGTGGGCCAGAGGTAATTTGTTATTTGCAGGAAACAAGGCAACAGAGAGCTCCTGGGTGTGAGTCATCTTTGAGGAACTTTGGGGAGGTCTTCACTGGTGCTGCTCAGGTTCCACAGTGGCTGTCTGCGCCTGGGTTTTCTGAGCCAAAGCCTCTCGTGTTGCAAGTGACAGTGGCAGAAGGGAAATCAAACCCTGGTCACAAAGCACAGATCCACTGTAAGAAGCGACGGTGAGAAGGTATGAAGTACCACTGACATGGTGCTGGTGCAAAACCCCAGCAGTGCCACAAAGTCTTACACTTTCAGGGAGTTTTTCCTTGACACTGTTGCCCCTGGTTTGCTCACTGGGATCTTGGACTCAGACATCTGTAAAGCTGCTTTGAGAAAACAATACAAATAAATACAAATAAGCTATACAAATAAATTATAACTTCCATAATCTTGCTGGTCTGGAACCAGCAAACCTGTGATGCAAGTAGGAGCAGGGCAGGAACCTGGCATCACCTCGTAAAGTTGTTTACGCGCCTTTTACCGCCACTTCAAGCTAAAAGCACGAGAACCACAGCAAATGCAGCGGTAACGAATCATCAGCGACCCGCTGAAAAAACAAACGCCTTCCGCCACGTTCTTCTGTACCCAGATGACAGAGAACTCGTGTCCACATATGTAATTGTTGGGCTCAGACCAGATCAAACAGGGGTCTGTTCTTAAAAGGTTGCTAGTTCCCAGGAACAACAAAGAACATGTCCGCACCGGGGTGGCAAACCTGTCCACTGGGGTCTTCTAGTACCAACAACTATGCAAATAATTGGACAGTGTACATAGGTGAAAGGAGGACAGATCTGTCCCTGTCAGTACTCCTGCCTCCCTCTCTCAGTGCTTAAAGTACATCAGTCCGGGTCTGTTACTCATGCCTACTCTGAAAATTTCATTCTTCCAAAGATTTTATTCATAGCCAGTGAGCAGCAGGCTGGGAGCACAGCCTGTACCATTGTACTTTATCACATACCTGAGCTCTTGGACCAGACAAGGTCAAAACAGACAAGGGCCACTGAACTGGGTGCTTTGGGGCCTCCACAGTCACTGTAGGAGGCAATTACATCCATCCTCTCTCTCCTTATTTTTAATCTGTGCTTAGGCTAATTATGTAGGCAGAATGCAAGTCTGATAACAAACAAAGCCAGCAGAATGCAAGTCTGATAATAAACAAAGACAGCAGAATTAGAAGCCCACTCAGCTCCGAGCGTGGAGTGTGGGGTTCATGCAGATGACTGAACAGATCAGATTTGTTTCGTGAGGCCTGTGTAACTGCTGCTAAGATCCTCTGAGTTAAGTAGACAAGTGAACTTTGATTCTTAGGATCTGAAGAGCATACAGTACATTTCCACTGTAATACCTAGATTTATCTGTCTGTCTGTCTCTCTGAAATCAACAACTATGAAGTTACAATGTTGTCCTTACTTTAAGAATATGAATGTTAATATAATTGAGATGTATTTACTGGGTATTTACATCTATAATATAATATCTGTAAAATAATAATATATTGATCAGTCTTGGCCATCTGTTATTACACCTTTTACATCATAGCTCACAAAAAAAGCTCACAAAAGTCTGACCTGAGATCAGTGATGATGTGGCATTTGCATCTGTTTCTATTGACATGAGAAACACAGCAGGCCATAATGAGACTAAACAATTCTAATAAATCAGACATAGCTGGAGCATTAGGTGCTCATGTACATGTGGATATAAGACAGTAGACTGATGTGTTACAGCACCACCAGTGTTAATGTACTCATCTCTAATGTACAACCCCAGTGTTACTACGTTTTTTAAAGTCAGACGAACGTGGTGCTTTGAATAAGACTATTTCACATTCCCATTTCGTGGCCTCTTAAATAAAAACACCCCAGCTCATACTACCTCATTATAAAACCATAAACACCACACTGATGCAACTGCACCAGAGGAGAATAATGCAAGTTGGCCTTGGGAGAAGTTTCACAGAGCTCCTAAAGCTTCACTTGCCAGAGGAAATGAGAGAGCACAGGAATGGCAGCCATGCTGAACTCTTCCTCTGCCTCATGCCCTGAACAGATCGACTAGTGCCATCGTGTTTGTGTGTTTGTGGACTGTGAGTGCATCTGTGTTGTCTCTTCTACATTCAGTCCTTGTACTGAATGTAGATTCAGTCCTTGTACCAAATGTCCACAGCAAACATGACATTACAGAGTGTTACAAGTGCTCTGTGTCACTGGTATGAGTTAGATGTCGCCATGGTAGCTGGGTAGGTCTCAGTGTGGTGAACGCTGATGAGACACAAAGGGCTGGAGAATTGATAACCACACTGTCTCTGGTGTTGGGTAACCATAGAGTCAAGGTAACCATAGAACTGTCTCTGGTGTTGGGTAACCATAGAGTCAAGGTAACCATAGAACTGTCTCTGGTGTTAGGCACAAGTGCTCACACCCTCTGCACTCACACTGATGGAGTAACACGAAGCACATGCATGTCCACGACAGCACACAGATCACACAGCGTTTCCGCTGGTGCAGACCATAAACAGTCACTGTTCACTGTTTTCACGTGTTTTCGAGCCACTTCCCCTCCCGAGAGAGAGGTCACAGGCTTCTGTCCAGAACGCAGTGTCCTGTGGGAGATTTCCCAGAACCCCATGCTCTCCTGCAGATGCACTCTTGGGCACGTCTGCATCCATCCTGTTGTCTTCATTAGTCTTTCTATAAACACATCAGCACCAGCAAGATGAAGCCATTCGAATCATTAAAAAAACTATAGGCTGTAGTGGGAGGAGGCAGGCCCAACTCAGGGAACAGGACATGAGGACTCAATGCTTGTAAAAATCCACAAACTCCTAGAAGTTATACGAGGGTTAAGTACAGGGCATAGGAGCTGGTTTAGCAGTAATAGCTTTTCCTCCAACTTTATTAGGAAGTGATCCCATTAAATCATCAAGGGTCATTCTAATTTCTGTTTTTTTTCGATAAGATTAGGTTGAAAGGAGGCTTCCCTATGTTACAGAGTGGTGAGCTGATACTCAGTGGTAAGTACAGTCCTGTAATGTGTATCATATGTGGAATTCTATCAAATGACTTTGCACATCAACATTGTAAACTATTTAATCCTAAACTAGATTCTGTACACACAGGCCACAGACAGAGGAGAATAACCTTCTACCCTAAGCTTCTCTCTCCTTCCTTAAAAACAAACACATCCCACATTCTCTCTCGCGCACGCTCTCTCTCTCTCTCTCTCTCTCTCTCTCTCTCTCCTTCTCTCTCTCTCAGTTCAATTCAGTTAACATAACAAATAATGGTGCTTTTGTATAGCCTAAGCTTGGATTACAAAGTATTAAAGACTAATAATGTGTTACAAATGGGGGAAAACATGTTACTGTGTATTTCTCTGTCCTGTGTGTGCGTGTGTGTATCTCTCTGTCCTGTGTGTGCGTGTGTGTGTGTGTGTATCTCTTTGATGTGTGTGTATCTATCGACTTTGTAAGTCGCTCTGGATAAGAGCGTCTGCCAAATGCCGTAAATGTAAATGTAAATGTATCTCTCTGTCCTGTGTGTGCGTGTGTTTGTGTGTATCTCTCTGTCCTGTGTGTGCGTGTGTGTGTATCTCGCTGTCCTGTGTGTGCGTGTGTGTGTATCTCTCTGTCCTGTGTGTGCGTGTGTGTGTGTGTGTGTATCTCCCTTTTTTTGGTGGCAGACGAGGATGTCCAGCACTCCTCCTGTTCCACTAGCAGGTGTCGTCATTTTTGAATATTACAGAGGCGGCTGAATCTGGGGCACTTAACCCTTGTTTTTTGAAAAGAGTTCTTCTCAAGTCTCCTTGAATTTGGAGCGTTTCTGTGAGAAAGGTCAGCTCTGTTTCAGCTTCATGTTCTTCCCACTGTTGCTAAAATCTTTGATCCGGCAGCCAAGATTTCTTGTGTCTTCTGGTCTCTATAACGACAGTATTCACTGATTCTGTACTTCCTCATCATCCATGAGCAGGTAGTCCACCATGGTTTACTGTCTCATGATCCATGAGCAGGTAGTCCACCATGGTTTACTGTCTCATGATCCATGAGCAGGTAGTCCACCATGGTTTACTATCTTTTTAGAGCCACAATTTACTTTGTGATTTAATTTGAAATTCCCAATAATTTAAATGTTATTTTCCCTCAGATGTGCTGTAATTTGTTTCTTTTTGGTTTCAGGTTTTGTTCGTTCAGGTTTGTTGAATATGTCCTGGTTCTGAGTGTGTGCAGTGTTGGTGTGTGTTAATGAGTCTGACAAATAGGGGCTCAGGATCAGCTGAGTGAAGTGACCTCTCTTGCTTCTGCAGAGCTTTATAAGGATAAGAGTGAGATAACCATGAGATAACCATGATCATGGGTTTGATGTGTCTAGAATGTGGACACTGCATGTACTAGCTGTGGTCTTTCTGTGAACTTTATTTGTTTACAAAATTCAACATACAAGTAGGATGTTTATCCCATTTGCCAAATTCTTGAGTTATAAGAGGACCCCACTGCCATAGAGGTTAATAGGTTCAATAATTCAAACATTATTAGCCAAATTCTAATTGGCTGAATGCAAATATTTGTCATTTCAAGGCACAGTAAGCGCTTCATCATTTTTCTCGGTTCATTCACTGCTTAAAAATGTCCTGAATTTGATAATTACATGTGGATGTGTGATTTTGATAATTACATGTGGATGTGTGATTTTGATAATTACATGTGGATGTGTGATTCTTTTCATTTGTGCCTCTAACAAAAGTGTGTCTTATTGCCTGGGATCTGGATCTGTTCTGGACAAGGACCCTCTCTCTCTCTCTCTCGCTCTCGCTCTCTCTCTCTGTCTCTGTCTCTTGCTCTGGCTCTCACTTTCTCACTCTCTCTCTCTCTCTCTCTCTCTCTCTCTCTCTCTCTCATACACACACATGCACACATACAAATACATACACACACACACACATAAACATACATACACATATATACACACACCAGGTCTATAATTATTGCCATTCACAACTTGTCACACGAGTACTCAAACTGCTATTCTGTTTAACAAATGTCCATTTTTAATCTTAGACCTTAATTAAATCTTCACCGTGACACACTGTGGCCAGTAACTTCACCCTGTTGCTGTTTCTAAGCATATTCCAGCTCCTCACTGTGACTGAAGGACGTTCTACCAGGGTTTGTTCAGAATCATTTCTTCAAGGGAGTCATTAGGAGTCACAGCTAAATCTAATGAGTAATTTTTAGCAAACGAGAAATGATACCCACTGAAAAACAACTATTACTCATAGCTCATTAAAATGTCAGGATGTTATGCCTGTGTTTATTTTAGGTTGATCAACTTGTTTTTCTTTCATTTGATTGCATTGCTGTTGAACATTTGGTGAAACTGAATGAAAACATTTCACCTGAAGACTGAATGTGGAAACATTGCTTGGATTTTACAGAATTGAAACAAAACCCATTCAAGTTCAGGATGCTTTGAACTGAATCCAAAGAAACTCTAAACTCTGTGTCCATCTTTAGACTGGTCTTTCCTTTCTCTAGAAATACAGAAGCACGATGTTCACTCGTCACCCACTTCAACACTATCATTAACGAAATACTTCTATACGATGGTAGACTAAACAGTCATGTGTTTTTTGCTTATAGACTGTGTCTCCTCAACCTCTATCAGTTGTATTTGGACACATTCTCAGAACTAGTAGAACATAATTAACTCTACAGAATATATAACCCTGTGCATCGCCAGCAGTGAACAGAAACCACAATGTTGCCCAGTAGTATAAAGCACTGACTATTAATCATGTGACCTTTTGAGAAGCCTGACTGGGAGAGACTCTCACCCTACTTTAGTGGCGGTGAACCACTGACGCGGTTCTTTTAAAAGCTCACTGTGCGTACACACCTCATCTCTGGACAGGAAAGTCCCGTAGGCAGGGCCCTTCTACTGTTGCTCTGCAGTGTTTATGCCTGCAGCTCTTTACAAACACATGTACAATGAAAGTGCCATCGAGAAGAGGTCCCACATGGCACCGCCAGCAGCCCAGGAAAGTGGGTACTGTTTCACACTTCTCAAAAGGTGTAAAGGACACAGCTTACACCTGTCAGGGAGGGCAGAGGGGTAGCGGCTTCCAACAAGAGTGCCGTGTTCGTTCCCATTCAGCTAATGATGTGTGATGGGTGTACAAATCCATTTTTGGCTTTTCGAATACAAAAGTGAAGTGACCCAATGATGACACTGAAAAGAAGGCGTGGTTAACCACTGGGGATGAACATCTCCTGTTCTTACCTTCTAGTTCCTTGTTAAAGCTTTTCCAATAAACATCTCCACTCTAAGCAACTGCCCCATGGTGTCTCAGGTAATTCATCTCCAGTTGTGGTTTCCTAATCCAGCCCAAAGGGACTCCAGTTAGGACTTGTTAAACCTGGTCAGTGAGGGGTTAAATAATTCTATGTAATAATGTTGATTTGACAGCAATTAAGTACTGAGACAGGTAAAAAAAAAAAAAAAAAAACTACAGATTTTATAGTGACTTCAAATTAGATAATCTGTCTGAGTAATCAAGTGCTCTTACCATAGTGATTGTCATTGCTAATCTCAATATAATCTCCAAACACACCAAGGCCACACAAAATATTGACACACTGGGCACAATTTGGCCATTTTCATTTTTTTGTCATGTACTCACTTTAGTTGCCAGTGGTTTAGATATTAATGTCTGTGTGAGTTATTTTGAGCATATTGACACTGATATATAAGCTGTACACTGACTGCTTTACATTGTATCAAAGTGTCATATATTCAGTGTTGTGCAATGAAAAAATATAATAAAATATTTACATAAATGTAAGGGGTTTACGATCTCTGTTGTGAGCCTCACAACGCTGGTGTTTATGGCAGGGTTGTTGTTGTTTGGCCAACCCATAAAGTTGTTTTAAAAAAATGATCAGTAACACAACATGCTCTTCCTGGGAATTGAACCCTGGACGTTGGCATTCACAGGTACTAAGCACCACTTAATGAGACACAGGTACCTTCACTAGAGCTCATGATGTTTATGTGTAGTGAAAGTGAATACGTCTTTTCTACAGAACGTCTGCTGCCGGCTTTGTAAATACACCGTTGTATCCGTAAAGGTACGGGTCGACATCTTGAGGCTCGTTAGGTCCTCGTTAAGTCTGATGACTGCTCTGCATGGGTCACATGACCTCCAAGAAATATGAAAGGATAGTAGCAGACCAGGGGCTCCCTGTGATTCCAACACTGATGCTTCCAATATTCTTGGATCATAGTGTAAGTAAGGTTTCATGAGTCCAGCAGATGTGAACATCATTGCACCTTTATGGTTCAGTATATGGATCTTTCTTCCCCTCTATCAATGTATAATTAGTTTTGCTCCAGCATCTTCGTTATGTAGGGGATTTGTTCTGGTGATTGAATCTTATGTAGGGGATTTGTTCTGGTGATTGAATCTTATGTAGGGGATTTGTTCTGGTGATTGAATCAACTGTAAATGCAACACCTGCATCAGGAGCTGTGATTAAGGAATTGATGGAAGCTATATAAATATATAAATATATAAATGTTTAAATTATTAATAATGTTTAGACATCAACATCAGTGTCTCCATTCAGTGGTTCTTCAGTACTAGAGTATGAATTACAGAGCAAATGTACAAGTGTGTGGGAGAATGTGGTTTCTTTAAACGCTCTGTCTAACAGCGAACTCAAGAAGACCTGAGTGTTTCCTCACATAAGAGAAAAAGCAGCATATTCATCCATCGCAGACATATAAAATGTAACATATAACACCCAGTCTGTAAAATGAAAAGAGAAATTGTTTAATAGTGGAATCATTAAAAATCTAGAGCTTTTTAATTCTTTAGAGTCCAGAGATTAAAGCAGCACATGAGGATGAATCCCTCGTCTAGAAAGGAAAACATCACACTGTGCAAATGGCACCAATGAAACGATATCGGTAAAAATGAATAACTAAATAACTCAGACGTCAGCGCAGGAAGCATCTCTGAGATGGTCTGCCTACCCACAGGTATGGGGGCAGGTAGCTGAATGAAGGAACAGATGGACAGGAGATGCGTGGGGTTTGCCTTTCACAAAACACAAACACACACACAGATAAACTGAGTTCCAAGGACATCCTGCTCCACCAGAACATAAACAGAGCTGCACTGGACCACATACAAAACACACTCTGAGGTGGTAGCAAAGAACAGGCTGGGATCTGGGCTCAAGAACTGTTCCGACGGGCATCTGCGGACAGACGCTTTGTGCCACGGTGCACTAAACTGCCAGTAACTGTTAGACTTAAAGGCCAGTTTTCCATCTGTTTTTCTCTCTTTTCTCCCAAGTGCTTCTAGACAGAACAGATGAGGTGGAAGCTGTAGACATGTTACACACTGACAGAAGGCCTTGTGCTACCAAAACAGCACTTGTGCATGTATATATACACAGATGGGGATCAGTGGTGTGCAAGCAGAGGCCTGCCTGGTATTTCTCAGACCCCCAATCAGCGTATCATACCATGATACCGTACCTTCACACCCACGGCCCACATCCAGATAAGCTGGTTGTCATGTTTGAGTTCCCCCCTTCACTTCTGGCCTCCCTCTCTCTGTAGCCAACCAGCCGCTCTCGATTCCAAAAAGCTTTTGTCGACATCGTAGCTGACGCGGCACCACCTGCCAGAGACCGACTCCCTCGCGCCCGAGAGCCAGCAAGAGCCGCGGGAGCACGGCTGGAGGAGGAGGCTGACGCACAGCAGTATTACCACAGATCCCCTGGGAGCCTGTTGAGTTCTTCATCTGGTGGGCAGCTGGTTTTCATTCTAGCAGCTATTCTGAAGCCAGTGTGCAAGGCAACAGCTCACCTGCACGACACCTAGCTGTGAGCTACAGGGACTGGGAAGGTGCTGACAGGGAACTGCTCTACAAGGACTGCTGACTGGTCTCCACCCAGACGTTTGTGTGAGGGGTGCCGACACATTCTAGCAGTTAAACGAAGATTTAAAAAATTTAAAAAGCACACAGTGACATCAAATCAACGCAGATCAACGTGTTTAAGGATCACATGATGAACAGCTGCAGTTTAAACGTTAGAAAAATTCAGAGTGATGAGACTTTTCCCTTCCATTTGGTCCACTTTTCATCTTCCCAGTCATTTGTCCACGTACAGGCACACACACACACACACTCACACACACACGCACGCACACGCACACACACTCACACACACACTCACACTAACACACACACGCAGACACACACACTCACACACACACTCACACTCATACACACTCTCACACACACACACACTCACACACACACACACACACTCACACACACACACACAGAAGACACTCACTCACACACTCTCGCCACACTCCCACACACTCCAAACCCACGATGCCCGTGGCAACGCCCTCGACGCTGTGGTGAAAGAGCGTGAGACAGCCGATCTCGGGGCTCTTATCTCCACCTTGAGAGGGTCCTTGAGATGTTGAGAACCACACTTGTGCTTCGCCATGACGATCCTGGTGAGTCATGAACCCATCCACAGCTCCAGCCTCTCAGCTCTGCTCAGGGACAGTGAAGCAACACGGTCCTACTCTTCATGGTAGTGCCATTTTATCTGCTGCTGATGTATATGTTATACTACTGATGTATATGTAATACTACTGATGTATGTTATACTACTGCTGATGTATATGTACTACTGCTGATGTATATGTAATACTACTGATGTATATGTAATACTACTGATGTATGTTATACTACTGCTGATGTATATGTTATACTACTGATGTATGTTATACTACTGCTGATGTATATGTTACACTACTGATGTATGTTATACTACTGATGTATGTTATACTACTGCTGATGTATATGTACTACTGCTGATGTATATGTTATACTACTGATGTATATGTTATACTACTGCTGATGTATATGTTATACTACTGCTGATGTATATGTTATACTACTGATGTATGTTATACTACTGCTGATGTATATGTTATACTACTGATGTATGTTATACTACTGCTGATGTATATGT
>JAOYMR010000006.1:12201624-12221163 GCA_025802075.1 Tenebrosternarchus preto
TGAGACTGGGTGCGTGGGCGTAGGGGATTGGCTGAGACTGGGTGCGTGGGCGTAGGGGATTGGCTGAGACTGGGTGCGTGGGCGTAGGGGATTGGCTGAGACTGGGTGCATGGGCGTAGGGGATTGGCTGAGATTGGGAACATGAGTTTAGGGGATTGGCTGAGTTTGGGAACATGGGTTTAGGGGATTCAAAAGGGGATCTAGAGCCTTATAGGGTCCTGTAGCACCATGCACTCTCCCTCAAAATGAGTAAAGTAGGAGGAAGACCCTACAGGAAGGCCATATTGTTCTGACCTCAGATCAGTCTCCTGTGGACACCATTGATTTCTTAACCAACATCCGCCATTGAAGTACTGGAGTGTTCAATATTTTAAACCTGAGTGGTGTAAATGCTGAAAATTGTGCTGAGCCACTGTTTTATTCATTTAAAAAAAAAAATTAATTAAGCATAAAAAATGTTTATACTTTTTATGGAAATACTTAATTTATTTATGCATGAAAGATGTACGGTCATGTATAATATTTGGCTAAAAATCAATACCTGAATATATATATATATATGTAATATGTATATTTAACTTCAATGTTTCCATTAACAGCATTTGGCACATGCAGAGTGGTGAATTGCTTTGTCCTTAATTGTCCTCTATCTTCTAAATGTATGAGTCTGGAATTTTTTAATGAGCAGTTCTTTAGTAACCATAGGAACACAAATGCCAGTTATAAGTGAGTTGTGTGAAACAGCTCCAGATGCTCTCAGAATGATTTCATGAGCCCCACCGCACTAGAAACCATGTTGTCATGCCCCCAGCATTAGATGTTTGTTAGAACTGTACACTGTGTTCAACGGCCCCTTCCTCTTCCTCCACAGGTGACACGGAACATGATGAAGGCCTCGCTGGCTCTCCCTCCTGGTGACATCTACAACCTGACGGTCACGGCGTGTACAGAGCGCAGCCGAAACACCTCCATGCCTCACATCATGAAACTGGGTTAGTCTGGCCAGGATCATTCCTTACTGCTCTTCCAGGAGCGTCTTCTGCTTTGAGTCTCCATTTCACTTATCTGACATTTATTGGTCTTGGAACTTGAAAGTTCAGCTTCTCTTGAGCGCTGAAGTACGAGTGAGTTGAGAACGGCATCATCAAACAGAGTATGTAGAGCTTTGAACTCAGAAAGGCTACAGAAATATTAGCATGTGAAAGAGAACCTGCAGCTTGGTTTCCCACCCATGAGAGCAGCGTGGAGGCTGGACTGTAGATGAAGTGGAGGGATCAGTCCCAACTGGGCTACTTCTGCCAGGCGGGTTTGTCCGATTACTACTGATCCCTCCAGGGGGGAGAGAAGACCACCGGGAGAATGAAAAAAATAAAAGAATTTATGGCACCTGGGTAGGTGTGTGACTATTTCTGAAAAGTGTACATTATTATTAATATTCATTTTAATATTAATAATAGCATTATTATTAAAGCAGTAAATATTATTTTGTATTGGGTACCAATTTATCAGTCACAGTGGTTTGCCTTGAAAAGTTTGAAATCAGTCAGTTTTCATTTGTAAGGGACATTCAAATAGTGAATCCTGAGGATTCTGTTTTCCATTTATTATGGAATTCACACATGCAGTTTAGATAAAAAGCAAAATCACATGGAATTGCATTTCATTTAAATTCATTACCTGCCTATTTGTTAAATGTTTTCTCTAAATAGAGAACACAAAAATAACAATTATAATAGAGAACACAAAAATAACAATTATAATAGAGAACACAAAAATAACAATATTCCCCTTTGCTTGTGTCTCCTTGTCAAAATATCTAACTGATCACAAGTTATCCGACCGTGTCCTTCACTGTATCTTGTCATGGAGAACATGCAGTCCTACAAGCTCTCTGGATCTGACACTCAGTGTGATGTCACAGTGAGCAAACATCACGCTCCTCCTCGTTCTGTAGTCATCACTTCATCATTTCAGTTCTGTGAATAGTGCAGAACTGCCATCACTGCACCCTGTCCACACCACTCAAGCGTCCAGAGCAGAGGTCATTAGCAAAATACATGGCATGCAAAACTGATGCTTAGAAAAAGGCATGTCAGACCACTGCTCAAGGTTGTTTGTTTATTTGTTTTTTCTATTTTGAGGAGGTGCTCTTTACTCTCTTTAGAGCACTAGCAACTGTTAAAATGTTTAAAAAGATTAAGAAATGTCTGTCTTAAGCATTTCGGTCAGGCTGTTGTGAGGTGTGGAGAGAAGAACTGACGTAGCTGCACATGTCAGCCGAAGTGACTCTCCTCCACACAGCTTTTTTCTCCATCTCATTTAAGGAGCTTTTTTTCCCACGAGCTGCTTTTTCAGAGGTTGCTGGTCATGTGCAGTTTTCACACAAGCCATGTTCTCCTCTCTCGAGCAGAACCAGTGCCTCCAAAGTCCCTGTATGCGGTCAACGCCACGGCGTCCACAGTCACCTTGCTCTGGACCGAGGAGGGAGTGGTGGACTACTTCCAGGTCACCTGCAAGCAACTCGGACCCAGCAAACAGATCAAGGTAGGGCGTCGGCATGGCGATCTTGATTTTGTCATTTCTCGGTTACAGTTGTTTGGATCAAGCAACAGGCGCAGTCCACTACTAATTAAGTTCTTGTTATAGATTGTTAATTGTATGTTTGAATTCATCTGAGGCCTGAGAGAAAAGGACATTCTAAAGGCTAAAAGAACAGGTTTTAGGGAAATACGAATATTATTTAATCTACATTAACGCTAACAATGATGGATTATGTGTGCTGAGTGTAAATATCTGTCTGAATGTACACTGGACTAAATAATGCTACCTATCAGTTCACCTATCAGTTAAGGTTTTGCTGTGAATCCAGACCATGTCATTCAATCCTTTGAACCACTTCTGCATTCAGACTTGTTTTATGCACACATCACTCTCTGAGTGTAACTCACCAGAGTCACAGACCACCTCTGCGTGATCTTCTCTAGGTTAAAGTCCAAAAACAAACATGCACATGACTTGTTGGGACTGAGCCAGCCATCATGACCTGCAATTTATCCCAGAAGTTTTTAAAAAATGTTGGATATAGTCAGGATGATTTATGTGGTTGTTCTGGCAGCGGTGAGGGGAAACACTTGTGTGTGTGTGTGTGTGTGTTGGGGGGGGGCTATATTTTCTGTGCCCACGCACTGGTGCCGGTTCTTCCAAAGCCATGAGGGAGTCCGGTTGGAAACGCTGAGCAGCCACACTGGACACTCTGATCACTCAGAAACAATCACCACTGCTTGATCCTGAACAGTCATTTAGCCTTAAAATGTAGTAGCAGGTGGTATGTGCTTGGGGAAGTAACTGTACGCGTGTGTGTGTGGGTGTGGGTGTGTGTGTGGGTGGGTGTGTATGTGGGTGGGTGTGTGTGTGGGTGGGTGTGTGTGCATGTGTGCACTTCCACATGAATGTGTGTGTTTGTGTGTGTGTGCAGGTGGTCGAGCCCCAGATGGCCCATGGCCACATTCTGACTGTGACCAACCTACAACCCTCCACCTCCTACAACTGCAGCGTGAGCAGCTACAGCTACAGCACCCCCAGCGAGCCCACCTACATCACCATCTCCACGCTGGGTACACCCACCTGCCCCTGTCTGTCTGGGCTCCTCAAACACTCACATGCATTTACAGTAGCAGTCACTTTCTCTATCATTTCATGCTGACTCCTGCAACCAGTTGGAGGTAGTTGTGAATGTGATGTGTTTTTAAAGACTGTTTAAAAGTGTGCGTGCGTGTGTGTGTGTGTGTGCAGCATGGGAGATGAACCCCAGCGTAGCCGCTATCTCCGCGTTGGCTGTGCTCAGCGTTCTGCTCATCAGTCTGCTGGTGCTCTTCCTGCTGGTGCTACGCAAGAAGCACATGCAGATGAGCAGGTGAGTCCTGCAGCAGGTGAGTCCTGCAGCAGGTGAGTCCTGCAGCACGACCACCTCGCCAGCACAATGCCATGCCTGCGAGGAGCTCAGGACACTCCTGCACACGAGCTAAGATTTTTTAGCACACTGCTTGAAGACATTATTGCCTGCTGCCAGAACATCATCAAAAGTACGATGTCACTTGGTATAAGATTGATCATTGTCATTATCAGCTTTCAGCAGGTTACAGAAGTTTTTTGCTTAGCTATAAAGCTGGACCCGAATTCCATGATTCCATGTTTTTACTGTTATGAGCTTCTGTGAAGGTTTTAAAGCAGGTCATCACATTGGACATCTGCCCTGAGGGTCACACTCTCATGTCTTTGTTCTGATGCAGGGAATGTGGAGCAGAGACCTTCGTCAACTTTGCCTCTTTTGAGCGGGACGGCAAACTTCCTTACAACTGGTAGGAGCCCCTCCTACTTCCTGTGACGTAGGAGTAACACATCCACTCATCGAACGGCCAAACAAATGCTCAAAATGTCACTTGGCAAAAAACTGAGTCCACAGACTCCAGTACTCACACCCAAATAGAGAAGAAAAGAAAGACAGGAGGGAGAGAGACAGAGGGAGAGAGACAGAGGGAGAGAAAGCAGTGTGTATGGGATTAGCTTTTTATTGTGGTCTGACACTGAAACAGTCAAATGTATGTGGCACAGCTCGAAGCACCACATGAGGTGCTGGGATTGGAGAATATACCCACGTGAGGTGCTGGGATTGGAGAATATACCCACGTGAGGTGCTGGGATTGGAGAATATACCCACGTGAGCTGCTGGGTTTGGAGAATATACCCACGTGAGCTGCTGGGTTTGGAGAATATACCCACGTGAGCAGGATGTTAGTGAGCAAAAAGTGGCTTTTCATGCTCAGAGGGAGCTGGATTTATTTGATCTTATTACCAGGTGCTTATTGTATTGCATCCTTCAATATTAAGTTTTGGAGACTTTTGTTAAATCAACAAATGAAAATGAAAATGGAAGGGCACTGAATTTCTCCATCGCTGATATGACCGAGTGCTATACACACCTCACACAACGTGGCCCTGGAAAGACAGAGTGGTCTATATGCTTGTGATTAATATAACAGCTTAAAGACAGTCAGTTAAGGCAGATTTTGGCTTTCATTAAAAGGGACCATTGCCATAAGGAAATGCACCTTGTAAGTGTTTATGTAAATGTCCTATATTTGTCTGCTGCTGCAGTGATCATTAACGTGCCTGTGTTGAGCTTCATCAAAGTGGCCACCTGTGTTAAAGGTACATTTAATAGGCTCCCCAGCAGTAGAACATTATCAGAGTCTGTTCCACTCTGCAGCTGTGCAGAAAGAAAACTGTCTTTAGTGCTTTGAAAAACACAGCATCAGGGTTTAAATTCCACATCTGCTGTCCATGTGCCATTGACCATACACGCTCAAAAGCGCAGTTGATGAGCTAATAACACTGTGGACTGCATGAGTCATACTTAACCTCGTACGAAGCACTAATGAAGTACGTGTCAGTCGTCACTGTCTGTCACTATTACTAATGGAGCACCATGTTTTGTTTGTCCCCAACCTTTCGCCCTTGGTGTTTTCTTTTTTTTCTGTGGTTGTTTTTTGTTTGTTTGTTTGTTTGTTTTGTTCTTTATTTGAACCCCTTCAGGCGAAGGAGCCTCTTTGCCTTCCTTACTCTTCTCCCATCCTGCCTTTGGACTGACTATCTTTTGGCTTTTTATATTAATCCTTGGTAAGTAAAGTTCTGACGGCCAGATGCATCTCAGGCATGTGTAAGGTGGCCTGCACCAGCGACCATAGACACAGCATCATTACATCCCCTTTATTAAAGGAAATTATTTCCCTTCATTGAAGGTTTGGTGAAAAATCGACATTCACATAATTTTTCCACTTACCTCAAATATTGTCTGTCAGTCAAAACACGTCTGATGTCCAAATGTTTTGTTTGTTTGTTTTACAATGGGCTATGAGGATAACAGTTAAACAGAAACGTACCTACTACAAGTGCAAACTGCATGTCAGTCTTTAGATTTGCCTCAGACAAAATCTAATCAAGTAATCTGAAACCGACTTCCTATTGTCATTTCTAAAGTATTATCAAGTATTTTAAACCCAGAAACATTCTTTGATTTTTATATATTTTACATGTTAAACAGCCTTATTCTGTATCACCATATATCCTTAAACACCAAAAATCAAGTGGGTATAAGGTTATAAGGGTCCTAATAGTTCTGTGATCTTCATGGTCCTACTGATTCTGTGATCTTCATGGTCCTATTGGTTCTGTGATCTTCATGGTCCTAATAGTTCTGTGATCTTCATGGTCCTATTGGTTCTGTGATCTTCATGGTCCTAATAGTTCTGTGATCTTCATGGTCCTAATAGTTCTTTGATCTTCATGGTCCTATTGGTTCTGTGATCTTCATGGTCCTATTGGTTCTGTGATCTTCATGGTCCTATTGGTTCTGTAATCTTCATGGCGCCACTGTAAAGCTGAATTCAGACATGTCTCGGCTGACCAGGTATGTTTGGGAAAAGTGGGAAATCATGGGAACAATGATTCTCAGTGTTCAGCTGAACATTTCCAGTCGAACAATAAAGTCTTATGGACTTCTGACAATCTGCTTCGCCACAATGATTCATAGATCTTGGATCTTTGTTGGGTTCCCTTAGCAAAACGCTCTGTCTATGGTTGTGCCTGAACCCAGCGGACTGGGATCACCAAGAATAACTGCACAGTAGCAATATCACCAGTAGCATTTTGCTAACGAGAATAGCATGAAACTAACGCAGAAATAACAGGCCTTTGCTTATAGTTAACAGAAGCTGCATGTCCTCAGAACTGGTCGACTAACCCTCCATAGAAAAACAAATAGCAGAATGTACTAATAGAGAGTAGTTCCAGGATTCCCTGTTAAAGATGTGGGTCATTTGAACACACATTTTGCATGTTTCTTTTTTGTTGTTGTTGTTGTTGTTTTGTTTTTGATTTAAGATGAAGATCATGTGAATGTATGAACTGAGTGTGAAAATGTCCTGTAGCTGTTTATGGAGGTGCCCTGAGGGAAGAATCGCATGCTTCACCTCAGAGCCTTAACAGAGCGAAATGCCTCGTCATACTTGATATCCATGATGAGTTTCATGCAATAAAAGCGTTTCAACTTCCTATCAGTTGCATCACTTGTGAACCTGGTGGATGAGTGGTTCATGTGTGGGGTGGTAGGAAATAAGGCTCAGTTGAGTAAAGTGTTGTACAACTCTCTGTACCTATAGGAGCAAGACTGCTCTAAAGAAAAGGAAGCTAACAAGGTAACGCTAACAAAGCCGATGTGTATAATTGTGTTGTTTTGTGTATCCCTGTTTTTTTGTTTTTGGTTGTTTGCATGAAGGCCCAGAGCTCTTTCGTGTTGCTTTACTAAACTAGACTAAATCATCTAACACTCCATTCAGAGTGGATTTGTTCTTAGTATTCTATTCTATTCGTTTTTAGTATTCTATCCTATTCGATTTGGCAGATCTTCAAAAACTCCATGAGAAATATTGCATGGTGCAGTGAAAATGCAGTTAATTGTGAATCCAAAACTCACTAAGATTTCTGTAGAATGTTACAGCATAGTTTACAAGTTATTGCCTGAAATTTTCAGCCTCCCAGCCTGTTGGTCTTTCTTCTTGACAATTCTGAGGAAAACTAGGAACAATGTCAGTGCCTCTCATGTGAAACCTGGACCTTTGTTTTCTGTGTGAAGCCCGGTGCAGTTAGATGACTTTGAGGTCTACGTCAAAGACATGAGCAAAGACTCTGCATACAAATTCTCCCTTCAGTTTGAGGTGAGGAACCATCTTTTTTGTATTTATTTACTGGATTTCCATTTGAAAAACGTTGAGGTTGCCTTAATGAAATATCAGCTCATTAACTAACTGTTCTCTATGCCAGTTCCAAACAGGTACATGGTTAGTGCTGTAGAATGAATCTGTTTTGGATCTTGCTTGTAGGAGTTGAAGAGTGTTGGTCTGGACCTGTGCCATGATGCTGCAGACCTGTCGGTGAACAGACCGAAGAACCGTTACACCAACATCTTGCCCTGTGAGTCTTTCTCCATGATCTTCTCACCCTCTCAGTAGTAACACTACTGACTACTGACTCCATCACACAGTGAAAACACTGCAAGCAGGAAGTTTTTACCTTCTTGCCTTATTGTGCCTGTTCACTGTGTTATTGTGGGTAACGATGCCTCTACAATCGATGATATGCTTGTTTTTCAGACGATTTCAGCCGAGTGAAGCTCATCTCTATGCACAACGACGAAGGCTCGGACTACATCAATGCCAATTACATCCCAGTGAGTGCCTGAATGTTGGCTGATCTGTGTAAAATGTACATTTAAACCCTAAAGACTAAGGGGCTGAAGTCTTGGCTGTGAGCTAAAGGTGTTTATCTGGCATCCACAGGGCTATAAGTCACCGCATGAGTATATCGCCACGCAGGGGCCCCTCCCGGAGACACGCAACGACTTCTGGAAGATGGTGCTGCAGCAGAAGTCCCGCGTCATCGTCATGCTAACGCAATGCAACGAGCGCCGACGGGTCAGTTACCTCGGCAACCGGGCCAGGCCTGTCCATCGTCCTTCGGTGCTGTAATTAGTGATCGAGGGAGGGGCTTCTTTAGCCAGAACCATGAAACTTGAAATTAGAGGGGAAAATGTGGAAAGAAGACTGAGTAGGAAACGCAGAGCAATTCATAGCACGACTGTAAAAACGTCAAAGCAGCTCTCGCCAAACTAAACTCACGGCTTCTCACGCAGGTGAAGTGTGATCACTATTGGCCGTTTACAGACGAGCCCGTGTCCTACGGGGAGATCACCGTGGAGATGCTGTCCGAGAATGAGTCACCCGAGTGGACCATAAGGAACTTCCGCCTGGGCTATGTGAGTGTCTTCCCTGGGACTAGGAATGAGAAACCAGACTAGACGCATTTCACGTTTGTGCCAAAATATCTGCCTCCTCTATAACTGTTTTACTGTGCCCCTTCAGGCTAGAAATGTTCTGTTTTTTAAAACCAATGACAGGCTACACATTTCTAATGAAATTCAGTAAGACCGCAAACTGCTTATATTAAAGAATGACCTACATAGGTCTGGCGGTTATCCTAGAATAGCTTCTGGCTACAGCTTCTGAATCTCAACTCCTAAGAGATGCTTCAGGAGTCAGGTTTGTCATGACTCGCCCCTTACTGTCGCCCCCTACAGGCGGACGAAACGCAGGACGTTCTGCATTTTAACTACACGTCCTGGCCTGACCACGGAGTCCCCACAGTGAACGCCATAGAGAGCATCCTGCAGTTCGTGCAGATAGTCCGCCAGCAGGTCAACAGGACAAAAGGACCAGTGATAGTTCACTGCAGGTGAGCCCTGTCCTGCTGGAGAACACACCCACTGAACATCCCATGGTTTAGGACCTTGGGAGCCCACTGTAAAGAGACGTTCTATTGTATGGAAAAATGATAGAAGTATGCAGAAAACACCCCTGTGCATGTAAGTGTTTCGGTCCACCTCTCCACATTATACACTACTATGTACCTCAGCGAACTGAATGCACAGGATAAGATGTGATGAACCGTGCACACCCACCAGGGATGAGTCGCTGGCATCAAACACGCCGCCAGTGGACTTGTTGTGCTCTCGGTCTTCATCGATCTACTGTTTGAGGCTAACGAATAGGAGACAATTACCGCAGCCTGGCGCCGAAAACGTGATGAGCAGCAGGAGAGGCGGGGCGGGTCCACAAGCTGCTTCGAACTCCTCCTTAACCGGCGTTCACGGCAATGATTCAGACTGAACCAAATGGAATTCGAAGCACCGTCACTGAGAGAGGCCTCGGGTCATAAAAGACTTCTTGTGGTGCTTCAGGAATTTTTTTTCAGCTCTCCTTATGAATGTCACAGAGAAGGCTGACGAAAGTGTTGGCACGTCGGTGAAGATTCAGGCTATACAGACGACTACAGTTACACACTGGACTAAGAAGACGGCGGTAATCATAGCCAGCTATTGATCTGCTCTGTGAGGTTTTGAGGATGTTACAGACCTTCGAAAGAAGACCCTTCAGTGACCATACAGGCGATAAGTGTGGTTCCACCCAAGTGTTTTCATTCACAAATGGTAACCAAAGATGTTGATTTAGATTTTTTTTTAAATTGCACTGCATTTCAGTGGAAACACAAGTGCCCAAGTCCACTGTATTGATCAGAATCAAGTGGACTAATCTGCTTTCAACAGCCAGTTGAACTTTGGAAGATTCAGAAGAGCTATGAGACCGCAGTGACTGGAGTGGAAGCAGAAGCATACCCAAGTCTCACTGGCAAAAAACTAAAATCCCCCTTGCACACAGCATTTTCAGCGGTAGGACTCTTTACCTGAGAGCTTTGTGTTCAACATCATCTACAGATGATGACAATATGACCACAAAAGAAACAAGAACTTGCTCTTGTATTATTGACTCGATCATGCACTCCATACCACTAGATGTGTTTTCATGATATAGTCAAGGGCAAAATAAGTTCATTCATCAAACTTGAGCAGATTTTTTTAAAGCAGCTGATCTTACATCCTTTTACTTACTAAAGCTTCTGCAAAAATCCAACAGTAAAGCAGTACCTGGTAATTAAAGCCAAACTAGTCTTTTTTTGTTACTTTTTCACTAAACCTAAATATAGTATTTGCATTCAGTATATTCAGGTATTCAGTACTGACAGGATAAACAGTATCTTTGCCTCCAAAGATCTTTTCTCCTGCCCTTTTTCAGTATCTGTCCACTTTGTCCTCGTTGGATTCGTTGTTTGTCCATTCTTTGTGCAAGAGTAGCTGCTCCCCAGTTGCCTAGAAGCTGCTTAAGGAGCTGAACGTTGTGGGTCTCTCAGACCCAGACTGGGAGGCCCCACCCCCGTTTTGATAAAAGCCACTGGCTGTGCTGTTCCTACATGAAGGTGAACATTTGTCCTAAACTTCAGGGTTTTTTATTTTTATTTTTACAATCCGAATGAAGGAAGTTCTTCTGCCCTTTCTACATCTACCACATTCTTCCACTTTTATCTTTTTTTTGAGCTTTAATATTGTCAAGAGAATATTGTCAAGAAATTGGCAAGACTCCCAGTCCTTGCTGGAGAGGCACCACCATGACATTGGGATGTACTTTCACTGTTTTCACCTCTGCCTCTCAGACTAAACCGCGTGTCTGTGCCTAGTGATCACGCTGCCCAGAAACACAGCGCCGTTTCGTCCCACTGGGGTTCATTTGTGCCACAGGGCTCCTCGCCCAGCCAGACCTCCGGAGGATGTAACCCACATCACTCTGTGACCTTTCCAAGATCAGCCTTAAGCTGTGCATTTCACTGCTGATCTTTTCCCCCCTGGGCCTCTGGTCCCTTTGTAATCCATGGCCTTCACAGAACCAAACTGGGCGTGGCTAAATGGGTGGCCCTGCCCAAGGGAGGAGACAAGCATCTTCACTTTGCTTTCCCCAGTACCGCACATGGTGCCCTCCATTGATATTTATCGTTAACCACATACAGATCAGTATATGAAAGAGAAATGCTAAGCAGGGTTTAACAGTAAGCAGAGATTTGCAGTAACAGAAGCCGTATTTCTGTTATCGAAGCCTTATTTCTGTTCCTGCTTTAATAGCTCTTTTCTACCGGTGAATGGGTCGGCCACAGTCATGCTAGGTCATGTTCTGTGAAAAAGTAAAGTCTGCGTGATGAATCTCAAACAGCTTCAGAGTCCCAGCTACAGGCCAGCTGGGGGCCCATCAAGCTGTACTGTCCAAAGCCTGTTTGTAAGGAAGGAGAACAGTACCCCTCACAAATCTCCAGCACCAGCCACATACAAGTTGGGCCCCTTTGTGGTTGTTACTGGCCAAATTTATCTGCAAGATGTATGAAATAAATTCACATGAAAATGCATTCAAACATGTTTTGGTTAATATAAGCAAACAGCAGGCATTATAAATAGCGCCACCTTCTGTCTGGCTGAAGTAGTGCAGCTGCAGTACAGGTCACAGATGACCTCCCAGTGTCGTCCTTCACATTTATTTCATCTCTTTAATTGCCCCTACAGTTCCAGATTAACCCAATTTTTAGGGAAAGGTTTGCAGTTCTCACGTGTGTTTGTGTGTGTTTGTGTGTGTTTGTGTGTGTGTTTGTGGTCTCTCTACACAGTGCTGGGGTGGGCCGGACAGGCACGTTCATCGCCTTGGACAGACTGATGCAGCACATCCAGGAACACGAGTATGTGGATGTACTGGGCATGGTGTCAGAGATGCGCTCCCACCGCCTCTCCATGGTACAGACAGAGGTACAGCAGTGCTGTTACAACATCTGAGGCTGTGTATATATACACTGTTACTGTAGGGGAGACAGTTACATACATACACTGTTTAGATTCCTTTGGCTGCTACTGCAGCTCATGTGTTTATACACAACACTTTTGATTGCATTTCTGATAAAAATCTGGTAAGCTATGCAGTTATAGCGTCAGACCAGCAGATGGCCCTCTCCCTCTCTGTGCAGGAGCAGTACGTTTTCATTCATCAGTGCGTCCTGCTTATGTGGAAGAAGAAGAAACAGCAGAGTCTCACCAGCGACATCATCTATGAGAACGTCACCAAGTCGTAATGGCATCTGGTACATGTCCATCTGTAAGTGAGGAATGAAAATATGTAGTGCAGCTCTAGTGAGTTCAGGGTGGTTACAGGATGTGTAACGCAGCTCTAGTGAGTTCAGGGTGGTTACAGGATGTGTAATGCAGCTCTACCTATGTCTTGGTAATAATATAAAGCCACTGTGACATTAGCAGCAGGTGTACTCGTTGTGCTGTCTTGTATTGAACATGCTTTGATATGGTTTGACAAAGGACAGGTTCATGTTTAGAAGGTGTACTTATTCAGACTTTGGTTAATCACTAAATTGCCTTATTTGGGCAGTTAGAAATTTTGATCAATCTAATGTGTTGTTTTGTATTTCTTGCAGGCTGTGGCGATATACTTCACTCCTTTGCTTCAGGCATTTGTTCTCTGCATAGAGTCCAACAACAAAAAACACGATCTAAATAAATAAACAGACTGCAGCCAAGGAGACGAAGACACCATTCAAGTACCCAAATCTATTGTTTGAACTGGTGAAAGCATAACAGGACAAAATATTTGCCTTAAGGAACCTGCATCGCCGTTCATAAGTCAGGTTGCTTTCCACAATGTAGAATAACTGCAAAAGTTTCAGATAGTCATTTAAGCGAGCGCTTGTCGAAGCACTGGCGCCCTCTGGTGGAGACAAAAATAACGAATTTAACGTTAGGATTTAGTTTTAATCTCAGGATTATCCATACACCCTGCAAGCAAACACGGCTCCCATGTCCAGCACCCACTCCTTCTGCCCTTGCTGGCACACCCGGAAGCTTGTCCGGGGTAGTCCGAGTTTGTACTAGGCCTGTCGTAGAGTAGCTCATTTCAGTCTCCGTAACCTGTACACACGACCCTTCATTGCCTTGGTTCCAGCAGTTGCGTTGTGCTAAAGTGCTAGCGACAGCTAGCTTCAGACTCTAACTCACACTGCCACTTCCCCCAGGGGACGTTCAGTATGTATGTGTGTGTGTGTGTGTGTGTGTTTGTTGCTGTACAACTTTCTCGACGTGCTACTCTTTCGGTACCACAACCCGGGGCCAGCTGGACGTTGCTGTGAACGGAGAGCTTCTCTAATGAGGAGTTGTTGAGATTATAAAGCACGATTAGAAACTGTCCACGTCTGGTTTCATACGATTTGCACTGATTATCTGTACTGTATGCTACGATACGCCGAAGAAGTGACACGCCACTGTGGACACTACCAGATTGTCTTGTGCCGTGTCCCTTGCTACCTGGATGTCTACACCAGAAACATCTGAAAAGAGGAGATAAACCAGGCGTGGGAGTCTTGTGTTTCGGCCACCAGAGCTCTTCTTCGCATATGGACCACGCACGCATAATCAAGTCTGGTGAAAATCTATACTGAACGCTCGCAAAGCCGACTTAACCTGCTGTAAACCTAAACGACTTTGATCTACAGAGACATGGAGAGAGAAACATCTCAAAGAGGGAAGCACGGATAGGGATTTACCTTTCGCTTATGGATCTCAGAGCTGCTGACGATGGTTTGGATTTTTTTCCTGTCGCCCATATCTATGCTTACATGCACGAAACCAGAACGACGGCGTTTGCATCTGTAGGCTACTGGCCAATGTGGGGATATCTGTCGGTCCTGAGGTTTTATAAATTGTTAGCCCATCCTGAGTTTAAGCGTTTCCTGTTAATGTTTGGTCTGACGTTTGGCCGTTACTCTCAAGAGAAATGTGCGGCCACCACAAGCTGAATTTTTATTTACAGCAGGCTATTTTGTGACATTGATTATGATTGTCGAAATCGGAGATACTGTAAATTGTTTTGTCTTTATCACCTACCTGACAAAATATTGCACATTTCCATGCATCGGAGTATAGTACAGGCTCTGTAAAAGCGTGGAGCCGTCAGCAGTGCACAGGATTTTGATGCCTGTAGAATAATGTAGATAAGGAAGTCCTTAGGTATTTGCCAGTATAAGGTACAGTATACACAATGCATGTCCGGAGCAAAGTGAACAAATTAGTGTCGCCCACACATCATTAGACATGCGCGCTCAATCAGCGAAATTTGGTATCTACACGTGATCTACAAACGGCTCCGTCTGCGGAGGCTCAAACAGTGTGCAGTGTTGCAAAATAAAAGCATGTCTGTCACTTCATAGTTGGAAAAAAAGGATAAAATCCATCTTTACAGTGTTTTCAAATTCAACGTTAATTGAGTGTTTACCATTGTAAATACAACTATTTCTAGAAAAGATTCCAAAATGACAAATTCGTTGCACACACATCTACACTACAAAGCTACACACAAGGTAACTGGGAAGGATTTTTGCAGGTTTTATTTATTGTATTTTTTTTTAATTCGCCTCATGTTCCTGCTGAGAGAGTCTGTGTGTCGAGTCGTGACTCGGTCAGGGAGTCGACAGACATGCTTTTCACAACAGAAAGACAACAGGCGGATTCACCTCTTTTGTTATTTGTTTTGTTCCGTTTTTAACGTAGTGTACGTCGAGTTCAGACTTGCGTCCAGTTTGTCCTTGGTGCCATTTTTGTGCAATGTGTCACTTAAACTAGACAGACGATCACTGATCGTCTTCACGGAGTTTTAATGTTTGTGGTTATTGGAAAATAAAACGATAGATTAAAAACAATACATTTGTCTAGTAGGGTGGATTGCATATTTCAAAACTACCAAAAAGCAGAATTCAAGAACAAAGTCGTTTAAGGAAGAGTAACTGTTGGAGGGGAATGTCTGCAGTGCTCGTTGAAGAAGCCTGGAAAAGAGGATCAAGATTTAGCCACGACCCCTTTCTGGAAAATAATGGAATGTACACTTGTCATGTTCTTGTAGTTGAAGGAACTAGAAAAACACATAAAATCACAAAGACATACAGACCTACCAGACAGAATTGTTTTTGTGTATCCATTTATTTTGTACATTTCTATCAATTTAATGGTTCTTGTTGAAGATTTTCCTATTTAAGTGCTAGTCAGCTAATACAGAACCACCATTTTATCCAAAACATAGTGAAATATACTGTTTTTCCACAGCATAACTGGACTAAACAAAAGCATTCAGAAATGGAGAGAGCATGAACTGTGAATTCCCACAGCGAGTAAATGGCTTGTCAGATAACTGAACAAAGTGCCTCTGTAACCCTTTTACCATTTTAGGTTTAACAACCCAGCTGCTGTTTAAGAGTGGGTGTGAAGCTACATATGGGGAGGGGGTTCATTTAGAAACATGGCACTTTTCAACATGGACAGTGGAGAGAGGTTAATATACGTTTTATCTCCACATAGTGCCAGTATAGATCTATGTGTGTCTTTTCTGACCATGAGAATGTTTGTGTGCTCGATTATACAACATTGTCAGGTGAAAAGGACTGTAAAAATTTTCTGGTCAAACATCCCAAAATCACATTGAAATCTTAGAAATGTTTCTGAACACAGTAATCAATCGTCCTTGTAAGGTTAAAGAGAGAGAAAACAAGTTCAATCTAGGACTTCCCTGAAGTCAGCTACAGAAAAGTGTATTCTAATGTGCATTTGAATGGGTATTCTAATGTGTATTCTAATGATCTGCACAGCTTAGGAAGAATATGCTTCTTTGTTCTCTTTCTGTGTTTGTGTGTGAATCATATAAAGTTTCTCTTTTGGCATTACGCTTAAATAGAAAATGGTCATATATATATACATTTATATATATATATATAAATAGTCTATCCTCTCTTTGCCAGCAAACAAAATTGTACATATAATTCACAACAGTCAGTTCTTTCTGGTTTGCACCTCACTGATTTCTATTATTTCCTGTTTCAGCCCCATTCTGTAGGACTCCAAGAGGAACGTTTGAGGACTGGATTCCAAGTTTACAAACACAAAGGTTACAAAGGGAGGTTTGATCATTCCATGAAAGAAATTCCATATGGAAGTCCTGCAAACCATTTCCTCTTCATCCTAACCTCAATCACCACTGCCAGTGCAGACAGAAAAAAAATCAACCTACAGAAACATTTGTGCCCTTTTCAACTTATCGCATCTTCACTCGTCGACTTGTTAGCAAGTACATCTCAATACTTCCTGGGACTGTGTTCTCCAAACAATGGGTCTAAAAGTAGAATTTCTTCTTTCTTTTAGACAAATTACAGCAGGACTACACAATATTCAACATATCAACTTTATATTGATTTTATATGATTAATGAAGACACTGATTCAATGTTTAACTTGATCTACAACTATGTGCTCTTACTACTAGCTTTTCGATCTTCATTGAATTATTTTGGTCTCGTGGTGTATAGGAACCTACTCCTGCAGCTCCGCTGGGCTGAACACAGCGGGTTGCCCAGTGAGCTCTTAGTCCACGTCTGAGACGCTTCCGTTGTCCGGTGGATCGAGGAGCTCGTGGCGTCTGTGCAGGGTGGCAGTGAACCAGGCGCGTTCAGACTCGTCCTGGAAGAGGACAATGTGAGAGGGGTGAAAGTGGGTGGAACGGGGTGTGGCGGGCTCAGTGATTGCTCCCCTCGTCGAAGGACTCCACGCCCGAATCGCTGGCCGCCACCGCTAGCTTCTCCTGCCTCCTCCTCATGATCTCCTGCAGCTCTGAGCCAGAGCTCTTCTGTAGAGGGGGAGACAGAGGGAGTGCTGGAGTAACATAAAGATAAAAGCTATGAGACAAGATATAGCACAAGCTTCATGACTGACCAAGAGCAACGGAGACCTTTACCATTAGAAGGACATTCATTGTACTACAGACAAGGTGAACTTTAGCAACCATGCTAACATTAGGACACTACCCAAACACATGCTTAAAGGCCACTGTGGCGGGCAGCCGCCAGTCAACACGTGTGCCTGGATCAGCGGGAGTGGGGTCTGTTCCAGAGTTATTGATTAAGGGACGTTTACATGAAACATACGTTGGTAGCTCATCTATATCTGCAGGTATCTCAGACCAGTCTGTTCAATCTCTGTTGGTCAGATTTACAACAACAAGGACTGCATAAGAAAACTGCACTAATCTGTATTAGTTTTGTTCCACTAATCTATGTAACAAACCTGGAAGAAACAGGAGTATTTAGAGTGCAAAACTGTACTGCATTATACACAATTAATTGACATTAACAGAAATTAGATTGTTGCTTTTGTTCCTTTGGGGGGGGGGAAGGGGCAAAAGATAACACCACGATTCTGACCAGAGTTGCACTGATAGTATCAATAGTAACCCTGTATTGGACTGATATTATACTTTAGGTAGTTGATCAAGTATCAAACTTTAGGCCAATACCACCACCAATACTGGAGAATGATGTTCTGGCGCTAAGGCAAGCACTTAACATCATAATGGTGTAAGCAGTAGTGGGATGTGCACTCATGAACATCGTATCAGCCAGTCAGTATCGCCCGATACTCAAGAGAACAGTATTGGATCAGTCAAGAAAAATAAATGGAATCAGTGTAATCCTAATTCTGTTATCATAAACCTAACCAACAGAGAAGAGATACCTATCTATGATAATCTAAGTACCTTAACACGCTCAAGAGCTTTATCAGTGGATCATAGGAGCACTCAGAAGGAAACCTGCAGATAGGAAGAACACGACAGAAACCAGAGGGAACCTTGCCAGGTTTGGTGGCCTTAAATGCAAAAGACCTTCAGAATGAACCAATACTCCAAGCCAGATCAATACTGAAATGGCAGATACTGCTGAGAGCCTCAAGTTACTACTGGTACTGATGTACTCACTTCTAACTGGAAAAAAGTAAACAAATGATGTTTTCACTTAGACTGGGATTAAGAATAGGGATTAAGTAGAGTAAAAGGAAACAACACCATGTGTAGCGAAGAGGAAAGTAAGGAGAAAGCGCACCTCAAGCGCAGCCTTCTGGACGGTGACCTGGCTGTAGACCCTGGGCCCGTCATCAGGACAAACCGTCTTCAGCTCGTCCTTGCTGAGTGAGAACAGCTGAGCTCCCGTCAGCACTCCCAGACTGTTAATAGTCCTAGACAGACAGAAAAGACAAAATCCAGAACTCAGTCTATGTATGAATTCAAGTTTTGGGAGAGCATTAAACACTACAAGGAATCGCTATAACCTGCCTTTAAAACACCCCAAGGTTCTGACATGTTCTTGATAGGTCTGAGCACAACACATCAGGTGTCCTTCTCTCATAGTATGACAAGTGTGTCAAAGCACATTTGCTCGTTCTAGCAAATGCATTTTGCATGGCTATGCATTCATGTTTCAGGTTTACCTGTGCTTAAATATCCCTTTTTGGAAGCAAATGGAAATGCCGTTTGTACTTTTAGTCTCAATGCCGTCGGAAAGCACACTGGCATGCAGGCGCACGCTTTGGGGCAGCAGTGTGCAGAGCGAGGCCTCGGGGCCCATGCGTCAGCTCTCGCGCACTTACACAGCGCTGAAGCCCTTGACTTGGAGCCACTCCTTCACCTCCTCAGGGACGGAGTCATAGGTGATGTTGGCAGTGGGGAGGGCGGGGTTACGGGGCGGAGCCTGGAACTTCTTCTGAGCACTGCGGCCCAGAGTCAGCCTGTGCACAAGCTCGTCTTGAACCTCCTCCATGTTGGATTTACGGCCTTGCAGGAAAACAGATTAATTTGGTGCTTCAGAAACTTGCGAAACACTAAGAAAGATCTGGGCTTTAATCTTAGTCTTGAACTTAAGTGAATAATAAGTGCACAATAATTCTTCAAAAGAAGGAACTGTTAGACTGTAAAAACAGAACTTGAAATAACAGATATAAGCAAGCTAGCGTGGCGTCTGCAGACTGGTGCACGGGGGCTCACGGTTCACAGGGGCTGGGCGATCTTTCTGCCCCCTCATGGTGATGCTGCCACTGTCACTGGAGCTGCTGCTGCTCTGACGGCTGCCGTCGGAGGGCGAGCCGCCCTGGGGCGTGGCGGCGGGAGGCAGAGGGGGGGTGGGAAGCTGG
>JAOYMR010000006.1:12246659-12264315 GCA_025802075.1 Tenebrosternarchus preto
TAATAACAACATATACCAACAAGGTATAGAATATAATAACATAATAACAACATATACCAACAAGGTATAGAATATAATAACAACATATACCAACAAGGTATAGAATATAATAACATAATAACAACATATACCAACAAGGTATAGAATATAACATAATAACAACATATACCAACAAGGTATAGAATATAACATAATAACATATACCAACAAGGTATAGAATATAACAACATAACATATACCAACAAGGTATAGAATATAACAACATAATAACAACATATACCAACAAGGTATAGAATATAACAACATAATAACAACATATACCAACAAGGTATAGAATATAATAACATATACCAACAAGGTATAGAATATAATAACATATACCAACAAAGTACAGAATAACATATCTATTTGTCTTGGTCCTCCCAAGGTTTCTTCCTAACCCCTGTCCAGGGAGTTTTTCCTTGCCACTGTCGCCTCTGGCTTGCTCATAAGGGATCTGGACCCGTGTGTTTGTAAAGCAGCTTTGTGACAACATGTGTTGTAAAAAGCGCTATATAAATAAAATTGACTCGACTTGACTATTTGTGTAATGCACACAAGACGATATAGAACAGCAGGAACTCGGATGCTAAAAATAAATTAATAAATAAA
This sequence comes from Tenebrosternarchus preto, assembly GCA_025802075.1. Lineage (NCBI taxonomy): Eukaryota > Metazoa > Chordata > Actinopteri > Gymnotiformes > Apteronotidae > Tenebrosternarchus > Tenebrosternarchus preto. Next base: position 12,247,311 of record JAOYMR010000006.1, read on the forward strand.
GAACTCCAGAGACCTGGACATCTCGTGTTATTATGCTGAAGACAAGGGATGAAGATAATGCCCTTACCTGGACCCACACACACACACACACACACACACACTTGCACACACACATCAGAGGGGTGGGCATCTGCTATTATGTAATCACAAGGCACTTTTCCGATCCACAGTCAACAACCTCCCGTATTAAAAGCACAGTGCATGGAGAGCTGAATTCCAACCAGCAACCACTGCACACAGCAACATGAGACAGGTGGAGAAGACTGATCCAAACCAGTGAATCCCCTGCTGTGATGGTGTTCACTCAGCACAAATCCCCAACCACAGCCTGCAGATGCGCCTGCGAAACATTAACCTGCACTCACTTCACCTCCCCACCTGTCGCCAGCTCCTCGTTGGGGAGGCGGGCCGTCACGCTCACCGCCTCGAGCACACGGAAAGCGACACACTGGCTCACACCTCCTCCAAGTTCAGCTACATTATGTAGTGCTGCCCAGTTTCTATCTTCCAGAGCCCTCAAAATACAGCCTCAAAGCTTATGCACTTCAGAACCAAGAAGTCCAGCGACCACTAGAGCTCCATGACCACTAGAGCTCCTCCATGACGGAGATCATTTCATGGTTAAGATGATTCCCACGATAACGGACTGTAACAAGGAGACTTTACCTGCCAGCTGAGGTCATCCTTGTTCCTTCATAGTCAATGAATGCATTACACAAACAGATATATAAAAGATATATAAAAGATTTAAAGATGTGATCTATCAAAACGATGACACGTGTAATTGCACATTTCCCAGTACTCCCAGTCTATTTTTGGCTCCTTTGTCATGGTTTGCTCAGTCACCGCAGCCACTGTGGGAGGAACTGTGCTGCACTGTAAGGTTACAGCTTACCTGAGCTAGCAGTGGAGAAACAAGAAGACCCAGCAATCAGCCACTGAGGAAGGACAGCGCATCACTTATGCCCGCGTGGGCCAGCCACATTATCCAGCGCTCTATCTGAACAGAACCGAACCACTTCTGACACACTGTGGTGACCAAGACTGGCATCTGCTGTTAGACCAAGAGAACTTAATCCTCCAATTATCTACTCATTACACAGGGAGAGAGACGCCTTACAGCGTCTGTGGACGTGCCTGCACTAGCGAAAGCCTTAAGCCAGCTCTGCAGGTTGACACACACACACACACACACGCACAGTCACACACACACAAAGCATATCACCATGGCTACCAGAACACTGCGCGCCTACGGAAGCTGAAGACTCTTTTTACAGGTCCAGATTTAGAGATGGGGGGTTGACGCTTTTTTGCACTCTGGAGGACAGGAAATGACTAACCAATACCTGCTTCAGGAAGGCCAGGAACACAAGGCTGTTTCCCGCTTTCCTGTGTTTATCCACACACACAATCAAAGAAGCTGACTAGCTATTAGCCATTAGCTAATATTGTCATTAGCCATTATTGTCATGTATGATTTGGTCACTTGCAACACAAGCTGCTTTAGTCGCACGTCGATGTTTTATTTGAGCTAAAATACTTTTTTTCAACCATTAATACCAATATTACTTTCATCAAGTAATAAACATGTTTGTGGGTTGTATGATGGGGGCATACTGTCCGTGTAAACAACATGCATCTCCCGTCACTGTCATTTTGTAAAATGAGGCAATTAAGAGAACATCAGTCCAAAGCATCAGGCCGCAACACCTAGCACGTCTAGAAGTGGTGAAGTTCAGCGGGATGTACTTGTACTAACGAATGGTTTTGAGCGTGACTGTTAACTGGACGCCGCATCGGTGTGGGAGGGTAAAGCAATTATACCTCTGAGCTACAGCAAGGCCAATCCTGACTGTACGAAGGTTTGGAGAAATAATAAATCTACAAAAAGCAGCAGCTGACCAGACATAAGAAAAACACGAGGAGCCAAAGAGCAGTTCTGGATGTCCTTCTAATGATTATAATATTCATTAAATCAGATGCATAAAACACTCCACTTGGGTATTAAGTTACTTATTATTATGAATATATAAAGCACAAGTGTCTGTTAAAACCCCTCAACAACTGAAACGATGAATGTTGTCGAACACTGTAGAGTAGGTTCTAGTGGATTTGCACCGTCACTGTGCCTTGGAACGATGAGTTTACCCTGAGCTGCAATAAAGCGCAAGAGACAAGATGTTTAAAATCAAAATGGCTTTGCAAATCAAACCAAAGGAGGCAGGTAAATTTAAAAGAAACAGAAAGATCACAAGAAGTTCCAAAAGATCACAGTTCCAAAAGATCACAAGCAGTTCCAGAAGATCACACAGTTCCAGAAGATCACAAGCAGTTCCCAGCAATGTGTGTCTACACCCAGTTGAAGTTTGGCACAGAAAGAGAGCAGCATTGGTTCACCACGTCTGTATGCTTTTCAGGCCATGATTACAGTACAAACAGACCAGCATTACGGGTGGATAATGCTCCCATCATAAAGGGAGGAAGGAATCAAAGTGAGAGAAGTAAAAATGCCAAAGCAAACAGCCACACTAATAGATCAGGAGGACCCCCCCCCCCCCAGCAGCTTCAGGCCTAAGCTATTCTAAGACCATAAAGGCATTTTTAATTAAGACACATCATCTAAATCCACAGTTCCTTTTGCAACAGCACAAGCAAGCTTTGCTCCTACACACTGTACATATCTCACCACCACAATTTTAAAAAGCCATTAAACAACTTTCGCTATTTTAAAATACATGTTACACTTGTTATACTATATATGTATAGTCTAACAAGGGGTTTTTTTTAACCCTAATTTTCTCCTAATCATTTCTAATTCCACCTATTAACTCATTCTCCCCTCAGTGCACAACAGCACCAAGCCAAGGTGATCATGGATGCCACACGCTTCCTTCAACATGTATGTAACCATCTTATCTTATCCACCTACACTGATTGGTTAGCACCATGTTCTTGGACTCCCAGCCAGGGATACTCTTGCATCACTGGGATCTGAACCAGAAATCACTTGAATAGGTTAACTCTTAGATCACTTGATAAGGTGATTTCACTCTTAGATCACTGAAGTAGGAACTCAGGATTATGATGATTATAATTATGATTACATCTAAAAGGAATATGTAAAAGGTGCACTACAGTTTAATTTCCAGCAAACACTCAACAGGAGTTTTGAGTCCAATGAAGATCAACTTAATCCTGTTGATTCCAGCCTCCATACACACGGATCTGAACATTCGAGATCACTTCACTGCACTCCAACGCCCAGCCACCACATTTTGAGTCACAGCTCAGCAGTGTATAAACAGTCCTCACTCCTTAGAAGGGAGCCTCCTTCCAGCATTTTAAAACGCTGTCCAAGCAATAGCCTCCATCTCCTTTGAGAACTCACATCATCTGTAACTGCAAGAAATCTGTGCTTGGTTCTGTGCAACCAGCAGTCATTCCCTGCCCATGTTACTGACATGACCCTGACATGCAGGCTTCTCTTATGTAACATCAGGAGAATGTGGCCGTTTATTTCGAGAAATGTTGCTCAGTTGCTTGTCCAGTGTCATCATCATCTCAGGACTGGATTGCTGTAACTTACTCTTGGCAGGCCTCCCTACACACACACACACACCACTAAACCCTTGAATCAGATCCTGAATGCAGCTGGACAAATGGAATCTTCCCAGCTTCAAACACACCACTCTACTGATTTTGTTCTGCACTAGATTTCAAAGCCAGTAGCCTGCAGAGCCAAAAATGGTCCATCCTACATTCAAACATCTCCCCCGCAATATCTCACACCTTCCTGCCTCTAGTACATCACAACTCAAACACCACCCCTAAGAGAAGTGCTTCAAGACTCTTTACTGTACTGACACCCAGATGATGGAATGAACACCCACTATAATGCACCAGTCTTTATGGTCCTTAAATAATCACTAATCTTTCACTTCTCTACATAAAATATACTGTGCGTTTTCCCTATAACATGATTCTAGTTGTATTTTTAAACTCGGACCAAGTATACTAGCATAAGGATTACTTCCAGCTAAGCACCATTTTAAACCCCCCCCCGAACATGTGTTGAACGCTGTAATTTGATTGGGGCAAAGGAATTTGGTCAAATGTCATCCAGAGGTCACGTCTTGGCATTTTAGACAGGAACTACTCGTTCTTTCCTGCCCTTCAACGTCTAAAGCAGAACAGAATCTTGCGCAGTTCGTTTTCATTCTGTGACAAAAGTCAAGGCCGCTAGTCGTCCTCGAGGAAGAACGCTGTGCTGCAGATGGATTCCATCCTTTATCTCAGCACAGAAACCAACCTCCACTCTCTGACCATTGGAGGAAAAAGCTTCCTGGCTCAGTGATCAAAGGGCCTTTAGTATTTCTTAGTATTTACGCTGATAACCCAGAAAGCACTTGGTTGTTTTTGTTTTAGGTTTTTTTTTTGGTGGGTGGGGAGGTGGATTTGGTGATGCCTTTATGGAAATACTACTTTTTGTACTTCCCTTTAAGATGAGTGAATTTGTACTTCCCTTTAAGATGAGTGAATTGAACAGTCGATCTTATTTATTATAACAACAATGACCTCGTAGCAGACGGCATCTGTAAGCAGGAAGGGTACGTTTCTTTTTAGAGGAGCCGGGTCTACCCACTGTTCTGCAGATGGTTCCATCCAAAACATCAGTTCATTCTTCATGCCCTGAACTCACGTGCACTTCAAAAACTAGCAAGTCTGTAAGAACAATTTGAGTTGAAGACTTACATCAGTAAATGATGCCCTACTTGCCCTTTAACTAATATGTCCCTGCTTCCCAGTTTGCAGCTGCCAGTTCCCCCAGTGAAGCGGGTCAATACTGGAGTTGCTTCTGCTCTGGGAAATAGGGAAACCCATGTGGTCCAGTCGAAACAATAATTACACTGTGTTGAGTTAGCAATGCTGTGTATTCCAGTAGGGACAAACATGTTTTGGAGATTCATTTACAGGTGAGAATTTGAATTTTCGGTGAATCTTATGGGACTTTTTTTCAACCTAGTCTCCATCTACTGCTTCTGTAGTGAATGCTCAAATTTCAACATATTCTTGATTCTTATTTTTTGAAAGGCCCAAGCCAGGATGCAAGGGGTTGGAGGGGGATCACCTACCAACACACCCTCACCTCCACACACCCCCAATACTGCATAGTGGTATCTTCCGTGTAGAGACCATGTTATGGAATGACTGAGGTTGGATACAGAATGCCTGGACCTCGAAGCTCAGCATAGCTGTCCTGCCCTGTCCTGCCCTGTCACATCCTGTCACGTCCTGTGAGCTGAAATGGAAGATGTTGGACAAAAGCAGAAGCCAAAAACACAGGGATCTGAATGCAGTCGTGAACTTCAGCTCCATTGGTTCTTTACGGTCTGATAAACGTCCTTTTGCCGCCGCACGCACATCAAACAGGGAACGTTAATGGCACATCAGTCACTGTGCAAACAATACAGAAATCATTTAACTGTCTTCAACTGAACTTTACCATCACACCCTTTAAAGTCACACTGCAGTGCACGGAGTACCAGAGCAGGTCACGTGGACTGAGCAGTGCACGGAGTACCAGAGCAGGTCACGTGGACTGAGCAGTGCACGGAGTACCAGAGCAGGCCACGTGGGCCGTGTGCCGTCAGCAGCGTGTTTTGGTGGAGGTGCGCATGCCACAGCCTCCACCCTGCCTCTTTGCATCAGGCCCTCTTGTCATAATAATAATGGCATGAGAGGCCCCACTCTGAGCACAGACTACGTACGACACACCTTCACAGAGCACGTGACGGTTCACCTGTGCGACGGGCTCCACCGGACAACTCCCTGATCAGTGTAATGCAAATGAGCGTACTCAAAAACAAACACAAACAAATAACAATGAGTGATGTCAAAAACTACCCTGATCAGATGATACAACATCGAACAACTAGTTAACTAGTCGTTTACTGTGTTTAATGAGTCCAGGGTGATGTTCATTCCCACAGAAACACACAGCAGGGTTGGTGTGCGTGGGCTAAGACTCGTTCTGTTCTCGCTGACCTGGCACGGTTGGTCGGAGGTCAAATCAAGGGCGCGGCGTGCAAACACAGCAAAAAAGCTGCCGTGCTTTCTCACGAGCGCTCGCTACTGCCAGCAGCACAGAGTACCAGCATTCACCGGACTGACCTGGTGAATGGCCACCTTTAGCACGAGCACACGCATCTTTACCTCAGCGACTCATACACGGAAAAATAAATAAATAAATCAAAATACCCGTGTAGCGAGTCTGCTCCAGATAACGCGCTCAAAGCGCTTCACCCACTCTTCACTCGGTAGTCGGTACGTGTGAACTGGAGGGACTCTGTAAGACGAGCTTATAACAGGGTATTAAGGGTGACGGGAGACGGATATATGAGCCGAGCGACGTAGCATGACGAGTGGCGACACTATATTTGGCGTCGCTTTGGCTGAAATGAATTAAGAAAGGTGTTGTCATGGCAATCAAGTGGAACACGTTGAGAACTGTCTTGATGTCACAGATGTTTTTGCTTATTTTGTGGCTTTTAATCAGGGGAACAAACACTGATCCAGTTCCTTTCACTCTTGAGGCTGAAAGATACAGAGAAAGCACTTTACAACCCGTAAGGACAGGGCCTCTGCTATATCCACCTCTTTACACGCACGCGCACACACACACACACACACACACACACACACACACACACACACACACAGCATTCGTCCTCCTACACAAAGCAAAGACACGACTCTGAAGCTACATGGCACATACTCAACCAGGGTTCAAATTTCTTCATTTCAAAAGGGCCCCTACAAAGTATAGATTATCTGAGGGAAGTGTTAATTGGAACTAATTTCCCTGATAAAGCTTTCAGCCTCTCTCAGTGCATGTTAGGGTCTTGTTAATGTTTTGACTGGTCAGCAGCAGCCCAGGAGGAAGTCTAGTGCTGTGGTGGAGAGAACTGTGCTCCCCGTTACCGTCACCAAGGAGAAACCAAGGCTAAGATTAGAAAACAATAAACAACAATCTATGAGTTCAGAGGCAGAGAAAAGCCCCTGAATGGAAACACATCTGGCCAGCCCTCTACACGCCAGCCCTCTACACGCCAGTCAAACAGAGTCACCACTTCCATTTTAAACAGGTGAACTGGAGGCATCCATGATGGTGAGTGCTGGGGACGCTGCCGTGGTCAAAGCCGAGCAGGATGACGTCTCGTTCACAGAGGCCTCCGGAGGTACAGACACCTACCATCTCTCATCATATGCAAGAGGTCCAAGTGATCATTGTTATTTTACTTTTGAGCATTTTTATCGTTGTAAATGAGAACACTTTGATAAATGAGTGTGATCTCCTAGCAGGTAAACCCCAGAGGAGGAGGCACCTGAACACAGTCTTCTATCAGAACCTGGTAGAATGTGTGTAATAGTGTGTAACTGTGCACAATATGATACTATGTATGCCTGGACGATATTATACTATAATACTGGAATATATTCAATATTATACTCTATACTGGAATATATTCAAATCTACATTTGTGCTTTTGCTGAATTGATTAATTATGAACATATCTGAACATATCCTAGTCATCATGATCACAAACAGTTTTTATAATTAGTTAAATTACTTGTCCTTGTTATACAGCTGTTGTTCTTATCGTGTTGTAGATTTCTTTTCAAAGTGGACATTGATGTGCTGAAATATCGCACACATCGATAAGTTAGGATTCATAAAAAATATCTGCAGCAAATACCACAGTTATATGTTCACCGAATCACCATGTCTTCATCAAGAAACAACACAGCGCATGCGTTTGTTCCACATAATGGTGAGCAAACACACTGGTATAAACTAACCACATAAACTCTCCTTCACTGGAAACTTGACTATGTGAGACCTGTTCCGTGAGTGGGATTCCCAGCAGAGCTCTGTGGACTCTGCACAGTCTGTTTGTTTCAGGCCATGAGCAACACTCTCTCCCCAACACCACCTGCTACCTGTGTACCCTGCAGGTGGAGCCTACTCCTCCCCAGATAACACAGAGTTTTCAGCCACTGGGATGGTGAGCACAACACTTGGATGTAGCAACACTTCATTGATTGTTTAAAAAATAAATTAATTCACAAAAAAAAGTTAAAAGAATCACTGGTAGGTGGTTTTAAATCCAAGTAGGACTAAGAATGAAGCAGGTACGATCACTTCATAGAGGACAAGGACTCAGAGATCACTGAAAAACAACAGCCAGCGACTGACATTCATTACTGCAGTCTACACCATCTCTAAACCAGTTCTTCAGAAGCCCTGCCTCCCCTGGTCAAGCACAGAAAATAAATAAACTTTTCCTAGTACTTACACCTTTAAGAGCTCTGACCACCCCCATGCACTGGTGTAAACAGCTTGTTTGTGCCATTACAGGAAAGTGTCTTGAACACCCATGTGCGGAACTACATCCACTCATCTGAGGGTTCACAAAGCATCTACTTTGTCAACAACACCCTCGATAAGGATGGGAACAACCAAAAATATGCCTGCAGTTACACTGCTGGGATCTGTGCCAAACCGAGATTTCACATGGAAACTGCTCCCTGATGAGACGGACTCAAACACAGCTGTGCTCTTACGGTTCTGGTTTCTTTGCACCCACAGTGTTTATCAAACAGTTGCCAAGACCAGCTGAACAAAACGCAGATGCAACAATAACTCAATAAATACATTAACATGGTGGAAATAATAGGACTTGTGTAGTTTAGTGCCATATTTAACCTCCCTCCAGAGGGGCCAACCTGCACATGACACCAATTAATGAGAGGACATCAGAGACATCATCTCATGTGCTGGAGAACTTATTAAAAAATATATTAACCACTTAGCACCCAACACAAATACAGGATCAGCACTAAAGTCTGAGTTTAAGTCTAATCCCCCAACCCCCACACAAAAAAATAAAGACACTGTTCGAGATGAATAATCCAAGATCTGCGTGGTACTCGATTTATTTCTAACATCGCCTGGAACACAGCAAGATACGTATTTTACGAAATAATTAACGAGAATTATTCATGATACCATCAGCATTCTCTATAAATCATAAGTGTTTTCTGTTTCAAGTGGTTGGTCAGTAGGTACTAATGTAGAAGGACAAATGTCAAGAAATTAAAATGTGGTGACATCAAGATGTAATTAAATTATACATTTCGAAAAGAATCAGACTTCAGCCCGACATCTTTACTCATTGTAGAAAACAGCTGTGAACTACTGACAGCAGAGGTAACGTGACTGCAAAGAGACACGAAGGACATCAGTACACTAACAGTACGAAGGGAATCGTTATTGGCAGGCAGGATTACATCGCACTCCACATGACATGTAAGCTTTCGTCCAACTTTAGTCACTAACCCTTGTGGCATCCGTGACTTAATTCAGCAAATCCTTCTAGACGATTAATCAATCCTTTGACATCAGGAAACCGCCCCTTTTGCATAAACGATCAAGAACCTGCCCGACAAGACCCTTCTAAAAAAAAAAACACGACGGAAAAAGGAAAACCGCAACGCGCTACACACACGTGCCCCCCGCCTCACAGCCTCTTTAAACAATGGCGCATCAGCACGCAGGTACCTGGCTGCGTCCGCCCAGCTTACATGCGCAAAGAATTGCGCATTGGTTCCCGAGTCGAGCTCTGCTATGGCAACCGAAGTCGTATTTACAGGCAGGCAGGTGTGCCGTTTTGACTATTCAATTCCCGTTAAGCGTTTCCAAAAACGACAATTTTCACAATACAATATGCATGTAGGCTAACCAAGCTGTTTTCAGTTAATCGATTTTGGTAGTCAATCCAACACGCGGGAAAACAGGAACATGAACAGTTTTTAGATCATTTAGAAGAAAATATGCTTTCTGTAGCCGTACACAGAATTCAGGTTTACCTACGTGCGTTGCGATAAAACAGCAGCAATCTATCATCTATGTAATAGGAAACAATTATATTTAAAAGCCTACTTACTGGGACGTGTCTCCCAACTTGTCACAGTTGCCGCATGGCTCAAACAACTGTTAATTCATCATTAAAACGAATATCATGTTAACGACTCTGTACCCTGTGAGGTAGAAGAGTCGCAAAGGCAAAATCCAAAAAAGCACGTCTGACACGCTGCGAAGAAAGAGGTGCCCGTACAAACGGGGGGCCGAATTACAACGCAAAAGAAACAGCAAACGAGCTCGGCGGTTTTGTTGGGTTTTTTTCGTAAAGTATCTCCGCCTCACCTTTCCACAAGGCATGCCGTCCAAAACGCCCTCTAGCGTATCCATCAAGACTTCGTTTGGAATCCAAAATTATTGCAGTGGGCGTTTTGTTTTGACACTTTTGTTTGTTTGTTTGACTCTGTTTATTTGCTTTTGCTACAATCTTAAAGCACCGTGAGCCATAAATGATTTATAAAGAATAAAACATAGAGATATGCTATAGCTGAAGATGTGATTAAACAGCCTGATAAAGAGTCTCTCCCCGTTAGCAAGGAGCATAACTGACGTATTACATTGGTCATTCAGTCAAAAATAAGAGCAAAGTAATTATTCACTCAGACACACACCACGATATGAATGACAGAAACTGTAGATACACTTCCTACATGGGAATTTGTAGAGATGGGAATTCTCACGTGATTTGGCAGCCAAAAAATGGGCTCATGAAGTACCCAGAATTTCATCTATCGGTCCTGTCCGGTTTACTTCAGGTAAACGTCTCTGATCCAGATACTGAGTGGATGAACAGCCTGTGTAACCAAGGCATCAAAGTAAGGATGGAGTTCTGTGCTATGAGTTAGTAGGACGAATATTTACAATGTTGTAATGTAACCTATGTGGGTCTTGAATGTAACCTATGCGGGTCTATGTGGAAAGAAAAGGAAAGGAAAATAGAAAGAGATCGTATTTTATCATATTTATGAACACAAATACATAACAAACGAAACTGAAATGGGGGAAAAAAGTGGTCTACATGTATAAAAATAACACACAGTAACCACCCGGTGGCACACGATCGTCCTCGGAGGCAGAAAGCTGTTTTGCGTAATTGAGGAAAGCCTGCTGTACACTTTACAGTATGATGGTCTTCTCACTTGCTTCAGGGTCACTTTGTTTACACATGACCGCCGATAACTTTTACCTCGTCATATATAATTTTACGTTTGTTGATTTTAACGTTTGTACTATTTTGGTACATTCTCTTATACTACATATTGTACGGTATCACCGGGCAGTTCCTATTGGGTCCCATGACCTTGTGATGTCACAGCAGAAAACGGAAGCAGGTTTCGTGCTCTCGGGGTAAGGAAATAAACAAAATGTTTTATTTAAAATAGGCTCAGTTATTGCTATATTCTGTGGCTTGTATTGATTACACATGTCAAAATTAAAACCAGGTGATATTTATTTTGTAAGAATGGAAATAACTACTTTCCGAATGTCTTGTCAGAACGATGCAATGATTACAAAATATTAATTTAGCTAGCTAGCTAGGAGAACCATCATTAATAAAATAAACTTATGAAATTATTGTGCTGTCTTCATGTAACGTTAGCAGGTTAGACAACTAACTAAACGCGGAAAAGTATTTCTTGCGCATTCAGGATCGACAGCTTATTGTTAAGGCCATGAGTCTATAATGTTAGGCTGGGCTCACATGTCGAAAGGCGAGCTTTCGTTTACGTGTAAATTGACTGTTGAACGAAACCTATCACTCGGGCCTTGAAATAAGGCCCGTGTCTTTTTAAAATTTGTTAATTTGACGACTTTCAGGCGATGGTAAATTGATACTATGGAATTTTGTTGGTTATAGTGGGAATTTCCCACAAACGTGACGTCACACTGACCCCCCCCCTCCCTTGTGTGCAATGATTTGGCATTGCAGTTTACTCCAGAAATATGAGAAATTATTTATCAAATAAAATATCTACATGTATTTGAAAGATCTCTTGAATATACTACTTAGGTTTAATAAAATTTGCTGCTATTAACTGAAAGTGTTAAGGCTGTAAAAACCTCTGAATGCTTGCTAGCTACACTGGTTCTTTTTTGCTTTCTAGACTAAGGAGATAGCTAGTTTTGTTGTGGTGTATGAAACGGACATCTACAGTTGGATGTCATGTTTAAAGCATAATTAATACATAAATCCAAAAAGATGTCCTTGTTCCTGGTGCTCAGTCAGACTTTTTCTGTGCTTCAACTTGATGCTGTTTACTTCTGCAGGGACGTTTTTTAAAAGCCATAATGCAGAGTACAACTAACTACCTATGGCTGATCTCAGACCTGTTGGGACAGGGCGCCACGGCCAACGTGTACCGTGGCAGACACAAGGTAGGCAGAGGGGCATGTGCTTCCAATCACACTGTACATACAAGCAGGATGACGTTAACACAGCCCACTGTGGCATGTGCCACCTAGACAAGCTGCAACTGGGGGCATGTGGTTACTGTGGTACAGTCCTTACACTTCAAGTCTTTTTTTTTTTATTTTTTAACACGGGGAAGTCTCAGGCTTGTGTTTCTTGTATTCTTCTCTGGTTGTTCTCGCATCTTCTTTACCATATATGTTTCATGGGTCTGTATGCAGTGCATAAGCTTTACTCCTGTGCCATTCCGCGTTGATGTGTATAAATTTACAAAAATTGTCCACATGACACTGGTAAATTTTACATTTTTTTTATTTATTTATTTATTTTTTTAAAACTGATCTGAGATCATTATTATGCTGTCCTTTATATAACCTTGAGGGTTCTATTTGTTTTGCTGAATGCATACAGATGTTGTAAGTAACATCTGTAGAAGACTTGCTAAACTGCCAATTCTGTCAGACAGCTGTGAATAGTGTATACTGTGAATAGTGTATGCTGTGAATAGCGTATACTGTGAATAGCGTATGCTGTGAATAGCGTATACTGTCAAAAGCAGCATCCATATTCTGCCGGCCTGTCACTACTGTTCAGTGTTAGTCCACTCCACACTTGGGACTCATTGATATTTACTTGTTACCTACTGGCTCAAAACGTCAAAACAATCAAAGCCAGCTGGCATGTTAAATTATGAAGAAGTGGATAATCCATATTAAATTATAAAGAAGTGGATAATCCATGTTAAATTATGAAGAACTGGATAATCCATGTTAAATTATAAAGAAGTGGATAATCCATGCAGTCACATTTATCGTCCTTCGGTTTTCCATCAAAAATGGAGACGAGTGGCATCACGGTGTAGATCTCAGAGTATGGGATGTTCATACCCTCCAGCCATCAGAGTCTTGGTTACTAAAGTTGAGCTTGGCCATGTTGTCGTTGTGAAAGTCCCTCATTTTCACAGAGCAGTGGTGGTGAGGTTGAAGGCTGTATCAGAAGGCTCTCTGTGCACTGCACCGATCCAGGGGTTTGAACTCTGTGCACTGCACCGATCCAGGGGTTTGAACTCTGTGCTCTGCACCGATCCAGGGGTTTGAACTGGAATTCACTGTCCCTCCCTCTGCCTGCAGAAAACAGGCGACCTGTATGCTGTCAAGGTGTTTAACAACCTTAGCTTCCTGCGGCCTCTGGACGTGCAGATGCGGGAGTTTGAGGTGCTGAAGAAGCTCAACCACAAGAACATTGTTAAGCTCTTCGCCGTGGAGGAAGAGGTAGATTGCTTGAGACAGCGCCTGTTGCCGTGACAGCACCCGTCGCCGTGGCGGTGCCTATCAGACACAACATATCAACATCTGTTTTCTATCTGCCGCTTCCTCAGATAGTAGTTCCAAAGCCAAAGCGCTGTAAACACTGTAAAGAACCAGCATCATGGTGATGGTAGTAGTGTGTGATGTTAATGTGTGTGAGATCAGAAGGCCAAATGTAATGTGACTGGCTGGTTTGTGAACGATACCCAAATAATGAACGGACCAACAGGCTCTGGGTATTTGGTTATTATGGCTGGATTACCATAATTACTTTGTCCTGTAATTCCACCCATCAGACAAACTCGCGTCACAAGGTCCTGGTTATGGAGTACTGCCCATATGGCAGCCTGTACACGGTTCTGGAAGAACCGTCGAACGCGTACGGCCTCCCTGAAGATGAGTTTCTTATTGTGCTGCAGGATGTTGGTAATTTTCGCCTCTCTATAGACCGTTTCTGTAATGTACAAATACACTCAAACATTGTTTCCGCCCACACATTGAACTATGTGCATCTGTTTCAGTTATCAACGGGTCCACCAGTATGTTCTGGGGTTGTCCTGACTCTTCTGTTGTCGATGTGTTCACGTCCGCAGTGGCTGGAATGAACCACCTCCGGGAGTACGGAATAGTCCACAGAGACATTAAACCGGGGAACATTATGCGTGTGATCGGCGAGGACGGACGCTCCGTCTACAAACTGACGGATTTTGGGGCAGCGAGAGAGCTGGAGGACGATGAGCAGTTTGTGTCACTGTACGGCACAGAAGAGTACCTGGTAAGACCTGGAAAAACAACAGAACAACGTGCTGATTGAACTGAGAACGCCGTCGTTCAGGTTCGCATTGCTGTGGCCGTATCTTTTGTGTAGTAGCATTGTGACGCGTGAGCAGGGATGACGCTCCAGCTTTAGACGGTCGAGGTGCTGCTTTAAGTTATTGGATTCGTAGCTACAGCTGTTACCAACAGTAAAAGACAAAAATACTAGACGTCCTCCGATCAAAGACAACAACTCTTATATCACAAAGAATTACGTGTGTTCTAAACACGGCTGTATTGGCGCGTGTGTGTGTGTGTGTGTGTGTGTGTGTGTGTGTGTGTGTGTGTGAGACAGCACCCAGACATGTACGAGCGGGCAGTGTTGAGAAAGGACCACCAGAAGAAGTATGGAGCCACGGTGGACCTGTGGAGCATCGGAGTGACGTTCTACCACGCCGCCACGGGAAGCCTGCCCTTCAGGCCCTACGAAGGGCCACGCAGGAATAAGGAAGTCATGTAAGATGTGACTACTGCACCTCACAATCTCACTGGCAAGAGCCACGAATAGTTATGCGGATTTCACTTCTCCCACATACGCAGAAAGATAATAAGAGTTAAATTAATCTTAACTTTAAGCTTTGTTTTGCATTTGCAATGCAGGTTGTACCGTGTATGACTATGTATGTGACAAATAAAACTGAACTTTGTAGCCAGATTTGCACATATTATAAAACTGCACAATCAACATGGCCTAAATAATTGTGCACTTTAAATGAATGTGAATGGTCGCACTGAATTAATGTGTTGAAGACCATGGATCTTTATGTACTTTCCTATGCTCTGTGTGCTTCTCCAGGTATAAGATCATTACAGAAAAGCCACCAGGGGCCATTTCAGGACAGCAGAAGTTTGAGAATGGCAAGATTGAGTGGAGCACAGAGATGCCGATATCCTGCAGCCTCTCGAGGTACAAATGTTCCCCATGTCCATCTGTTTTCTTTTGAGATGGACAGTTTGGGACGGGGTGAACCAGCTGAACAGAAATCAGAAAGTTCAGTCAGAAAAACAAGTACTGAAAGAAAAAAAGAATTGCGGAGCACTTTTGTTTACGGCGTGGGCTGGAGAGAGTGGCTCAGTGTTTGTTGACTCTTAAATTGATTCAGAGGTCTCCAGTGTCTTCTGACACCAGTGTTGGCGAACATACTGGAGGCGGATCAGGAGAAGTGCTGGGGCTTCGACCAGTTCTTCGCTGAGACCAGCGATATCTTGCATCGCACTGTGGTTTACGTCTTCTGCCTGCAGCAGGCCACACTGCACCACGTCTACATCCACGCCTACAACACGTGAGTGTGCCGCCCTGCCACACCCAGGCCACACTGCACCACGTCTACATCCACGCCTACAACACGTGAGTGTGCCGCCCTGCCACACCCAGGCCACACTGCACCACGTCTACATCCACGCCTACAACACGTGAGTGTGCCGCCCTGCCACACCCAGGGCGCAGTGCACCATAGTCCACCAAGAACATGGACACGGTTGAGTCACTGTAGAACGGAGCCAAGAAAGAATTGTTGAATGGTTGTTGTTTGTTTGAGCAATGGCTGCTAATAGAGTGATGATCTACTCGTGTGCGCCCAGCCTAGGTCGGTCCTCCGTTCGTTGGGACCAAAGTTGAATTAATCAAAACATCACACGCTTTCTACTCAGCCTGCCCACGGCGTTCAGTTCGTTGACATACAGCTACGGCTCAGAGATTGTGAGACTTCCATCCATTTTCCCATCCTCTTCCAGAGCTACGCTCTTCCAGGAGTTGCTCTACAGACGGACCAACATCAGCATCCCAAGCCAGGAGCTCATGTACGAGGGCAGGCGTCTGGTCCTGGATGCGAACCGCCAGGCGCAGACGTTTCCCAGCACCACCCGGGACAACCCCATCATGCTGCTCAGCAGGGATCTCCTCTCGACCGTCGGCCTCATCTTTGAAGATCGTGAGAGCCTCTCCATACCTAATATGCTGTTATTTACACTCCATACACCAAATCCTGTTCAGTGCATATCATTATCAGGAGTTATGCCCTATCCTGACTATTTAACACATATTTAACACAGTCAAATCACAGTCTAGACAAGGTAGTGGCATCCAGCCCATCTAAGTGTTGGTTTAAGCTAAACCAGCTTGGATGACTGCTGATGTCAGACAACGTCTGTATAACATGGACAAAATACATCTTCACCACTGACGTGATTTTTTTTAGACAAAAATAATGAATTATTTATGGAACAATGCTGTGATTCATCAAAATGCCCTCAAAATGCACACTGGGAATGTCTGAGATCAGACATGATGCTCACAGCACACACACAGTATGATGTATCATGTTAATTGGCTAATTTGCGCATTGCAGCCGTTGTACAATATCAGTACTGCAAAGTCAACACTGTGGTGGTGATGATGATGAGGAGGAGGAGGAGTATATTGTCCAATGTTGTGCTAAACTATAGTTGGATGTATTTAATCCAAAAGCCTCTGAAATATGCCAGTTTCAC
>JAOYMR010000006.1:12295135-12314713 GCA_025802075.1 Tenebrosternarchus preto
CCCCTGAAGTACCCCATCCACCCTCCACCCACCTCTCACCTACTGGAACTGTGCCCAACTGGACTCTCTGTTTGGCAGAGGCTCCCCATTACCGCATACATACTCTCTCAAGCACCCCCCTCCACACACACACACACACACACACACACACTTACACATAGTGCATAAGGAGGACAGTGTGTCTCCCCCTCCCCCCCCCTCCTCAATTTTTTTTAGTCTTTCAGGGGTTCATTTCTTATTTTCCTCTTCCTTTCCTTTTTTTTTCTTTTCACTCTTTTTGTTTTGTTTTTTGTTGTTGTTGGTTTTTTTTCTGGTACCGGGCACCTCGCCCGCCAGCTGAACGCCACTGTGATGACATCACCGCCCGCCGCCACAGTGGGGCCGTTGTTCTGAGGACCCGCCCTCACTGGCCCCGTCACTGCCCTGGCCCTCGGGACCCCTCCCCCACAGGACCGGGAGGAGGAGAAGAGGAAGCAGCAAGAGCGAGGGAGAGAGAGAGAGAGAGAGAGAGAGAGAGAGAGAGACACACCTGAGGGGTAGAGGCAGGCTGACATGGCCGAGCCTTCCGTGGTGGGGGCTCTGGCCTCGGTCAGGCCCATTGGGCCAGAAGCCCTGGTGGCCCTGCTGGAGGGCGGCCTGGACCATGTGCTGCTGATCGACAGCAGGCCGTTCGTGGACTACAACGCCTCGCACATCCTGGAGGCCGTCAACGTGAACTGCTCCAAGCTGATGAAACGCCGTCTGCAGCAGGACAAGGTGCAGATCGCCGAGCTGCTGCAGCACTCTGCTAAGAAGAAGGTGAGTAGAGCGAGAGGGCGTGGCTGCTCCACCCGTCCCGCGACGGAAGGTCCCCGGAGAATCCTTGTTCCGGCGTGACGCCGGTGCCGAGGGGAACGTGCCTTGATTGGCCCCAGCTGACAGACCGTGACTTGGCTAGGTCAAAGGTCATGCTGCTGTGTGTTTTGGGTCAGCTCTGATGAGTTAAAAAGGAAGTTAAGATTGTCTCACCCTTGGGGGGGGGGGGGGGGGGGGTTGTGGTCCTTTCAGCTCAAACCCTTTGCTCTGTTTGGTTTGAATGAGCTGCATCATGGGAGGAGGTGAGGAGGAGCTTCCAGTGAAAGAGGCTCAACATCTGGAAACACCTGGACTCATGACAGCCATGATGTCTAGAGTGCATGAGGTCCAACACGGATCCGAAAGGACGGTGATGAGAGTGCAGTTTATGAGCCATTTGAATGGGAGAGTCTTTTACCATGAATGGTAGGCAGTGGGTGTTTCCATGCCAACTCATGACATGCCGATGGCCTTGTGAACATCTCTGCTTCTGTGAGGGTCAGAGGGTTTCTGTGTGTTAGAGGGTCCCATCTGAGCTCTGAGACGCAGGGGGTCTGACCTCGCTGTGTTTGTAGCGAGCAGAGGAGTCCAGTTAGCAGGAGGACCATTGTGAGGCCCTAGCAACAGGTTGCTGAGTGACCTCATCCAAGTGCTATCCATCTCTGTCCAGCCTTGACCCCCCCCGCACACGCCCACACAGGGAGAGAAAAAAATCAGGGGTGATCTCTTTCACAAAATATTACTTTCAAAGTATTCTCTCAAAATATTTCTTAAAATATTCTTTCACCTTTCAGTTCCTATCAACAGCTTTAAGGCTGCCTGTGTTTTAGAGCACACAGACACGGTGTAACACACTCTCTGTTAGCTTGGGTGGTAATTCATCCTGGAAGGAGATCAGGAGGCAGTGTGTCCAGAGTTAAAGGGACCTGCCTTAGACCACCAGGCAGGGAGACTCCAACTCTCTCTTCCTCTTCCTCTTCCTCTCTCTCTCTTTCTTTCTTTCTTTTTCTCTTCTTCATTATACCTTTCTAACATTACCCTCCTCTCTTCTGCCCCACCTCAGCAGCAGTACAGGTCAAAGAGCATTGGTCTTCATTTTAGCTGAGGCTGGCAGCTGGCCACCTCGCTCACTCCCCCCCACCCGCCCTTCCACCCTCCCCCCGTACCAGATGCGTCGGAGCCTGGGGTTCGGAAAGTGCTGGCGCCACTCGAGGGGTTGCTCAACGGTGGATGATATCAGGCTCAGAACAGTGCTGTCCTGTGGATAGTGTGAGAAGGGAGTAGTAAAGGAGGGAGGGGGACTGGGAGGGGGACGGGGACTGGGAGGGGGACGGAAGGGGGACGGGGCAACATGAGATACAGAGACCCATCTGCTCCGCCGACAGCATTGCGGTAATGAGGTGCTGCCTCTGGAGAAGTCATTACCGTAACGTCACCTCAGTTACATCAGCACTGCTTTACTGTGGTTGGCGTCACATTCTGTTGTTTTATCCTCCGTTTAATAGTAGTCGCTCGTCACAGTCAAGGGTGAAGCGGAGATGAGAAGCGGCCGTAGAGCTGTGAGCACCGACACTCTAGTGCAGCCAGTTTTCCTGCAGCTGACCAGCGTTAACGTCTCCAGAGCTGCACCTGGGCTTCAAACCTCTGGTTCTTAATACTTTTCAGGTGACATCATTCAGGTCAGCTCTGCATTCCGCGCATGGTGTTTCTCACAAACGTCATGGCATCAGATCTGTTTACTGTTTCCTGGGAGGGTTTAGGCCAACAGGGCGCTGGTTTCCTCTCTAGCCTCGGCTGAGAGGACACGGCTGAACATCCTCGACCTGAACTTCTGCAGCAGGAAGCAGTCATTCATAAATCCCAGCGTTCTGTTATCATAACGGGCGCAGTGCCCAGGGGGCGTGGCTGCATGTAAACGTGGGGAAACAACACCAAACCCTTAGAGGAGGATGACATCAGGCGATGCTGCTCTGAACACTCAGAAGCCTGGAGCAGCCGTAAAGCCCTGAGCTCCATGTGTACTGGTCTGGGATCAGCTGGGGTGTTGGTGAATGAGGTTTAGGTCCCATGTTTTGCTGAACTGATTGGAGATCTGTGCTCCACCTAGATCACCCACAGTTGGATGGAGGTCTGAATCTCCCCACTGTGGAGTCAGGTGTAGAAGTAGGACATGATTCATGCTTGTGATATCTGATCTGGGTCTGATTAACCGTGTTCTTGCGCGCGCGTGTGTGTGTGTGTGTGTGTGTGTGTGTTCGCACATGTGTGTGGTCTATGCACTTGCTGCTAAATATGTGTGTGTGGGAGCACAAACAGTGCAGTTTTTTGTCTCTTTGGGTTTGGATGTATGTAATTAGTACTTTCTGAGAGTAATGAGAGAAGGCCATCCTGTGTGTACGTGTGTTGGAGTATTTGGTGGACAGGGCTGTCCCTGCATGTGGGGAGGCAGTGTGTGTAGCCTCAGCTTGTTGTTTAGAGACAGTTGATGGTTGGAGCGGTTGATGGTTGGAGGAGTTGATGGTTGGAGCGGTTGATGGTTGGAGGAGTTGATGGTTGGAGCAGTTGATGGTTGGAGCAGTTGATGGTTGGAGCGGTTGATGGTTGGAGGAGTTGATGGTTGGAGCGGTTGATGGTTGGAGGAGTTGATGGCTGGAGGAGTTGATGGTTGGAGCGGTTGATGGTTGGAGCGGTTGATGGTTGGAGGAGTTGATGGTTGGAGGAGTTGATGGTTATTATTATTATTACTACAGCTATGACTATTACTACAGTGGTGTTACTAACATTGAATTAAATTAAGCACAAAGGTTAGAACTGCACAGAAAATTGCTTGTTTAAATATATGTACAGTTTCTTAGCTGCAAGGGATCATTTTTGATCTGCATTGTTATTATCATAATCATGTCAGGAAGCTTCAGTCACAAACTAGGTCAGACCGTGGGATGCCCTGATCTATCTGACACCAACAGTGTTTGAAAGAAACTAGTGTAGCTTATTACATCATCCACTTGCAGTAAAACCTGATTTTCCTGTTTTTTTTTTTGTTTTTAAATACATTTAATCAAATACTGAATTGTACTGTCTTGTTTGCCTGAATGTGTGTGGGGTGTGTGTTTCAGTTGGAACTGCAAGGTCAAGAAGTGGTGGTCTATGATCAGAGTTCATCTGGCACCTCCTCCCTGTCATCGGAGGCCTTTCTCAGCGTCCTATTGGCTAAACTGGAGAGGAATTTTCCATCTGTCCACCTGCTCTCAGGTTAGACACACCCTTCAAGTACAGGAGTGCAGATTTAAAACTCCTGAGATTCATCCCAGAGGGTTAGGGTTGTGAGGGCGTGTGAGGGCATGTGAGGGCGTGTGAGGGTGTTTGAGGGCATGTGAGGGCCTGGATACATATTTTACATGTTCATTACTCACTTTTGATTCATTATCAATTGAAAGAACAGGGAATAACATCTCTCATCTGCTCTTTATCTGTGTGTTTTCTTCCTGAATTTTCATGTAATTGTAGGACTTTATCCCTTTTCTGCTCCTCACATCAACTCCACTCTACAAACAGTTCACACGACTGTTCACTCCACAATCAACCCCAGCTCTGTTAGAATCCAGATTAAGTCATTCTGTCATAATGTTATGTAACAGTTTCTTTTTTCCAGAGACGTTTTTTTTGGTCTTTAATGGGTGGATGGAGAACAAATGTAAAAGTGTCAATCTGGCCAGAAAAATGGTTTCAGTTTTCAAAACGTCGGCTGTACTATGACACTCTTTCATTTATGTCAGATTAAAGCCTCAAGCACTGTTGAGCAACCTGAGGTGACCCCTCTGTTACTAAGTAACCAGTATTTCCTTTGTGAGGTCATGGTAAAAATCTCTCTCTCTCTCTCTCTCTCTCTCTCGCTCTCACACACACCCACCACATACTAATTTTCACACACATACATACATACAGCTGTTCAAAGGACAATGTCCCTTTTTTAGTTACACCAACCTGAACCAAGTTTAGTTTTGAGAGTTAAAACACTCAAGTTGTGGAGTAGCCAATGGTTGAGTAGTTTAAACCCTAGCATTACATCATCATTACATAACCTGTGTGCGCATGTGTGTGTGTGTGTGTGTGTGTGTGTCTGCGCACAAGGGAACAAGTGTTAACAGAAGGACATGGTGTTGATGTTGGTCATACAATAGAATGTCAAAACAACACAGTTGTGAGAATTTCCCATTATGACTCCTGAAAAGGGAAGTGGTTATAGATTCTAAGGATATGAAAATAATACAAATATTAGTCATTGTGTTGTACAAACCTTTCAAGATGGGCCACAGTACAGCAGAATTGCATTATTTGTCAGTAGATCTTTGCGGGGAGAAAAAATACTGAACATGCATACATTAGTATTAGTATTTATTTTACATTAGTATTAGTATTTATTTTACATTAGTATTAGTATTTATTTTACATTAGTATTAGTATTTGCCTGAACTGTTTTTGCTCTAATAGTTTTTTTTAACACCTAGGGTACATTTGGACCCGGTAGGTACACACTACACACTTTAGGAGTAATTTCATACTCTTTCTAGCAGATTTGCTCCAGGTGGTTCAGACTAGTTGGATGGTGCTTGTGGACCTCAGTTTTTGAAATAGTCCCATATTCTTGATAGGTTTGAGACCTGAATGTTGACTGTTGAACATTCACCTTTTGTTGTTCAGCCTCTCATGTGTTGCTTTGGTTCTTATGTTCATTGTCCTGCTGAAAGGTGAAGCTTCTCCCAACTTTAGGGGGTTTTGTCAGCCTTAGGCAGGTCTTGCAGTATCTTCCTGTTCCCCACCCGTCCATCTGGCCCTCGATTTGGACAAGATTTGTAGTCTATCCACTAAGAAACAGCATTCCCCCAACACAGCGCTATAACACAAAGACTTCACTGCTGGGATGGTCGTGGTTGTCAGGATGGACAGTGCTAGATTTATGCCTGGCAGGGTTCTTAATTTTGGCAAAAAAAAAAAACAAAAAAAACCCAAAACATTTGTCTGACATTTTAGCTGGGAGACACTTTTGGTTTCTACCAAACTCCAGACGTTCTTTGATGTTCTTCAGA
The DNA here is from genome assembly GCA_025802075.1 of Tenebrosternarchus preto. NCBI lineage: Eukaryota > Metazoa > Chordata > Actinopteri > Gymnotiformes > Apteronotidae > Tenebrosternarchus > Tenebrosternarchus preto. Next base: position 12,301,057 of record JAOYMR010000006.1, read on the forward strand.
ACTGTGATTTCTTTCTGACTACCATGCAAAGCAGTGACTGATACAGCCTCAGTTCAGTCTCTGTAGACCCTTCAAAGGGAGTGTTGCTTTCTCTTTCTCCTCCCTCACAGTCCAGCTGTCTGCTCATGTCCTTGTTAGGACACCGTCCTTCATCTGATTGGAGCTTGCATAATTACTACCACGCTGTGGAAGTAATTATGCAAACAGCATTTTTCAGTTACTCTTATTTGTCACAGAATATTTTATTATATAAAGACGATTTAACCTAATTTAAGTTGAGTGTCATGCATTTAAAATGAAATATGAGTGCACAAAATAACAAAGTGAGGATCTAATACAGTCATACAGATGAACTGCAATTTCCCACTACGGGCACTAGGACTCTCGGTTCACTCACCGTCTGCTGTCTGTACCACTGGGACTCTCGGTTCACTGACCGTCTGCTGTCTGTACCACTGGGACTCTCGGTTCACTGACCGTCTGGTGTCTGTACTGTCGGTCTTTCCTGGCCTTGGTCATGAATGTCGTAGAATGGTAAAGGGCAGGTGTTAGCAGGATGCATTTAATAATTATATCGTAAATACCATTTATGAATGTATCCATTCACAAAATACACACCTAACCACAAAATATACACCTAAAAATGAGAGGCCACAGGAAGCATGTTATAATGACACAGAGAACAAAGCTGTTTTACGGTCTTTATTACAGTATGTAGATCTGAATGAACATGGATTGGTAGCCTGTACCAATTATAGAACAGTTTTACTGTTACACCTTATACCAAGTGCATGTATAGTTCACAGGCTCTTTTATAATGCAGCTATGTGGTGACCCGTCAGGTTTGGGTAGGGACTGGCTGAAATATGTCATTGTTGTCATAATGCCTGTGCCGTTGCTGAGAACACCGTTCGCCGTAGCAACAGTCCTGTCTCAATAGCGGTGTTGCCTCCAGGGCTGGGACTGGCATGATGACACTTTAGTAGGCACTTCGGGGTAGGTGGGGCCAAGCTCACAGCCTCACCAGGGCAGTTTCACACGCCTCGGTTTGAGACGCCATGCTGATATCGTCGTGGAGCTCTCACCTCTAACAATGGATAAGAAACAAAACCTGAAATCCTTTAACAGGATAATTCCACTGGCTTTGCTATTATGCTGTGGCCTGTCTGTTATAGACACATTTGTCAGAATAAAATTTCATTTAACAAGATAAACTAAGTGCATGTTTTCTATTAAGAAAGATGCATAAAATACATACAAAACATGAATATATACAGTATTTTATTCTGAATGGCTGGTTTAGTATTACAGTGTTTGATTAAATATTTTTTCCCTTTCGTCACACTCCATATTATAGGAACAGCCAGACAGGAAATGTGAGAGAGGCGTGTAGTTGGGCTGTCAGGCTACCACAGGAGAAACTGCCTGAAAGGCCACAGGTGGCTGGAGTATTGTGTATCAGTCTCCCAGGAAGAAGGATGAATACACACACACACACACACACACACACACACACACACACTTAAATACATGTCTGCGTTTTTAAGAATGTATGAATAAGTCTAGTCATTGAACATACTTCTCTGATGTTGTTGGAAAACATTGCTCTCAACATTCAGAAGAACACTGTCACCAGCTTGTTCAGGAGAACACTGTCACCAGCTTGTTCAGGAGAACACTGTCACCAGCTTGTTCAGGAGAACACTGTCACCAGCTTGTCCCACATCCATGTTGTGTGTTTCCCGTCACTCTGGCACAAACACGCTCACGTTGGCGTAACGTGACTGACCCGCGGGACGCAGACGTCTCGTGACGGCCGACTGAATGAAGGCCCTTTGTTCCGTCTCATCCCCCAGGTGGATTTGTGGAGTTCTCCCATCTGTTCCCGGGCCTCTGTGAGGGCAAGTCCACGCTGGTGCCCTCGTGCATCTCGCAGCCCTGCCTGCCCGTCACCAGCAGCGGACCCACCCGCATCCTGCCACACCTCTACCTGGGATGCCAGAGGGATGTGCTCAACAGGGTGAGTCTCAGAGCCATCGCGCACTCCTGGCTTAGGGGTTAGGGCTTAGGGGTTAGGGTTAGGGGTTAGGACCAAGATGCATCCATGTTTCCTGCGAAACACACAGTTCAGACAACAGTGATGACAGTGTAACAACGATGGCCTGTTTAAGGAGTCTGTAAAACATGTATAACACAAAGTATATCTTGTACATTATAGAAAAACAGTACATAAAACATATATATACATTACATACATATATACACACACATACATACATAAAATATATACAGTCCTAAGATGCTTGGACTGAAATGGTTACGTGAGTTGGCTTGTTTTTTATTCAGGATTTAAATGCAATTTCTGTTTTACGAGAGACCTTCAGTTTCCATTGTATGTATCATAGGGAACTTATGAGTTCTGGTGATATTTCAAAGGAGGATGTGAATCTGTGGGTGAAACAAGTAACAGAATAATAGGTGGATCCTCATGAGTGTTCTCTTGCCCTCTCTTGCCCTCTCTTGCCCTCTCTTGCCCTCCCTCACCGTCCCGCAGGACCTGATGCAGCAGAACGATATCGCGTATGTGCTCAACGCCAGCAACACCTGCCCCAAGCCCGACTTTGTTCCCGAGTCCCACTTCCTGCGTGTCCCTGTTAATGACAGCTTCTGTGAGAAGATCCTGCCCTGGTTGGACAACTCTGTGGAGTTCATAGGTTAGCTGCCTGGACACTAGTGCAGGGACCTTTCAGTCAAGAGTCAGGTGTAATCACAAACTCTAGGTCCCAAAATACCGAGTGTGTTCACAGACGTATAGAGTTGGAGACTGAGTCTTCACAGATGTATAGAGTTGGTGGCTGAGTCTTCACAGACGTATAGAGTTGGAGGCTGAGTCTTCACAGACGTATAGAGTTGGAGGCTGAGTCTTCACAGACGTATACTTCACATCTTCTTACTCTGCTGTTTCTTTTCATTCCCCAGAGAAGGCGAAGGCCTGTAACGCCCGAGTGCTGGTGCATTGCCTCGCAGGCATCTCCCGCTCGGCCACCATCGCGATCGCCTACATCATGAAGAGAATGGACATGTCCCTGGATGAGGCGTACAGGTATGGACTCTGATGTTGGTAAGAAGAGAGAGAGAGGGCTTGCGCTCCATCTCACACGCCGTAGGAGATCCGTCCCATCGAGTAGTCGGACCGGCTGGTCCGGTAAACGACAGACGACACAGCGTGAATGTCTGACGCTGTGTTTTTTCTCTCCCGACCAGGTTCGTGAAGGAGAAGAGACCCACCATCTCACCCAACTTCAACTTCCTGGGCCAGCTACTGGATTTTGAGAAGAAAATCAAGACCCCGAGTGAAGAGGGGCCCCGACGCCACCGGGTCGAGGTGTCCAAGGAGCTCGTCCCTGTGCAGGAGGACCCGTCCGGCGGGGCCAGGGTGGAGAACTCGCCCGCCGCCTCGATGGAGCCCCTGACGCTGCCCTGCGTGCTGGCCGGCGGTCCTGAGGAGCGGCTGCTGGCTCAGGCCCTGTGCAGCCTGCAGCTGGGGGAGGCCGTGGAGGACAGCGCCCGTCTGAAGCGTTCCTTCTCCCTCGACATCAAGTCGTACGGGGAGACGGGCACGGGGCAGGCCGGGCACACGTTCAGCACCGGGGACGCCGCCGACTACTACAAACCGTCCGTGTTTAAAGAGCCGGCGGCCAAGCCCTGCCAGTTCTCGCCCGTGGAGGAGGTCTCGGAGCAGTCGACGCCAGAGCAGAGTCCCGACAAAGAGCAGGCGGACGGGACATCCGCCTCGGCCCCCGCCCTGCCCCCCGGCGCCGGCGAGCCCAAGCCGAACGCCAAACCCCCACCTCCGCCCGTCTGCCCCCAGGCCCTGCACAGGAGCGGCAGCATGGAGGAGACCCCGAGTGCCGCCAGCTTCCTGCTCGGTCTGTCGCGCTCACAGCAACACCTGGCCAGGGGAGGCGCTGGTGCGCTAAAAGGCTGGCACTCGGACATCCTGCTGGGCTCTGTGGCAGTTGCCTCCTCCTCTTCCTCGCTGACTGGCGGCTGGTACCTCTCGGAATCGACGCACTTCTGTTCCACCTCGGCCATCTTCGGGGGCGGGGCACAGGGCGGTGTGGCTGCGGCGTTTGGCTGCGGTCAGGGCTCGGAGGCGGTGCAGAGGCGCGGCCGGCAGCGGAGCGGCGACCACGGGGACTCGCGACGGAGCTGGCACGAGGAGAGCAGCTTCGAGAAGCAGCTGAAACGTCGCAGCTGCCAGATGGAGTTTGGTGACGGGATGACGGAGAGCCGCTCCAGGGAGGAGCTGGGAAAAGTGGGCAGTCAGTCCAGCTTCTCGGGGAGCATGGAGATTATTGAGGTGTCCTGAGAGAAAGACTCTGATAAACCCTCTGACTAAATCAAACTCTTTTCAGAACATCATAAAAGAGGAGGCTTGGTTTTGATCTGGACAAATGCGTTGCAGGTTACTAGTTTGGATCATAATTAGTTAAAGTAGTGGTTCTCTACACTCTTCTCCAGTACTGACCTATTATTGTAGTAGCTGAATTTTACAGGTAAGAACCCACAATGAATGCAGGTATCACTGAATGGCTAAAGCAGACACACACACTTTCAGTTGGTTGTTTTTGTTGTTAATTTAGTTTTTAACTGAGCCTAATTTTTGTTATTTGGATCAGTATCGATTATTTGTTGTTTTCCATTCGTGTTGTGATTTATCCAGTGTGCCTGTTTGACTCCAGTACTGAAACGTGAGCCCAGAATCAAAGCATGAATGAACGGGACTGGAGATGAATGAACGGGACTGGAGATGTTAGTCCTGTTTTGACAGCGCCACAGAGGGTGTCTGAGTAGCAGGTATCCAGTACCTCACGAATCCAAATTAAGAGCTTTGCTCTTCTCTCTTTCCTTTTAATTCTCATGTGTAGCTTATTGATATCTCAAATCTCAGGACAATTAACATTTTTTATTTTGAGCAGCAGGAAAATACACTTTAAAGAGGCCACCCTTAAAGGAAGGTTTTTGGCCTTGGATTGTAAATGAGATTGAAATGTTTTTAATGTTTCATCTGATCTAAATCAGCTTTACCACATCCAAACGCAACACGGAGACTGTATTGTATGAGAAGTCTGTACTGACCTGGGATCAGTCATGAGAGGTAGAACAAGAACAGTGCAAGGCCATGTGTTGCACTCCTTTCGCAGGTTCTGGGTTGGTTTTAGTGACTGGAAGAGGCTGGAACTCTTGTTCAGAGTGTGCCTCAGTCCTGCCTGAAATCGGAGCAGGTTGTTGTTAGTTTGACGCAAACCTTCTACAGAGTCAATGCGACAAACCCTGGGTGGAGCTGCACTGAGACTCAGGCAAGACTCCACCCTTCCATGCAGTGGAGTATCGCACCACTGTGGTCCTAGAGTGGTCTGATGTTATCAGTGAAAGTCAGTGGCAGTTAGCTTAATCACGTCACATAATCACAATTCTCCAAAACGAGGTGGAAGGTGCTACATGGTGGGAGAGAGGACAACCTGTGTGTTTGGGGCAGTAACACGTCACTTGCCGGTGTGTCACGTCGGAAGGACAATATAACCAAGAAATGCAATGTTCGGTTTAATAACGTTTTCAAACTTTCTTCTACAGTGGTGTCCAGCCTTGTCCCTCCCTTCTCATGTGCTCTGTGTGTGTTGGTTCTGCCTGCTGTAAACCTGCTGAACTCACCTCACATAGGGCTTGAAATCGCGCTGATTGTCAGGTGTGTCAGCAGGAACTCAAAAATGTACAGCAAACAGGGCAGAGGGGAAACGCTGGGGGCCCTAACGAGGTTGGGGGCCCTAACGAGGTTGCTCTTTTACTTAATTTCAACGAATCAAAGCCAGATATGCAGTGACTTAGCATGACATGTACTGATAAGATCTCTGAACTTCTACATGATCAGATAACACACTAGAAGCAATGGTATTGAAGATTAAATCAGGTGGTTTAAGAAGAATTGCAGTGTGAGACGTCCACATACTGTACTGTGAAGCATCTGTCTGCTGCTGTATGTGCACGGAGCTACAGCTCTGAAGGATCCATGTAAACCATCTCATAGATCTACTGACTGAGCTTTGGCACCACCATGACGTGCACTGAAGTCAGAAATGACCTTCGATTACACATGAAACCCTTGTGTCTCACACCTTTTACATGAGCTGATCACCCAGTACATGGACGTACTGTGGGTCTATATGTAACAGGATTTGTTGAGATTCAGTCAGTATTGTAGACTTAATACCGCTGGCAGTGTGTTTTATATGGTCTTAACCATTGGTGCTTTATTTCTTAAGAGTGAACAAATGATTCAGTACAGTGTTCATGAGACTCTTCAGGTACTGAATAAAGGCCAGAATGTCCCAGCGATTTATCCCACACCTCAAAAGCAGGATGGACTCCTGCCGCCACGTTCACGTCTCACCCGAACGTGGCATTGCTTTGCCGCCCTGCTGGATGGCGCTAGCTCATCCAGAGGAGGCTGTTCTAGAAGCTGTGGGGTGGTGATGGGCACCTCGTTGGGTCCCAGGAGCTGAGGGCCAACGCCTCCGTTCCATTGAACCGCGCCTCATCCACTCACTATCTGGACAGAAGTTCGGAGCGGCGCGTCGGATTTGTTGATGGTTTGTCTGTTGTTGTTGTTGTTACATTAATATTTCTTCAGGTGATTTGTCTTTGAACGGGATAATGGCGTTTTCTGTAAAACGAGGTTTTGAAGGTTCCCTTAAAGCTGTGAAGATGAACATGGTGTAACTGTTGTATAAATGAGAGATGTTTTTTTCTTTTGTTGGTTTGATTGCAAATCAGCTTGAATTTAAAAACAAACGATGCTTCCAAGAGGGTGATTATCATGAAATCTTAGCATCTCAGATTGACCTTGGACTGTGGCTCTTCAATTGCCCATTTATCCTCTCAATCATGAGGAATATTTGGCAACCTAATATGTTAATTTATAAGATGTACAGTAAGTCACAAACAATTTAGTCCCTAGTTGTGAATCTTGTCATCCAAATTGCCCCCATATATCTCTAACTGAATGATTGTGATGATCATGTGTGTGTAGACGAAGAGCGTGAACTCTGACAGGTATGTGGTCAGCGTTCAGATGGTGCCAGTGGGTGGAGTGCATGGAGGCCTATAGACATGCTTGAGGATACTTTTCCCTCCACTGTGTGCCGTTTTACATGTGGATGAAGTTCTATGACATCGATGGTTATCGGCTGTATGTTCGACTGTTGAAATAAAACCTACATTGGTACTCAAACACGTGTATTTATTTGAAGAGTTATAGCTGAAGACTGTGGAACAGGCTGCATCCATGTTGACCTTGGATACTAATACCATTACTTAGATACCATTTTGCCTCCTGCCCATGTGTTTGTTTTCCTGAAGAGGAAAAAGAAAGCATGGTTACAGATTGATGGCAACCTACAGGTGTGTCAGTCGTTCACTACATGGACAGAATCGTTATACAGATGTTTTAGACGCCCATTGCTAACAGGTGTATAAAATCCGTGGACTAGCATGTCAGGTTGAGCAATTGCTGCTATTGTGAAAACAGAAGAGTCTTAAGAGTAACGCCAGCTCTGCTACAGAAGAGTGCAAGAGTAACGGCAGCTCTGCTATAGTAGTGGACCACATAAGCACTCGAGTTCCAACCAGCCTCTGGAAAGTGCATCACTGGATCATTCATGCCAGAAGAACACGACCTAATCAAACACCAATATTATTGGAAGAGCGAGTACGGTCTGGAGCTGTTTTCTGAGTTTGGGCCTAGTTCCTTAGTTCCAAAGCTTAGTACAAAGTTTATGTTAATCCTACAGCATACAAAAACATTTTAGACAATCATTTGCTCCCAACTTTGTGGCAGCAGTTTGAGGGGAAGGCCTTGTCCTGTTCTAGCATGGCTGTACATGTGTACAACGTAAGAACCATGACGAGAGCAAGAGAAAACGGAAGCAGTCATCTGTGCTCAAAGGGGGATATTTTCTCAGCACCAGACAGAAACTGAAACTGACACCAGCAACCGGAATGACTCACATACAGTCAAACAAAAACTAAAACTAGTGCATTTACCAGAGTCATTCATGTCTAGAAGCACAATAAAATGCACAGGCCACATCACACAGGCACTACCGATCCCCGTCAATAACAGACCAGGCATTTGGCCCACCAGGGCCCACCAGGGCAGCACTCCACACACCTCAGTTGTCTCAACAACGCTCTCTTCAAAGTAAAGCAAACAAATATACAACACCCGCAAATATAGCGTGTCACCTAGCAACAGCAGGCCACCTCTCCTTAACGAAGGTAATGAGCAACCCCCCACCCCCACCCGTTACCTTCGCTTGTACTCAACACTGACGTAATGTTTGGACGGAGCATAATGAAAAACCTCCAACATAAAATGCAACCTTCCTGGGATTCTGTCTGCTCATGTACATCAAGAGCGCAAGCAACAGGTCCTACTGTAATCCCACTTTAAAAGGGGCCCAGGCCGACTGTAATTATGTTCATTCTTCAGATATAGTGTATTGGGTAAGAACCCTGCCTTTCCTGTGGGGGGCCGGAGTAATAGTCCCCATCCGGGCACTTCTGTTCTATACCAAGAGTCCTTGGATAAATCTCCCAACACCACAACATTTTGCTCTGTAACATGACAAAGTGTAAGCTGTTCTGACTAAAAGCATCTCCCAAATACACTGTAAACATTAATAGTAAAACACACTAACGGCTACAAAAGCTAAGAAAACCAAACTGCAACGTTGTTTTTATCGCCTAAAAGAAAATGACGTGCTCAACTACAGCACAGTCACAACTACAGCACAGTCACAAAGCCAAACTATTCCATGGCAACAGGAATTACAATGGAAGAGAAGGAACACATGAAGTGATATACATCTAAACCAGCCTGGCAAAGTATTCACCTGCCTCATGATATGAACTGGTGGGAGTGACTCGTTTTTCAAGCTAGGATACAGTGCCCTCTACTGGACAGAAATTGAAGCATTCTATACTGATAACAACTGGTAAAGTAGGCTTCCTCAAGGCAATTAAAGATGTGCTCTAAATTCACCACTAATTTAGTCTTCACTGATACGTTACACCCCGTTATGTCTCGTCTGTGCTTATTAGCAAACTGAGGATACATACCTGCATTATTACCTTCTGATAAGTGAGAAACAAGAAAATCTCATGTTTTAGTTCACTCATTTTTATTAAAAAAATCAACATTTCATTTGTTACATCAGCTTATAGTTGATATTGAATGGCCTGTACATGTCCATTTTATACAATGTTTTTTTTTACATGTAAAGTGATCAATGTACAAAAAGTAGAGATTACGGAAATTACATGAATTATGACTAACCAAATGTTGGTCACCTCTGAATATATCCTTGCAAAGCACCATGGTATCAAAAGGAAACAAGAAGAAAGTAAAACCTTTACATTAACAACAGGCCCCACTGACTGTCTCTCAACTGTCCATAATCACCCTCCATCCAGGAGCCAAAGTGCTTTGAAATGGTTTCCCCATCCACGGCAGCGTCTGCTTACTTACTATCTAGCCATCATTTAATCACTTCCACCACAGGCTTTCATGACCCCAACCCTTGACCTTTCACCTCACAGGCCACACAAGCCTGAGAAAAGACCTTTGCTTCCATGCAACAGAAGCCTGTAACTGAAACAGCACAACCTGATCCAGACCACGTTTTATACCTTTGGTTCCCCTCAAAGTTTGACACCCCCTCCCTCCCTCCCCACCACACCCCATGACTCACTGCTACACACACACATAAAATCTACAATGGCAGCAAATTAAATGTTCATACTTTCAAGAACATTTTTTTCTCACGGAGATACACACGCGCACGCGCACACACAGTTTATAGATTAGCATGTTGCCATACTAGTAACTAAGCAGAGGTGCTGTAAAGTGCAGGAAGAATGAGAACATTACCCGACAAACGCTGATTTAACCAGATGGTGGCCATGTGACCAGCAACAGAGGGGAATTACCCAGAAACCCTTGCAGCAGGGAGAAACTGTTTAAAAAAGGAGGTCCGTGAAAATCAGGGCACGTCTGCAAACAACCGCAAACTGTGGTATATCTCTGGCTGTACCACCACGCGTGGATCTCGGACTGTACCACCACGCGTGGTGCTGGGTTAGGTTCAGACGCATCACAGTGAAAGACGTAGTGGAGATGGGCCATGGCAAAAGGCAGCAGGGTGAGCGAGATTGAGATTGAGATTTAGAGACTGAGATTTAGAGTACCTCTGCTCGGGGTCCAAGCCCACGGGATCAGAACCAGAACCAGCTCAGCTTCTACAGACGTGACGCGTCTCGCACAGAAACCAGGGCAAAGTTAGCGCGTCTAACTTCAGAGAGCCAAACCACCCCAGCTGCTCACAAAGTCCAGAAATGGATAATCTGCTACAGTGAACACTGAAAAAATGCTGATTGTCTACGTACCAGGTCTCTATAGAGCAAACACCCTCCCCTCTCCCGCCCCAACACAACCCCCGTGTGAGTGGCCCAGAAACAGGTGCACCTCGCTGATTTGGCAAAGGTAAAGCAGTAACCCACGTACCTCAGAAGGAACGAGACACAGAGCACAACTGCACAAGCCACACCACAGTGATCTCACAACCTTCACCACGGCACCATCTCAGCCGTCGGGATTTTCAAAACGGCCGCTCGGATCTCAGAACGCAAGCAGTGCCGGTCAGAGTCTTTCTGAATTGGTGTGGAAAAGCCAGCAAGGCTGTGAGATTAATTCCCACAGATCCGGAGCTAACACAGATTAACACAGATTAACACAGAGACGACGAGAAGACGAGGGCCCACAACCCACAGATCTACGGAACGGGAAGCAGTTTGGCAGAACTCTTCCACCATCAGAAACACAGACGGATCTCAACGGCCACACCAGGACACCTGAATTATCCGTGCTACATCCCACCATAACCTCAACACCGTCTGCTCTTCCAGAACGGAACAGTGCCGCTTCTGGATTTGAATTCTTCGGATCCCCTTGTTTCTCAGGGACTTTTGCTGTGTTTTCAGCTCCACCGATTCATATAAAAATAAGAGGCCTATATCGCAAGTGCATCGCACAACTTTAAACTACTACAAGGATATCACAAAGAGATTTACAATGGTTTTCATTTTTTATAGCTTATAAATACGGTATCTACACTATGTGGTACAAAAATATTTTGCGGGCACTGGTTTTCTTTGGGGGAAATAAAGATGCACCATGCCTGAGAGGCTGTAAAGGCCAGACAGGCACGGCGGAGGAAGTGGTCCTGGATTGTGCTCAGGACATTCCTGTGTTCCCTACTGTAAAGCCTGACGAGTGGAAATGGCTAACAGACACTCACTCACACACACACACACACACACACACACACACACACACACAATGGTTTTGGTTGATTGCTCAAGGCCGCAGAAGCGTTGAGCCGCAGGTGCGGGGCGTTACGTCACCCCTCGTGTGCGCTGGCTCGGAGGAGAGCCTCCACCGGAGCCCCCGGAGCAACACGAAGACGTTCCTCCTTGGGTTCTGTGGCCAAACCTGGGCTTTCTGGGGAAAACCAAAGCCGCTCTGCATCAACGGCACGTTCTGCAGCCGACCCTCCGGCTGCCTGCCCTTCTCTTCCGTTATTGCTACAGTCCTGATAGCGTTTCAGTCCACTCCACTTCTTCCAGTGTTACGGAGCTGAATGAGCCTTTACAAAATTAAACACAGTGAGGTGGAGAGTAAGAATGAGGTGGAAAAACAGGAGTAGCGTTTTCTTCTTTCAGCTCCGAGCAGAGCTCCAGGTGGACCATGTTCTGGGTGATCAGAAGATCTAGCTCAAGTTTAGCCTCAGACAAAATGGCTGCCCAGCATCTACAAAGCTGCCAGCGTAGTACCGGTGAGAGCCACCAGAGGGAGCCGGTGTCCTTCCTCGCCCATCCTCTCCCTGGGCCGCAGAGCTGGATGGAACACTCTTGGATTATTTGGCTTCGGGAATGTAACCACCCAGCTCTGCCCCATTTCTCTCAAAAGTCCTTCAGCCTTGCAAAGAAGGTAGTTTGATTCTGAACTCCTGGATTAAGGCAACATATCAATGTTTGTGTGAATTTAATAAAACTTTCTTTTAAAAAATGTACAAATTTCTTTTAATAATACAAAGCTCTAGGGCGTAACCAATAAACGTTGTATAGAAAATATATAAATATGATTTCTTTTCTTTTTTAAATGTACAAGGATCAACTGAACACGCCAAAGTTCCTCCTCAACACAGGACCCCCCCCCCGCTGTGAGCACCCGACACTCTCATTGTTTTTTTGTTTTTTTTGTAAGTCATTATTATGCACAACTGTTATTTACACCAATGCGAGCGGCAGGCTACGGTGGGGAGGGCGGAGCTCCGCGCAGGACCGGCGGGGCTCACGACGAGTCCGTGCAGGGCGAGGGTGGCGGTGGGTACAGGTGGTGCGAGTAGCTGCGTTCCGTGTAGGGGGAGGGCGGGCAGCTCTCGCAGTTCTCCTCGGCCGACAGGTACTGGCTGCGGGGCGTGGGCGGAGGCGGGACGGGCTCCGAGTCGTAGTTCAGGTCGCTGGTGTAACCCTTGGCGACGGCGGCGGAGGCTGGGGGCGGAGCGCGGCGCCCTGGCGTGTAGTCACTGTCGCACACGTCTGTGCTGCACGGCGTGGTGGGAGGTGCGAAATGGCGGTAGCTGTACGGCCTGTAGCTGGAAGGGGGGGGGAAGTGAAGTTGAGACGCTACATAACCGTGTTCTATAACCCCAGCTGTACTGAGCTGTCTAGCTTGGGTAAAACTCCTTGCACACAAGCACTGCACAGTTCTGACGAGGACAGTCTGTTCGTTACGTTTAGCTGTTCTTTTGTGTTCGTACGGGCGTGTGGGTCGTACCTGTATGAGCGGTGGGTGGAGGGACTGTTGGACGAGTAGCCGAACTCCACCGTGTACTGCGAGCGCACCGTGGCCGGAGACGGAGGAGGGTTCAGGATCTGGGGGGAGGGGAAAGAGGGAGTGGACACAGAACAGAGCAGCATGGGAAGAGTTTTAAATCCTGCCCTCGAGGGGTTACTTACACTTCACAAGGAATACAGAAAATTAAACACAACCACCACACACACAGAAAACAAACCAACCAACAAAACACAGCCGTCATGATGCCGACATCCATTATGGAGGCTGCTGGGGGGTGGAGGAGCTCATTAGTCAGCTCAGCTGCTGTTATTGTGTGTGTGTGTGTGTGTGTGTGTGTGTGTCCAGTCATACAGGAGGGTGTATGCATGCGTGTATGTGTGTACGTGCATGTGTTTAGGCCTACAGGAGGAGTGTGTGTGTGTGTGTGTGTGTGTGTGTGTGTGTATTCATGCGTACAGGAGGGAAGTGTGTGCGCTCGCGTGCATGTGTGTGTGTGTGTGTGTGTGTGTTCATGCATACAGGAGGGAAGTGTGTGTGTGTGTGTGTGTTCATGCGTACAGGAGGGAAGTGTGTGTGTGTGTGTCCAGTCATACAGGAGGGTGTATGCATGCGTGTATGTGTGTCCGTGCATGTGTTTAGGCCTACAGGAGGAGTGTGTGTGTGTGTGTGTGTGTGTGT
>JAOYMR010000006.1:12323336-12340852 GCA_025802075.1 Tenebrosternarchus preto
ACACACACACACACACACACACACACACACACACACCTGTGCAGAACTAGTGTTGAACGTATTCAGCATACCACCAAACCAACAGCTTTTATCTCAACAGACAGGTCATGGTGACAGTCAGGACTCCCACAGTAGGTTGGAGTTACAGACCAGCTGGATGAGGAACGGAGGTCATTCTTTGCACTTGGGAGGCATTTAGCCTTTAAACCTTAAAACCTAATTTTGGGTGATATTTTTAACTTTGGGTGACTTTTAACTTTAATAACCTGCACACTAGTAAACTGATCATTACATCCACTATGAACAAATGGAGGAGAGTTCCAGCCCAGGGGCCTCCTGCTGCTAACAGCCCCAGTACAGGGGCCTCCTGCTGCTAACAGCCCCAGTACAGGGGCCTCCTGCTGCTAACAGCCCCAGTACAGGGTGGCTCAGAACACCCTTCTCATCCCAGACTGTAATTAGTGAAAACAATGGGCTTATAAACTCTTCAAACTTTTGGCTGAGCGAGAGAAAGAGAGAGAGAATGTTAAAATAAATACAGCACCTATATGAGCAGGCCAAGGTTCTCCACCGGCCAACTCTGAGCATTTATGGTGATAAATGAGCGAGTTCTGTGGTTCTGTTGGGTCCATACCCTTCGGCTGGGTCCAGGGCCAGGGCTCGCGGGCTGTCCAGGTCCTTCCACACCAGGACCTGCCGGTGCTGTCCGTCCAGCTTGGCCACCTCGATGCGGTTGGTTCCCGTGTCGGCCCAGTAGAGGTTCTTGCCCAGCCAGTCCACAGCCATGCCCTCAGGGTAGTCGAGACCGAACTCCACCACATGCTCCAGGGCGCTGCCGTTCATGAACGCCCGGCTGATGGTCTGATGGAGGGTGAGGGGCAGAGGTGTTAAACAACGTGGGCAGGGTGTGATGTTTACAGGTGCATGACGACTAAGGCCAGAAGAGATGGAGAATGAACACTGCCACTTTAAGGGTGAAGGAAAGGGGGGGAAGTTTGCCGAGGCCCAGGTTCAGTCTAACGCTCACACAGGGACCAGACACCTCGTTACAGGAACGATAACAAAAGCTTTGAGGAAAAGGACCCATGCTGGAGGAGCAAGGTCACACACACACACCCACACACCCACCCATCCCCCGACTGCACGCACACACACGCTTCACCTTTCACAACACTCAAAACAATAAAACATTCACAGAGATCCAAACAGAATGTGTTAGTCACACTATCTCCACCAACCACGTCTGAAACTCAGCCATTTTCACATCGCTTTTAAAATGTCCTTAAATTGTCCCACACTCTCTAATGAGAGCAGCGTGTAAACGTTTATTGCTTCTGTCTTTTTATTCTTCTACTAAAGCACCAAATAAAGGATAAAAAAATCTATTTGCACATAAAAAGAAAGAGGCAGGACTCCTTTGGATCCCACACCTCAGAATGCTGGAGTCTTCACGCTCTCCACCAGACCTGGAAAGGCTGAGCTCAAGATGGCTGAAGATCAAACTCTTTTATACCTGCAAAGGCAGCCAGGTAAGAGCTGGATACTGCTAGTGTTCCAGCATCACCTATGATCTGCTCTACAGGAGCGGCAGGGTCTGCTCAGACGTCCAGCACTTACCCAAACCACCAGTCTGGCTGCTGTACTGAAGCCCTGCACGGTTTCAATAAACTACTCTGTACAGTGTAGCAAGAAGAAACCAGAAACACAAACACCATCCAAAGCTCACAGTAGAGAGAGAGAGAGAGAGAGAGAGAGAGAGAGAGAGAGAGAGAGAGAGAGAGAAACAGCAAGAGATAAGAAAAAAACTATCAATTATTATCAAACTGGCATTTCTGGGGAACCCATTATTGAAGCATGCTTTGGGCAAGAAGCCAACCAATCAGAGGCAGGATTTTCCTCCTCACCTTCAGTGTGATGTCGGTCCAGTAGATGCGGTTGTCTGTGACGTCGAAGTCGAGCGCGGACGCTTCCTTGACTCCGGTGAGCGGGATGGCTACGTTGTTGTTGTTGGTCTCCAGGGAGATGCGGCGGATGTCCGTGTGGCGGGAGAACAGCAGGAAGGCCTCGGGCACAATGCAGGTGCTCATGTCTCCGATGAGCTCCAGGCCGATGGGGCAGGCACACGCCGCGCCCTGCGGCTTGTACAGGCACAGGTGGCTGCAGCCGCCGTTGTTCTCGCCGCATGGGTTGGTGCCTGAGGGCGCGTGAGACACACACAGATTTGTTCACGTGTCCTGCCCAACCATAAAGTCGGTCACCCTCGCTTCAGAACCATTAAAGCTACCACCACTGCTCCTTCGTCTCATCCTACCGTGACCTCGTGACCTTTCCTACAGACATTTGCAGAACAGCTGCATCTACCCGTCTGCCGTTTTGACCGGAGGACGGACGGCCGCTCACCGAACGCCTGGTGGACGTAGGTGGCCTTCAGGCCCATGAGGTCGGGTAGCTGGTCGATGATGACCTCCCGGTCCGCCGTGCGCTTGTGCACACGCTCGATGCTGCGCCGCTGCCAGTCCGTCCAGTAGATGTAGTCGCCCAGCAGGGTGAAGCCAAAGATGTGGGGAAGCTTGTCCTCCACCAGGATCCTCCGACCTGAACCATTCATGTTCATCACCTGAGAGAGCGAGAGAGATAGAGAAAGAGCGAGAGAGAGAGAGAGCGATAGAGAGAACAATAGAGAGAGATTAAAAGCACTGTAATCAAGTTGTAAAGTTTTACACTGTATAGCAGTGCTCTAGCTCAAGTCTAACTGAGGAGGGTACAGGCAAAGCAATGAACACACTAAAAATGGCCTTTCTACTGGAGTCTGGTCCTCTCCACCGAGCTCTGCTTCATTACACCTGGGGCCGAGGTAACGACCTGCAGTGGATGGTGGCTGCTGGAGAGCATCTGTTGGGGTGGAATCACGTCACTTCAGAACCGTCCCAAGGATGCTTGGTCATTTGTGCTGTTTGGGTTTTGTGGAAAGTGGACTTTGGACAGATTTGTCATTTTGCGCTACAGCAGTTAGAGATGAGTATGATTTCATTCCCAACAGCTGCTCAGTTCAGTGCTCTGGTAACAAAGTGACTGACACAGGAGCAGCGTGGGTGGTGGAAGTGAGGTGCCTCACAGGAGGCTTACAAGCAGGAGCCGTTGACTCCAGGTGGAAGCAAAGGTGACGAGGTATGAGCGTACCAGCCCAGTTCTGCCCCAGGCAGAGGTCACATGACCTTAGCGTGACCTCTGCCGACACCAGAGGTGAGAATCGTTTAAACGTGTGCTCGGCACGAGTTCAAACGGAGGCCAAAGAGAAAGCACCATCATCAAGCAAACTTAAAACCGAAAATCGGCATTCGTAAAATGGACCTGCGAGGGGGAAGTTCATCTGTGGGTGCTGGATTTGAAGGCGAAGGAGTTGGTTGCAGTTCCACAATCACTTACACTAGCCGCCCTTTACAGGTCTCCTCTGGAGAAGGTTTCCTGCATGTTCCCAGCTCTGAGTGAAGCTCGACCATGAGCTCTACCTGCTTCTGATATGAATATTTGAGCTCATAGCCGTGCCATTAAACTGGCCTAAATAAACGTGGAATTTATTGCTGCAGTGAAAGCTAGTCAGCAGAGCACAAAAAGTCTGTTCTTCGTTAATGTTACGAGAGTATGAATTACGACTCTGTGTAGAAGTGTACAGAAAGAGGTTTAGAGACCACCATGAACTCCCCTCACAAACTGTACAATTTGTTTTGAGAAACGCATACTCTTTGATAACTGATGTAATACTAGTTATGTTTAGTTTGGAAACCCTGCATCAGTTAGTGATAACAGAGGAGGTATTGCTTACCAGAGAAAGATGGAAGGTCACAAACATAAACGAACAGAAAATGTCCTTGTGCACAAGCAGCAGTGCTGGCAACTGGGTCTCTCATTTCTGGCAAACACCCAGTCTGTAACCCAGCAGAAATCTAGAGAGCCTTGGTTACTGCCTCGTTTCTAGTCCTTCATGAAGAAGCTCGTCCTGATCTATGTTTTGACTCATTTATTTCAGATGTCACCGTTTCCTTGCTCGAGTTGGAGGGGAAAGCTGTTAACAGTGTGGATACAGACACAGCTCAGTCAGTCATTTGGGCTTGCCGTGTTCAATATAAACTCTTTTGTGAAGCTTCTATACTTTGCCATGATATGGAGATGGGCCATAGTTACAGTCAGTTACAACACACATGTACCAATGTTTTAAGGTTATGTCTGTACGTTTATAGAACAGTTACATCATGCATGTACCAAGCCCATGACCTGTTGAACAAGTCTCAAGCTAAAATAAAACAACATTATGACTAAAAAGTAGTGCCACATAACTAAATCTTCCTCTCTTACACGGAAGGTAAGTTCCAAATCCCCTGTGCTTCACTTGCAGCTACGATTTCTCGCCCTTACATTGTGGAATCCAAGTAAGTGATCATCACCAGAGACAGACGACACAGTCACAAACATCTTAAACACACATCGTTCCAAGAATGAGAGTAAAGCAAAGTGATGTAGCATCTCTGCACAAGTCTGTTCTGCTCCTGCTGCCTGGTTTGAACCACGGCGAGGCGCCAGTCAGTAGATTATCTGCTTCTACACGATCAAATTCAGAAATGTTGAACCAAATTTCTAAAACAGAATTTGCAAATCTCTGGAATGCTGCTGGTGTGTGTTTAAGGCCTTTTACTTCATGCTGGTGAAAATAATCAGAAAGTCATCGTTACAAAAGCTGAGTGATCAGATGCTCCTTCTGACAGAAGAACCTGCCAGCAGTCCTTGATAACAAAATCCCTAAAAACAAAACAAGCAAAACTTTTCTCGGCAAATCACATCTGGCCACACTTTGCTTCTCTTTCACTAGAGCCATTTTCCTCTCTTCTTGCTGAATATGCTGTGAAAAAGCCAAACTCTCCTCATTTTGCACTGGCCAAGGATTGGATTTACAGACAAGAACCAAACTACAAATTGGCACCTTTGTCTGGCCAAAGGAGAACAAAACTGGTGAGTAGAGTAATCTGTACATTAGTTTCTTTTTCACTCTGGTTTACTCAAACACACAGAGCCATGCTCACACGAGCGAGAGCGAGAGCGTACGAGTATAAAATGGAGTTTCCATCCTTAGTATGACGGCCTCAGCCAAAAGGTCTCCAACGGTTTGGGAGCCGTGACCGCAGTGTGGTATGGGTTGCAGATTCTGGGGCTATTCTAAACAGCGCAGACCACAGCTGGAGTACGAGCCGCAATCGCAACCAGATGTGAGACACAGCCGCAAAATCACCGCCCCACCAAGGAGAGCCAAGCCCCCCCCACCCCAGACACACTCCACCGACCCTACACACACAGCCCCGTGTGCACGCACAGCTCCTCCTCGGACGACGGCAACCTCGGAGGTGCTGGAAGTGACCTCCCCCGCCCGGGGAGGAGGCCAGGCCCATCGGTGCCAACAGGCACCCAGCACCCCATAACCATGATGAGAATGTTGCTAAACCTGACCTGCTCGGAGGGGAGCTGGGTTCCATTACAGAACCGGACAGGACCGGGCCTGGTGGTCGCGGGCCTATGCGGCGGGTTGTGAAAACTGAAGAATTTAAAGTTGTAAAAACCCAAACACGCCTAGGTGTTCCAGAAGGGTCATACATGCATTAGTAGGGTGGAGGATCATTCCTGTATCGTGTTTGTATGCAGCATATTTGTAAAAGAATCCTCCAATCTTACCAAAAACGAGTCCATGTGGCTCGATTTAGACGCCAAATTAATCACCCTTTATCCCGGGAGTCAGAGCTGATGTTCCTGATCTGAGGCGGTTCTCCCTGGTCCGACCGAAGGGCCTCAAACCCACATCGGCGAGGGGGTTGGGCCACAACAGGGAACGATCGCTGCTGTGTTTGTTTAGACTGGCACACGGCAACTGGAACGGAGAGGCAATATTACCCGAGTTATCCTTATTCCGGGCTACGGGGCGAGATTCGGGAAAGGCTCGGGTGTGGAATTCGAGGCAGCACGTTTTTCAAGTGGGAAAAGGACACAGCGAATGGACGGCTCACGAGAGGAGCGTTCTAGAATAACCTCAGCAGGAAACTGCAGGGATCCCCGAGGGAAGGCTTGGCGATGGAAGCCATGAGCACATATCTAGTACACATATCTAGTACACGGACGAACTTGTGTACAATAATGAGCCTCTGAAGTAGTAGAACCACAGCGACTCGCCTGGCCAGGAGAACGTCCGCCGCACAACTCTGAGAACCAAACCAAAACATCCATTTAATGGACGCTGCATACAAGACACGTTTGTGATTCCCTTATTTGGAAATTGAACCAGATGGTTCTTGATTCTTGGAAAATTTCAGGCCGACCCATTCAAACCCTCAGAGAGTGGCACAAGCTTTAATGGTGAGCACTGGTAACCCTGCTTGTCTGTGTGTGAGCGTGTGCGTACGTGTGTGTTTGGGGGGGTGGGGGTAGTAATAATTCTTGGGGGCTGCACCAGTGAAGCTGGAGCTGTGTGCTGTTAGTGCTGTGACAAAGCAGCCAGCATGGAGAAGAACTGCTGCAGACTGCTATTGTGGAGAAAATAAACACACCCTGCAGTGTACACACACACACACACGCACACGCACGCATACGCACACGCACACACATGCACGATGGAGTTTGAGTCTGAGGGAGTGTGTAATTAACCAGAGGGTGCGGGTGCAGGACAGCAAGTTCATCACGTTGCTAGGTGTGCGTTGCTAGGTACGCGTTGCTAGGCTACAGCTGGTCCCATTACATCGGTGTTAGTGTTGGCAGACTGTAGCCAGAGTGCATTTTCATGCTTTTTAACTATTAACTGAAAATCTGAATGTTTGCAAAGTGAGTTTATCACATTGTAGAGATTAATACTCAAGAGAAGTGCTTTACCTCTATTTTATCGGTCTTGGCATCTCCCCAGTAGACCTTCCTCTCAGCGTAGTCTAGCGCCAGGCCGTTGGGCCAGCCCAGAGAGGTGTTGACCATCACCACGCGCTCCGTGCCGTCCAGCGCCGCGCGCTCGATCTTGGGGATCTCGCCCCAGTCGGTCCAGTACATGTACCTGGAGGAGGCAGGGAGAAAGGGTGAGATTAGTGGACACTGGGTGAGATCCGTGGAGATCCGTGGAGAGCTTTCAGCGGAGAACTTCTGACACACGTGGAAGTGCAGGCGCAGCTGGAAGGAAACTCTAGTTTCAACCCACCGCCAGGCTGCTATGACTCGGCTGTTAAGTGATCCGCAATTAAATTAATCCACGTGTAGTACAGAGGACACATTCCTTGGAAAAACATTTTCTTGTAAATTAAATAAAACTGATCTGGATTTAGAAGAAGAAAGGGGTGGGAGATGTTGCAGCTGAGATGTGATGTCACCTTATAACCCTGCAGAGAAGATGCTGTAATCAGTCACCAACAACCTCTAGCGCTATAAAATGACATACAATGCGGGCAACTGAGCAGGAACACTACTTTAAGATGAGTATATGCTACAGAGATACTCTCACACACACACACACACACAGCGCTGTCCACTACAGATATCATGACCTGAGGCACTTTGTAGCCATGGAGACTGTTGCGCAGCAACAGGAGAGAGGGACCAGCAGTTTACAAATGATGACCTCACTTCCTCGAAAACATTCAGGTTATAATGGCTTGTATCTGCACCACGTTTTAACAGCTGGCAGTAAATGCATTCGCATTGCCAACCACAGATGATGCTCTTCAAATCTGTATCACCACGATACTGTTAAAATTAGCTGAAAACATTCAAACGGTAATATTATACTAATCCTAATATTTTTAAGATTGCTATTAGTGCTTATTACACACACTCCCTCGCTGGCAGCGGACACACGCGTGTTTAAACACAGACATGAAGCTTCGTGGTTCCAGTTTTAATGAGATTATGAAGAACACATGGATTTGCAAGTACAGCCAATAAGGATTCATTGCAAATCGAGCAGCACAAAGGGAATAGTGTTTTTGAACAGGTTTTATAAAGGTTTTGGTGTAATACAGTCTGATTAGGTTTTGGTGTAATACAGTCTGATTAGGTTTTGGTGTAATACAGTCTGATTAGGTTTTGGTGTAATATAGTCTGATTAGGTTTTGGTGTAATATAGTCTGATTAGGCTTTGGTGTAATATAGTCTGATTAGGCTTTGGTGTAATCTAACTAGCAGTGCTTTCCAGTACACAGTTCCCAATAGCAGCAAAATGGCCTAATTGACTTCATAAGAGCACAACACAAGCAGTGCTGTCAGATCCTAGTTATACTGGAACATCCATACATAGGAAGGAAATAACTGGTCTAAACAGTGAAGTGTTTAAATAATATGTAAATACAAATGTAAACAGAATTCATTCTTAATGGTCATTCAGCTAGTGCTCAGGGTGATGTACCAGAACTCAGGGTGATGTACCAGAACTCAGGGTGATGTACCAGAAGTTTCTGCTCCACTCCACCACTGACAACACGACTATACATAGTGCGTTTATAAGAGTAGGGAACAACCAGGAAACACACACTACATGTTGTCTTGTTCAAAGCACCGTAAATCAACCACAGTTTTAAAGATCACCAAAATTTGAACCGTTAATACTAACCATCAAGAACTTTTCCATGGTTTCCTATAAAACTGCTAACCAGGTCATCCCTGCCAGATGACATTAACTACCAACAAGTCTACATCGTCAACTACAGACAAGTCGTCATCCACAGAATCAACGTAACACAAATGTATGATGATTTTAGGGATTACACAACATAAAATCATTCATTAGTAAACAACACACTACATGCAGTGGTTCCTGAGTCAGAATCCAGCTGCTGTCTGGAGACTAGAAAATGTAACACAGCACGTCAAACCTAGTGAGAGAAAACAAACAACAAACAAACAAGAACTGGTGAGAAAAAGCTGTAAAAGGCACTCACCCTGCCACAGGGTCCAGGACGATGGCTCGGGGCTCATCCAGATCTTCAGAGATCAGGATCTTCCTCATGGTGCCGTTGAGACGGGTCACCTCGATGCGGTCGGTGCCCGTGTCGGTCCAGTAGAGGTTCCGCGCCACCCAGTCCACGGCGATGCCGTCCGGGTGGTTCACCTGAGAGGTGACCACGAACTGGGCGTCGGTGCCGTCCAGGCGAGAGCGGCGGATGGCCTGCACCTCGTCGTCCGTCCAGTACACGTGGCCGTCCACGGGGTCGTAGTCGATAGCGATGGCGTGACGGATGTCGTCGGCGTGCAGCACCACGTCGGTGAAGTCGGGCGTGTCCAGAGAGATGCGACGCAGGTCTGTCCGTCGTGCTAGGAGGAGGAGCTGTGTGGGACCTGGGAGGGGAGAGACACAGAGAGACAGTGTGAGGGAGAGATGTTCAGTTGAGAAAACAAATGCATGATTTGTTGAACTGAAGATGCAAGGCTATGGAAACTATGGAAATCAAGGCAACCTATGGAAAGCTTTCCTTGTTAAAGAATAACTGATTTAAGAGTGGAGGGCATCGGCCTTGAATGTCTGGAATCCTCTGCTCCAGTCCCCTTGAAGGCACTTACACGTTGGTTGGAGAAGTGGGCGGAGTTATGAAACCTCCCTGAGCAGAGTGGATGCAGCTTTAACTCCACACAGTATGAGCAAAGCGATCAGCTCCAGAGCCTCAGAGGTGTCTAGGTTTTTAAAAACGCTGGTCATTAAAAAGCCGGCCTTTTGAGTGCAGACGACCGTGTGAAAAAAACGCCCTTGAGAGTCCCAAGGCCCCCAACGTTTCCTCCACTGTCTCGCAGTGCTTGTGATGAGAAACACAGGAACAGCGAGCAGGAGGCTGCTGGCGGGACACGGCAGGACAGGGCAGGACAGGGCGGGACACGGCGGACTCGCTAGCAGAATAAGATGACGACTGGGCTGGGTCAGGTGATACGGATGATTCCAGCCATCTCTGGGGTGGGGTGGGGTGGCCCGGGAGTGTAACCCGGGTCTGCTATACGCTGCAGGGAGAGGGGTAGGTGGGGGTAGGTGGGGGTAGGTGGAGGTAGGTGGGGGTAGGTGGAGGTAGGTGGGGGTAGGTGGAGAAGTGTTGCAAAGCGCTGCCGGGCGCCGGTGAAAGGCAGCATTGTGATGAGCCGATCTGCTGCTCAACAAAGCCCTGCCTGCCCCTCTGCTGACTGGGGGAAATGAGGCAGAAAAACAAATGTGGAGAAGAAGGGAGGGAGGGAGGGAGGGAGAGAGAGAGAGAGAGAGAGAGAGAGAGAGAGAGAGAGAGAGAGAGAGGGGCAAAATAGCCATGGTTATGAGATACACAAGCTCTCTCAACGAGCCTCGTTGCTATAGTGATTACAGGTCAGCACCCTTCCGTACCTTCAGCTCCCACAAACACATTCAACAAACTGTACTGCCGTGTGCAGCACACGGGCTATAGAAGACCCTCGAATACAGGGGATGAAAGGCTGCCAGTGGTTCTAGTGATGGTCTCTCTAGGGATCCAGACTCAGCCTTGTGTGAGCACTGCTTCAGCTGGACGCTCTCTTAAGGCTGGAGTGGAAACCCGAAACGTGAAGGACAGAAAGCTTTCATCAAACCTCAGGAGACGTAAACAAGGTTTCGGTCGAGCGCGTGGAGGGAAAAGGAGGCAGAGCAGATCAAGACCAACAATCCGGACACTTTCATGACGCACTGGTGTGTTGTGGGGTTGTTCTGCATCTCACCGTCTCGGCAGGTCCTGTTGTCCTGCAGCAGCTGCACGCCGGTGGGACAGGCGCACTGGTAGTAGGGTTTCACCGGAGAGAGCAGACACAGGTGTGAGCAGCCGGCGTTCTTCAGCGAGCAGGGGCTCGGGGTGGCTGAAAGACAGGAGAACCACAGACCGCGGGGTCAGCCACTGTTGCCCTGTTGCTATGGTAACGGTTGTGGGGAGGTGGGGGTGGTTTGTGGGACGTGACGGACCAGGATTATTTGTGAAGGAACGTTCATGTGAGAGCAGGATTATTTGTGAAGGAACACTCACGTGAACACTCACGCTGGAGTCACCATTACACACAGCACACACAGATAGGCAGTCTGAGAACACGTGTGTGTGTGTGAGAGAGAGAGAGAAAGGGAGAGAGGGAGATCGACTGTGTAAGGTGAGAAAGTGAGTTTGAGTGGTGAGTGAGAGAGATGAGAAAGGTCAAAGTGAGCTGGGGGTGAGTGAGTTATGAATGGGGGGGGATGAGAGTGAGTGGTGAGATAAGAGTATGAAATATGAGAGAGAGAGAAAGAGAGAGACAGAGAGAGAGAGAGACAGAGAAAGAGAGAGACAGAGAGAGAGAGAGAGAGAGAGAGAGAGAGTGCAGAGAGACACACACACAGAGAGAGAGAGAGAGAGAGAGACAGAGAAAGAGAGAGACAGAGAGAGAGAGAGAGAGTAGCACTGCTCTCACTGGTGCTGCGAGTTGCAGGCGTTTCTCTGCGCCATGAGAAATTCTCTGCATTCAGTTAGAACAGGGGCCCCATTGTGCAGCCTGGTGTGGAGAGGCGGAAAGGTGACTGTGCCCTGATCATTACCCAACAGGCCGTGAAGGCACTGCGCATTGTTCTGGGGAAACGGGGCCTGGTGGAGCAGCAGAGGACGGGTGCGCTCAGCGTCGCCGGGGACGCTACCGACGGAGCAGCGCCGGGCATGCTGGGAGACGGGACGGGGGCCGCGCCAGGCATGCTGGGACGGGGCATGGCGCCGGGAGCTTACTGGTGGGCTGCCTCTTCTGGCTGAAGACGTGGATGTCCATTGGAGAAAAGATGTTGGAGTGGATCTCCCGACGTTCCTCACCCGTCTGCTTTTGGCACGCGTGGATGGAGTGTGTGTTCCAGTCTGTCCAGAAGAGTGTGTCCTCGTACAGCGTCAGGGCGAAGGGGTGGGGAAGGGAGCCCTTCACCACCACCTCTCTGAGAGCGCGCACACACACACACACACACACACACACACACACACACACACACAACTGTGAGCAAACAATGCTGCATAAAGACTTACCGAGCCACCTGGACATGCTAGTGCCTGGTGAGGGACCGACTTTGAGGTGACGCCGGAAACATCCTGAAGTCTGAATGAACTCGTACTGGCTGTCCAAAGTGTCTCTCTGTCCACAGCGTCCCTCACCATGTCCTGACACAGACGGCATCTCTTTGAGAAGCACTTGTACTTCAACTCTCTAGTCTAATAACAGCAGTAGAATCTTCTGGTATTATTAAATTGTTGTGTATAAGAGCAGCTGCTAAAACACCATAAATGTAAAGGGGTTCGAGAGCAACAGTTCTGCTCATTTCACACAGACATCATGGAGAGAAAAACCTGGCAAACATCAACGGCACTGAAATAGAAGGTGTCCATCCTGCCCGACGGGGACGCGATACGTGGAAACTGAAGACACAGGTATTTTACGTAACTCTGCATACTGCCATAAAGCAGAATGGCAAGCAGGGTTGTGGGCGGGTCTACAGGCGGGACTTACCTCCCCGTGCCGTCCAGGTTGGAGCGGTGGATGAAGTTGTACTTGGCGTCTGCCCAGTACAGCTTCTGCTGGCCGTAGTCCAGGGTGAGTCCGTTAGGCCAGTAGATTTCCGTGTCGATGATTATCGCGCGATTCGTGCCGTCCATGCCAGCTCTTTCGATCTTGGGGATCTCGCCCCAGTCTGTCCAGTACAAGTATCTACAGCAAGAAAGGACACGTTACGAAAAGACAAATAAAGAGGAGAAGGAGGAAGGAGCAGAGTGGAGGAGCGGAGAACCTCCCTGCTGCACCTCCCAGCCTGGCCACGTCTTTCCCTCGTCTCCAGACGTTCTTTTATCCGTCACCTCAGAGAGCCAAGCGGCTTCGGGACCCTTTTGTTCAACTTGGACCGATGAGACACAGAGGCACGTTTGGTTCCCCTGAAGGCTGACAGGCAGCGCTGGGCTGAAGGACCTTCCATCTGAGCACTGCTGCCGACACACACGCGCCCGTGATGTGCGACAACCAGGAGGGAATAACAGGTTTAAACTAACAAACCATCTCAAACCTCAAAGCAAAGGAGAAGCAAAACGCACCCCAAAGGTGGGTGGGTGGGTGGGTGCATGGCTTTTGTAAGCACAGCTGGGGATTTACTACCACACAGATAAACATTGTTTACTGTAAAATCAACAACAGGTAAACAACAGATGCAGGTAAAGTAAGAAGTTCAGTGTATAAAAGGCAAACCTTGAACAAACACCAAGCAGCAAAAATTCAGATGTATTGTACATCTAGAAGCCCAACACCCTCAGTCAAACACAAACATCCAGCTGTGTGCGCGCATGTGTTCCGGGAGGGTAAAGGTCGCATCTCCGACAGTGGAAGGGTCAGCGATTATAAATCTCGGCACCCCGTGTGGAGTGCTGACCTTTGAGCTTTTCCAGCGCAGATCTCCTGCTGTTTATGGGGGATGTTGGAGAGGATCGTGGAGGAAGGCTGGGCCGCTTCGGCGTAGCAGGGGGTCTGGACCCTAGCCAAACCCTGGGCCTCAGCACGGCTCACCTTACAGCCAGAGGAGCGCCAACCCCAACTCAGCATGGGCTACTCCCACTGGGGGGGGTTCACAGAGAGATGTACGCTCGTGCCACTAAATGTATATTTAGCCCAAGAAGTGGCAAGCCAGCAACTGGGAGGTCCACTGCAAGGAGGCGGCCCTGCGCAGGGGGTGAGTGGAGCCCAGTGTAAGCCTCCCGTAGCCCAGTGGGGAACTCGGGGCCCTTCTAAAGCAAACACCCGCTCAGGTTAAAAGCGCTAACAGGGGAGAGGCTTACGGACTTTAGCTTCCCTTTCAAGCTCAGAAATCCGCAACCAATGAGCAGCATGGCTCTGTCTGGGGGAGGGGCAGGGGTGGGGGTTCAAGGGAAGTAGAACAGGCAGCCATTTAAACGTTTAACAGAACAAAGCATGTTAAATGTTTATTTAAAACAAACGTACTGTTGGAAAAGGCCACGCTCTTCTGTACGAGCTGGAAGCGTAGCGTGAACGAGCAAGGTGTAGCCGTGGGTTTTTACCTTCTACGTTTGGAAGTCGCTCGTTCAGATACATGGGAGGCAGCAGTGGCCAGTGGAGAGGACGCGTTCCTGGCAAGGGGTGGTTTTAACTGGGCGGAAGGAGCTAGGGTAGCTTCACACGTGAGCTTTTTCAGCCAAACCTGCTTTTGTAAACTTAAAGATGATCAAATACAGAAGCGTGGAGGTGGGGTGTTTATGCGAGCGTGCTGGGTTAATGGGGGCTTTTGTTTGCTCTGATTGCCCTCTGACTGTCCTCACAGCTAGACTGCACTCTCACATCAACCTGGGGCACTTCCACCCCCGACCCCTGACCCTCCCCACACCCCCATCCAGACCTTCTGCTCTCTCACTTGCTCTCTTCTCCTCTCCAAGTGCGTCTTCATTTTTCCAACTTTCTCCTTCCTTCTCTGTGCTTCATCTCCTCAGCCTCTTACCTCCAAACCCCGACACGCCGGTTTCCGGTCCTTTCTACACACACACTGCCATGGGCAACACACGTGAAAGAACCGCCCCCATCAGCACACGACGTCTTACTCCAACACGTGAAAGAACCGCCCCCATCAGCACACGACGTCTTACTCCAACACGTGAAAGAACCGCCCCCATCAGCACACGACGTCTTACTAAACCTCATGAACCCTAATATACTCCTGCTTTTTGCACGAAACCAGCAGGTTCCTTGCAGAGAACAAAAAGTGAATTAACTGCATTCTTCAGAGTTACACAACCTTAATTTCCATCAAGTGACATTATGAAGTTGAAGGCAAGCAGTGTGAAAGCTGCTTAGTCCGATCATTAAGTTCAGGCAGAACAAAGAAAATGACCTAAAATGGTCTTTTCCATTATGAGCAGCACAGGCAACAACCTGAGTGCAGAAGTGCTACTAATCTTTCTGCAGCATTCCTCTAGCAGACAAACACCAGCATCTCATTCATCACCACTGATCACCCAGCTGAGAAAATACACTACACCCGCGCGGCTGGGTGGAGGGGTGTGTGTGTGTGTGTGTGTGTGTGTGTGTGTGTGTGTGTGTGTGTGTGTGTGTGTGTGTGTGTGTCTCCGCGCACACAGATGGGATGAAGGGTCAGCTACAGGACTTCAGTTCTGTCACCCCAAAGCAAAAAGTGATCAAACCTGAACCTTCCTGCTGTGCAGTGATGCATGGAGCTCGGAGTTCTCGCCTCCTCAGCTGCTGAACTTGGCAGTCCGCCCAGTCTGCGCTCTCCTGAGGGCAAGTCCAGGCACCGCTGAAACACCGGCCGCCCGCGCTCCACCACGTAGAAAGCCGAGGGGTGGGGCTGGGGGTGTTGCTCTGTAGTTGCTTTCAAGGACCGGGGAGCGGGAACACCGTCTCGGGAATGAATATCGGCCACAGCACGATTTTCAAACTCCATCTCGGTTCATCTGGGGCCACAGCACTTTGCCAAGTTCTCCTTCACAGCTGAAGGCTTTGGGGAAAGGCAGCCAATTTATACTGCACACGCGAGTTCCTCCGACGCCATGCTTTAGAATATAATTGGTGATAAAAAAATACCACTGGTCAGCGTGTTTACACTAAACAAGTCCGAATGAAAGCAGCTGAGCACCACGTGGCTGCAGTAGAACATCCGTTTGCTATGGAACGTCTGTTCCATTTCTGATGTGAACTTTGCTCTCTGACCTTTGCTACGGGTAATGTGGTTCATGTAAACATCCGCGGCTCACGGCGGCCTGTCCGGACTCAAAATCCCATGAGCCAACACACACAAAGAGCCTGAAATGAGCCCCAGCACAAGAGCTGCATTGTATTTGATACCTGAAGCATCAGCCCCACTCCATCCAAAGAAACTCTCCAGACTGGATTCAGCGGAGCAGCTCTCCCCACCCCCCACCTTGTCCTCTCCTCTATTACTAGTCTTTGCACATTTGCTTGCGTGAGCATGGTGCTCTGCGACGTGCGCCCGCCACACGCCCACCGACCACGTGCGCCCGCCACACGCCTACCGACCACGTGCGCCCGCCACGCCTACCGATCACGTGGGCCCACCATGCTTACTCAGAGCCAGATGTGCACATGGAGTTTGATACCCTATAATGGCCCCATTTACACAATGATTTCCAAGACTTATTTAAGGCTATAAGGAAAGTAAATATTACTGGGACTTCACAGCCAGAAAAAAGAAATATATCAGACACGTGATCAGCGTGTTGCACCACTCAGTCTCCCTCTTGCTCTGATGTTAGCATCACTTCCCACTCTACAGCCATATAATTTGTGTTCCAAGTGTGAATATGCATGTGTGGATGCGGAAGGAAAGTGTGCGTGTGTGTGTTTGTGGGGGTGTGTGTATGTATGTGCGTGAGAGCACATGCATACATGGTGTGCATGGGTAAGTAAACTCTGTCACACGCGGGGAGACCAGGCTGCAGCAAACTCCTCCAGAGCAGGATCAAACACACGGCACACGTGTGAGCCAGACCCCTGCTGAGATCCATTAACACACCCGTGCGCACCCATTCACTCCCCTCTCTCCCTCTCCCTCAGCTGGAGAGTTCTCTCTCACACACACACACACACACACACGGAGAGCTCTCTCTCTCTCTCTCTCTCTCTCTCTCTCTCACACACACACAGCTGGAGGGTTCTCTCTCATTCATACGTTCCTGCTCACTTTCTCAGTGACTCTCTTGTACTGTATTTTTATGTTTAGTGAGTGCCATCCAATGACCCTGTTTGGTTAATACCCTGAGCCGTGCCAAACGTGTGCCACAGCTTTATAAGCTGAAATAAAAGCCTGCATCGGCTCCCTCTGGCCAGGTTTGGAGAGCCAAGAGCTGATGGAGGAAGGGGGTAGTTTATACTAAGAGCTGATGGAGGAAAGGGGTAGTTTATACTAAGAGCTGATGGAGGATGGAGGTGTCAGAGGGTGGGGGGTGGTGTCAGAGGTCAGACACACCAGTATGGTGTCGATTCACCCAAACTTCTCTCAAACCCTGCAGAACTAAGGCAAAGCCGTGATCGTTTTAAACCCTGCAGAACTGGGACTGCTGATTTGGAGAGCGCTACGCTTTGGGTCACGGGTCTGGAGTAACACTGACAGGCTGATCATGAAGGAACCGACATCAATGGCTGCCGCTCGGCTACTGACCAACTGTTTGGAAACGGTTGGTGGCCAGCAGCGACAGTTCCATGTCCATCAAGAGGGTAAGAGAAAAGTACCTGCCCACGAGTCTTCAGAAAAGAGGCAGAACAACAAGAGATATATTTAAGTGCCACCAAGTCAAGTCAAGAGACTTTTATTGTCATTACATCTGAGTACAGGTACACAGTGTAACGAAATTACGTTCCTCCGGAACCATGGTCCAGTGTTGGTCCAGTGTTGGTGTTGTGGTGGATGGGGGGGGGGTCAGTTCTGTCACTGTGTGTTGAGGAGCCTGACTGCTTGGAGGAAGAAGCTGGTGCAGAGTCTGGAGGTGGAGGCACGGGTCAGT
>JAOYMR010000006.1:12372640-12385140 GCA_025802075.1 Tenebrosternarchus preto
GTTGGAGGTTAAACTGTCTTAGTTTAGTAGTACATTTAGGTTGGAGGTTAAACTGTCTTAGTTTAGTAGTACATTTAGGTTGGAGGTTAAACTGTCTTAGTTTAGTAGTACATTTACCAACATGTTTGCTGGATGTTAAAGTGAAAAGTCCTAAAAAGCTTGTGAAAATATTTAAACCTGTTAAAATATCCACTTCACTGTCAATTTGTGGATTTATTTTCAAATGTGAAAATAATGTTAAACACAGAGTGATAGATAATATTAGCCTTTCACTGGCAAGCATTGTGTAATTTTGAACTTTACCTTTAACATTTGAACAGACAAGGTTTTCAAATGTTACATTTTAAACTTCACACTTCACAATGAATAAAACAAAAATGCAATGATTACTTAATTAGAGAAAAGCCGCCTAGTGGAACACTCAACATGTCTGAACCTTAGAGAGACATTAAAGTATTCCAGTCATTTAACATGATATTATACAACATTAAATTATTCTTCTTTGTGGTCCTATATTAGATTTCTTTAAAAAATGTTTGGCCCTTGTCTTAAATCTTAATATACACCTTCTCCACCCACTAGATGGAGCTCCACTGCTGTGGGGGCAGCTCGGGGCTGGTGGTTCTGCTCAGACATATAGTGTCAGTGTTAAGCTCATCAGAGGTGGATTAAAGTATTACACTCACAGTCATTGCGCTTGGATAACAGACCAAACACCAGCACTGAGGCTGCAGTATTGACATTTAGAACCATAAATGGATAAACAGCCTTTGGCTGAGTGTCTGCAGGTTGACCTTCATACTGTAGACCTTAATATAGACCTTCATACTATAGACCTTCACATAGACCTTCATACTTCCTCTCTTGACCAATAGAATGTTTGTACTTTGATTCTTTTTGTTTCAGTTCTAGTTGACAGTGACAAATGCATAATAAAGACCATCTAATGAAGTGTTAGGGTTCAGTACTCTGTCAGGAACTCTGAATTCTTGTGCTGAGAGCTGAATACTGAAATCCTAAATGAGTCTTCTCACTGTCTTCCAGCAGGTCTTTTTAGGTCACCCAGCAGGGCTGGGCTGATACACGATGCCGCTGACAATCGTCGATGACTGACAAGGCATCGCGGTTTTGCGCCAGCATCATGATGCCACGCCCCCTACCCTGCCCCCACACACAGCAGGACACACCCTGCCTGTCATAATTCCAGTTTCTCTGCTGTAGTGCAGGAAACTATACTGGATAATTATAACTTACCTGGAGTTCACCATGAACCAAAGACCTAATGAATATGTATTTTAAGGAGTATTTTTCCAGTGAAAAAAACACATCAGCCCCCTTTTTTTGTCATTTAAGATTCTTTTTTTTACAACCTTTTACATTAAAATGCTAAAAAATGCTTTATTTATACTTACTTTTTATTTTTTAGATTGTATATCTCCAGTTCTGAGATCAGTTCATAGCGTGAGCATATATTGCCTAATAAATGGAAAAAACACTTTAGTGACTAATTTATTTTAAATAGAGGACAATGTGATTTATCACATGTATTTTTTTTCTCCTTGTATATATCAAGCCTATTGGGAAGTACAGTGATCCGAGAACAAAGCAGAAACAAACTGGTCCTCTTCGCTGTTCCTGCAAACATCACCGTATCTCAAGTTGGGCGTGTTGTTTTTTTCAGACCTGATCTCGGCCACCAACGAGACGAACGTGAACATTCCCCAGCTGGCTGACACGCTGTTCGAGCGGGCCATGAATGCCAGCTGGGTGGTGGTGTTTAAAGCTCTGGTCACCACACACCACATGTGTATCCACGGAAACGAGGTCAGTGGTCATGAAGGGATGCACCTTCTGAAGCACTGAAGGATCCTTCATGATTTTAACATTCTGCAAGCACCAATCATCAACTGTGATCTGTAGTCACAGTTTCCCAAAAGCACCATAGTTTTAAGATCATCCTGAAAGAGAGAGAGAGAGAGAGAGAGAGTTCAGTGTGATACTCATTCCACCATATAAAGGTGCTCTTTGGGTTGTCGTGCTTTGGGTAAACCCGTCCTGATGTGCTCACTGTCCTGTTTTAATGTCCCCAGAGGTTTATACAGTACCTGGCCTCCAGGACTTCCCTCTTCAACCTGAGCAACTTCATTGACAAAACTGGCACCCATGGTGAGTGAGTGTGTGTGTGTTTATATATGAGTCTGTGTATGGACTGGTATTGTCCTTGTAAAAGACTCCTGGCCTGGTTGTAATTCTTTTTTCCTTTTTGAATAACAAGGCTATGATATGTCCACATTCATCAGACGATATGGGCGGTACCTGAATGAGAAAGCTTACGCCTACCGCACAATGGCCTTCGACTTCACCCGAGTCAAGAAAGGGTACGGCAGGCAGTTCTCGCTCTCGCCAGGAACTGCAGCTGTTTTTGCAGAGTGTTTAGTCCCCAGTGGAATGGAGTAAAATTAAAGTGATTTATGTGCACCAAAATAAATGCTTCACTTCATTTGAATGGTGTCATTTGAATAAGGGATTATAATAAGGGATTATAACACCCTCTCAAATGTTTTGTATGTGCAACAAACACATCATTTATCTTAAAGTATGCACAGTACTGTCTTAAATTTCATCATTGATCATCTGTGTTTGTTCACACCTGTATCAGTTCCCATTTGCTCTTGTGTGTGTGTGTGTGTGTGTGTGTGTGTGTTCAGTACTGACGGTGTGATGCGGAATATGACTCCTGATAAACTCCTCAAGGCCATGCCTACCCTGCAGAACCAAGTGGACGCCCTGCTGGAATTTGATGTAAGTTACTCCAGATGTAAAAATATGCCACACATCATTAGTAAAATTACTAATCCACCATCATATGTGTATTAAATAACACCATTCATTGAATCATATTCATTTGCATATGAAAAAGGTTTTTGCACAAGGTTTTTCCTCTATTGCGGACTGTGCAAAAGCCAGTAGCAGGAGCAGCGGTTCCTGATGCATCAGCATCCCTGACACTGTCATCTCCGAAACACGACCTGTCAGTCATCTCCGAAACACGACCTGTCAGTCATCTCCGAAACACGACCTGTCAGTCATCTCCGAAACACGACCTGTCAGTCATCACCTGAAAAACGGCCTGTCAGTCATCTCCGAAAAACGGCCTGAGGCTAAAAGAGAGTGACAAGCTCACCATTTTTCAAGAAACAAGTGCTTCGTAGACACTTCTGTCTCTCCATGTAATTGCATTTACATGGCATAGAAAGTCAAAGGGATTCATATGTAGGGCTGCAGTTTTGCGTGTGGATATTTGTGTCATACGTTTACAGAGTGTTGTTTCATGGAGGAGACTTTTGGAATGGCCTGTATTTAAAATCCACAAGATCCTCTGTCACACTGTTTACTGTCTCCTGCATTTTGTTTCTTCTTGCAGGTTCATCCTAAAGATTTGAACAATGGCATCATCAATGCTGCCTTCATGCTGCTCTTCAAGGATCTGATTAAACTCTTCGCCTCCTACAATGATGGAATAATCAATTTGCTAGGCAAGAGATGTTTTACTGAAACCACTATAACAGAAATGTTCTGCTCTTCATTGGTTAGAACGAGGAACTGCTGTCTCTATCACATGCTACACTTTGTTTTTGTGCAGAGAAATATTTCAAAATGAAGAAGTCAGAATGCAAAGACTCACTTGAAATGTACAAGAAATTCCTGACCCGGGTGACCAAGATTTCAGAGTTTATGAAAATTGCAGAGGTATGAAAAGAAAAAATAATTCAAATGCATTTTTAAAGCCACATGTTTTGGATTCATGTGACATTGTGTTTGTTTTGTACATTTTTGTGTCTTTTTCAGCAAGTGGGAGTGGACAAAAATGACATCCCTGACATATCATATGTAAGTTATTTAATATAACATATCATATGTAAGTTATATAATGTAAGAATTTTGCTTCACATTTAGGCTACTGACACTAAAAAACTGAGCTAGTTAGAAAAACAAGATGAGATGATATAGTGTATTGGTTCATCCCTTTAAAAATCACCTTATTTGTCAAACACATTTGTTTTTTTGTCCTCCTGTTACATGGTCCAACTCTCTTAAACTTTTTAGGAGTAACATAATTAAAATAGCATTTTAAAATCATACATTTCCATGTATGTGCATTTTAATGGCATTTCATGAATAATGAAGGATTTCATCTTGTATACATACATTTATGTTTGTTTACTCAGCTTTATCAAAGGCATCAGCACATTTTGTACAGTACTATAAATGATCTACTATGACTAACCAGAGGATTGATCAGTATTGTGATTATAGCTGATATGTGTATTTGGTGTATCTAAGTAATCTCAACCACAACAACCTGGTTCATTATTTCAACATGTTGTGTTTTTCTTTCTGACTCTACTGTACAGAATTTTCTCAATCTTTGCGCTCGTGTTCTTTTTGAGTACTTTTTGAGTACTTTTTGAGTACTTTTTTCGTTCTCACTGTCTTCCTCCTCCCATCTTCTTCCTCCTGGCACTGGGCGTCTTCAGTGTCTCCCCCCTGGGGTTGTGGTCGACATGGCAGACCCCGCTAAAGCAGACTTGATCAATTGCCAGGAGGAGTCGGTAACCACAGCAGAGTTCACACGCCGCATCTCAACTCAGAGCTCTTTCTTTCTGTCAGCAGCCACACGGTCTGCTGTCACAACGCTCTGTACACGATCAGATCAGCACGAGTGCCTCGTGTTTACAGTGGGGCAGGTGGTCTTTTTGACCGCCAGCCTCCAAGTTGAAAGCATAGCTAAGCTGCCGCATGTGGATGTAGCCGTTTAGCTGGTTTCTGGTCAGCGTCGGAGGACTCTCTCCACGCGGTGCCGTGGCTGAACAATGTGCTTTGGGTTGAGGTGCAGCGGTCGCGCTGGGACTCTGCATGCACCTGATCTGCTGTGTGATGGTGTGCTGAGGTGTTTTGAAGTGGCTTTTACAGAGATCACAGTCATTTCCCTGTTGGAAATGGAACTGCATCAAGGTGGGTGCAGTGGAAGTGCTAGTGCGGTTCCCGCTGCCACTCGAGTGTCGCTGCCCTCTGATAGTGTGTAAACGGGAGTTTGGAGTGTTCCGCTACTTAGATGACGGTGTTAAATCATTTTTGCGTGCGTGCGTGTGTGTGCATGTGTGTGGTACACTCAGGCTCCCACCAGTATTCTGGAATCTCTGGAGTCGCACATGAACAGTCTGGAAGGAAAGAAAGGGTAAGAAACTTAAACTGTGAAGGCCTTAGATCACATTTGATCTAAGGCCTAGTTCACAATTCCGACCATAAGCGACGCACATTTAGTCTCAGTGGTGCCGACAGGGTTATATTTCAGAGCCCCTGTGGGCTGTTCGTTTTAATTAACGTCTGGGTTCCAATGCACGCAGAGATGAGTGAGTGATCGGCCAAAAAAAGTTACATTTCAAAGAGCCAGTTAAATAATAGGCTACAATACACTATATTACCGTATACTGAGTTAGTTAAATTAAATATAGTCCAGAGAATCGTACCATAGAAGTGGGAATTCCCTCATCATTATAAGAACATTTAGGCATAAACACAGTAATGATATGCAACTGCGAGACCAAACCAAACTGATGCAAGTTTATTACAGACAGGATGTTAGGTCCTGTCATAACGTTAATACTAGTACTACCATTAATACTAGCACTAACATTAATACTAGCACTAACGTTAATACCAGCACTAACGTTAATACCAGCACTAACGTTAATACTAGTACTAACGTTAATACCAGCACTAATGTTAATACCAGCACTACCGTTAATACTAAAACTATCGTTAATACTAGCACTAACGTTAATACTAGCACTAACGTTAATACCAGCACTAACGTTAGCAGACTTGACATTCAGCTGTTCTTGCAGAATCTTCTCTGCTTTGAGTTGCTCTATTATCAAGCCTGAAAATGTTTTCGTTTGCACAGCACCAGTGTCACACCAGTGACGTTAACACCAGTCGTCAGCCTTGACTTACATTTGCAGCCCAAAACACAATCATGTTTTTCAATAAAAAAGAATCGAAAGATCTAATATGTCGTCACAATTTTGTTTCCAAGATAGAATGTTACACATTGATCAAAACCATAAAAAAGTTAGCGTGAATGTCAGGGTATGTGAATGTTTAGCACGTGGTTCAGGTTTACACAGAATATGACTGCATGATGCCTTTCCTCTGTTCCTCCCTGTGTTGTCGTGTGGATTCTCAGAGAGGGGTGAGTCCCACACCCTACACACTTCCACTTACTCATTTATAATTGTATGTAGAATCTGGTATGTAGGACCTGTTGTCCTAATAAACACCATCAATCCTTCCTTTAACTCTTTAGGTCTCCAACAAAGGTGAGTTTCAGCCCTTACTGCATCCACCCTTACATGTGTGCATAAACCTTTATGGCCACACATACACATATGACCACGCTAAATACATGCTAACTACACATGGCCACACATACACATACGACCACGCTAAATACATGCTAACTACACATGGCCACACATACACGTACGGCCACTCTAAATACGTACATACATATACCGCTAAATACACATGTGCTCACGGGTGTTTCTTGTGACTGTGTCACAGGGGTCACCTACCAACAACGTATCGCCGACCTCTACTCCTGCCAAGTCAGGGGGGGCGGTACCCACCCTGGAGCCGCCGCCCACCGAGGCTGCGGCCGAGCCTGCCACCGAGTGAGTGCCCACTCCCTTTTTCCACAGAGGTTCCGCCTCAGTGACGTTTTTTGATTGATAGCTGTTGTTTACCAAGCTGGGCCACGCCCTTCTCTCCGCATCTCTCTAGCTCCCTGTTGGACTTGGACCCTCTGAGCTCT
The DNA here is from genome assembly GCA_025802075.1 of Tenebrosternarchus preto. Lineage (NCBI taxonomy): Eukaryota > Metazoa > Chordata > Actinopteri > Gymnotiformes > Apteronotidae > Tenebrosternarchus > Tenebrosternarchus preto. The sequence continues at coordinate 12,379,518 of JAOYMR010000006.1, forward strand.
TTAGGCTCTTCTGCGGCGGCCGCCTCAGCCGCTCCTACATCCTGGGGAGGTAAAGAGCTCTGAGATACCTTCAGACCTTCAGACCTTCATGAAGACTTTATGACACCATAATAACGTTTGCTCCACACACGCTCTCTCATTGCTGTTTTTCTCCTGTGTTCCTTTGCACTGTGCTGCTTCAGACCTTTTGGGATCGGGTAAGTGTTTTGTTCCACAGCCATCTGTAACATTTCACATGTTACTATCTGTAACTGTGTTTCACATGTGTTATTCATTGTTTGATGCTGACAGTATCAGTTAAGTGAAGCCTATAACCTCTGCCCTCCACGCTTCTACATCCCTGATGTTTGTAAGACTGACTGTGTATGGTAACGAGACTCAGGGTTCCTGGACGCGCCGCTGAGCATCAGTATAAATCCAGCCAGTACTCCACTGTTGTCCTCTCACACTGTTTCCTTCCAGCCTTGTTTAAGGTCACAAATCTCTATTTTCTCTCTCTCTCTTAAATGTGTCCTTTGTTCTGTGTTTGTGTGTGTTGCTGTTCATTACGTTGCCGCCCTCTTTTGGCCGGATGGGTTGGGGGTGGGCATCCTGACTTTGTAGAATTCGGTTCCCTCACTACGGAGACTCTCCTTCCTGACCCCTCACCCGCTGTAGACTCTGCCTCTCCTGCAACAGCCGCATCTAGTGCCACAACTGGTGAGGCAGCCGTCTCTTTAGCCCCTCCCCTCCCCTCGCCGCTGCCGGCTCCGCTCCCGGCTCGGCGGATCTCCTTGGAGGTCAGTAGAGTGGTTTCCCTCAGGAAAACTGCCAGACAGAGTAAAAGAAAAAGCCCATTTGTAGTCTTATATGAGATTTTGTTTCACATTATTACATTTTAATATATACTATAGCATATAGTACCACATTTCTTTCATTGCCTCTAGTTATATGTCAAGGGGAGGTTCACCATGCTGTGGAATTCCAGTCCTGGGTTTCTTGTAAGAATGAGAATCCTGGGCCAAACCATGTCTTTAAACTCGTCCTAGTTCAGAATTTAAAAAAATATTGAAACTACAGACAAATCCCAGTTGGGTTTTTGCCAATCACATATACTTGGGATATGAATATATTTATGAAATTTTGAAGGAAAAGAAAACTGGTGAACTCTTCCTTTTAAGAACACTCTGCTTTAGTTAAACATGATCCTGACTAGTTAGACTCGTCCCTCATTCCCATTCATATCCAGCTTTTATTTTCTCCTGCGCTGTTGTCTTATGCGTCTTTTGTCTTCCGTTCACTATTCTACACCCTAGAACTCAGATGAGTTAAACAATACAATAGTGCAAGAGTCAGAACTCATCCTGTAATTAAAATGATGTGCGTATGTCTTCGGAGTGAGGGGGAGGTGTGCATTAAGGTTCAATAACAAGCACTGAGAAGTTTTCAGAAGGAGACAAGCAGGACAGTTTGTGCCAAGCATGTTAATACGTGTCAAGTGATCATTAAGAGATCTAGAAAAACAGATCCAGCCCCGAGGCTCTAGAGACCCCTTCAGCTTCCTTCACCTGCTACAGTGATGGAATTTGTCCCATTTCAATGCATTTTCACATATTTACATTTATTTCAATGGCAGGTTTTTCATTTCTCAGATTTCCTTATTGTTTGAACTTCTAATGTATCTCTCTCTCTCTCTCTCTCTCTCTCTCTCTCTCTCTCTCTCTCTCTCTTTCTCTCCCCATCCCTTTCTCACTCTGTTGTTTGCCATTCCTCATCGCCTCGGTTATGCTGGGCTTCTGGACTGTCAGACATGTTTGGGTCCCCGGCAGAGCCTGTCACTGCCACAGCGGAGAGCGAGGCCAGCGGGGCCAGCGGAGCTGCTGCATCAGATGGTGGGTGGATATAACAACGTGTGTTTGTGTGTGATTGACAGAACAGAAAGAGGATCTCTATCTCTACAGCCATACTTGAATTTGTACGTGTATTTACATTGGTTTCAAAGGGCTCTTTACAATCGTAGCACACAACCTTTACCCATGGCTGTAGTGTGACGCTGTGCTTTCAGCGACAACCGGGTTTGTCCTCTCCCTGAACTGGTGTTGCCATGGTGATTGCTCTTCTGTGTTGTCATGGCAATGTCTTATGAACGTCACTGAGTTGCACTCAGTGTGGGGTATGACCAACTGTCATAGCATAGCCCAGACAACACACACCCACACATACATGCACAATATTTACAGTGTGGCCAGAATCTAACTGCAAACGTTATCTTTCCTTTTGAAAGATGGGCAGTCTGTGCCTTTTTTTCATCTTGGACTCAGCAGGCGCTATTTGTTTGAATTTCTTTTCCGATCGTCCCTCCTCTGTTCTGACCCTTTCTTCCCTCTCCTGGACGCTCCGCCTCCATCTGTCACCAGCGCTGCCTTGAAATGCAAACTGAGCGTAACTGAGCAACTTCCTACCTCTATGTGGCTGTTCCAGTCTGCTTTGCTGTGCAGCACAGCTCTCTGACTCTGACCACTCTGGGTTCCTGCTACTCCTGAGCTGTTGTCATCAGTGTCACTGTGATGCTGTCACTGCTGTTACTGCGCTGTTGTCATTACTGTTACCGTGCCCTTCCATCCTCACGCTCCTCCCCCTCGGTAAGACCCTTTCGCCGCAGCTGCTGGCCACCCGTCTACCCTCCCAGAAGTCGACCTCTTCGCCATGCAATCAGTGGAGGCCACTGGCTTCAGCCCTACTGTTCAGAGCCCCTTCACTGCAAGCAGCACCATCTCCACCCCCCCTGTACCACCTGCACCCGCTGCATCTCCTTCAGCTCCTCCTGCAGCTCCTCCAGCTCCTCCTCCAGCTCCTCCAGCTCCTCCTGCAGCTCCTCCAGCTCCTGTGGCCCCGACGATAGATCTGTTCAGTGGTAAAAGCTTGCTGTGTGCCCCTGTGTTAAAGGACCTTAGTGAAACCTCATCCTCTGAAAGAGAAGTCCTAGGAGAGAAACCTGACATTTAAGAAAGGCAGTATTACTGACATCACTGGGCCTAGTCCACCCTCACAGGATTATGTCAAATGTAGTCCAGTCACTTTCTTCTATGACACGTCATGACACATGACACATGTGTTGTACTAGAAAAAAGATTTGTTTGTGGCCGGTTATTTTTAAAAATATGAATAGTTCACCTAGTTTATTTTTATATATGAATTGTTTCTACTTAGGTCCTGTAGTTTGGTGTGTTGGGTTGGTTTGTGTGTGCATTAGTTTACCCTTTTTAGTCTGAAACATGTTTGTTCTTCATGGCTTTTTGGATGTGTTGGCTTCTTTCTACCTTTGTTTCATTGTTTTTGATGTTGTTTTGGTGGACTGGTTGTATATTATGTGTGGGTCTGTGTTCATACCTCCAGGCTTTTTTGACACCACACCTGAGCCAACTGTCCCCAAATCAGACCCTGCTCCCAGCCTAGGCGTGTTTCTGTCAGGTACACCACATGCCCCTTTTAACCTATCAGCCTTCATGCTGTGTGGAAACATTTTCTCCTGTGGAGCCCCCTCCTCTCCATTTTCTGTCCTTGGCTACTGAAAGTGAGGTTGAGTTAATTTTGTTTCTTCCCTGGGGTGGCAGGAAGAATTTTCACCTCCTCAACCCCCCCCCCCCCCCCCCCACACACACACACACACAATACACACACATACACACACAAACACAAACACACAGTGTCCTCTCCTCCCTCCAGCAGTCTCCTCTCGGTTCTGCTTCGAATGTTCATGTTTCAGTCACATCTTCTATCTCTTTTATCTTTAACCCTCCAGTATCTCTCCTGTTCTTCTCCCTGTACGGTACACACAATTATATAAAACTTGGAAGACAAACAGCTTGTGCATTATTTTTAATGTTCACATGTCCGTTCCCACGTCGTTTCTGGTGATTTAGCTGTGTGAGTTAAGTGCTCTCCTCCTTGCTCCTGCTGCAGATGTGTTCTGCCCTCCGCCCGCTGCTCTCTCGGCCCCCGTGAATTGGCCGGAGAGCGGGACGGCTGCCGACGTGGTCACGGGTGCGTACTGAGTGCCAGGGGTGAGGGGTGAAGGGTGAGGCTTGGACACTGGAGTGGCTTTTCTCTCCTAGTTGCCCTTGACTGCTGCTGTGGTGTTTATTGGAGTGACAGTTATATCAAGGATTTCGCAGGTGGCATTTTCTGACATGAGAAAACTGCACTGCATGGGTGCCCGTGAGCACCTGTGTGTGTGTGTGTGTTTGTGTGTGTTTCCTGTCTCTGTGTGACCAACTCCTTATCCCTGGAGTAGCTGACGACGGCTCACTCTTATTCGTTCTCACTCCTCATGCTGCCTGGAAACGCTTTCTCTGGCCCCGCCTACCCCTGGATCCAGAATCGGCGGCCGTGGCCGACAGCCAGGCCGCAGCCCCGGTGACCATGGCGACCCCGGTGACCCCTGCGACCCCTGCGGCTCCAGCGTCCACAGCAGGTCTGCCAGCGACGTCTGCAGGAGGAGACCTGATGGGAGGTAGAAGGAACCTGCTGTGCAAACACCTCCCTCTCCTGTGTCCCACGTGCTGTTCTGCTCCGGAGCGACGGCTGTTACCGTGGTTACTGGCCTGTGCCTCCAGTGCTCCTGCCAAACCCTGTAATAAACAGATGAGCTTCTGCTGATCTGTGGGTGTCGCTCCGAACCGCAGAATTTGCACGACCTTCGCAAACATAAACATGAAATGTTGATCAAAATAACGCTGGCCAATCTTTCCCCACATCACATTCATGGTTTACCTGTACTTTTGTATGGGTAAGATATATTATAATGATCATATGTAGTAATATTACAACTTGTAGTTGTCCATATTGATGAACCCCTGGCTTCCAGCTGTGAAATGTACAGTATATTTGCAGAGAGCAAAAGAAAACAGGTGTCTCCAACCACTCCACCCAATACAAACAGGTGTCTCCAACCACTCCACCCAACACAAACAGGTGTCTCCAACCGCTCCACCCAATACAAACAGGTGTCTCCAACCGCTCCATCCAACACAAACAGGTGTCTCCAACCGCTCCACCCAACACAAACAGGTGTCTCCAACCACTCCACCCAATACAAAGCAGGAAAAAACAATCCCAGAGTCACCTAGTTTCTTTTACTCTGTAGAACCTTCGTTTGGACCCAGGTACCGAACCCTAGACAGAGTCCTGTTCACTGGACACCTGCATGATAATGTGTCTCACATTGTCTGAGCGTGCCATCGATCACAGATAACGATGTGTCTTGTCTACATGGCATCATTTGACACTTCTTGCGTGTGACAGAAAAGAGTTTGATTTGGCCGAGGCCAGAGCGAGCGGGCATCTGAGCGGGCATCTGAGCGGGCGTTTGAGCGGCCTGAGCGGGCATCTGAGCGGGCGTTTGAGCGGGCGTCTGAGCGGGAGTCTGAGCGGGAGTCTGAGCGGGCGTCTGAGCGGGCGTCTGAGCGGGAGTCTGAGCGGGAGGCTGAGCGGGCGTCTGAGCGGGCGTTTGAGCGAATGTCTGAGCGGGCGTTTGAGCGAATGTCTGAGCGGGCGTTTAAGCGAATGTCTGAGCGGGCGTTTGAGCGAATGTTTGAGCGGGCGTTTGAGCCGGCAGCTCCTACTTCGTTGACACCCGCTCCGA
>JAOYMR010000006.1:12387640-12390955 GCA_025802075.1 Tenebrosternarchus preto
CGCGTTGGACTAAAAAGCAAACCTGCAGCAGCCACATGGGAAGCCACACCTCTCACCAAAATAAAAGTCCCAAAAGCTGCAGCACTTCTGCTAAATATAAAAATAAAAAATTATGCTTGAGACTCCAAGCAGACCTCCCAGATCATTTGGCTTGCTGACTTCCGCCTCTCTTTCAATCAGCTATTGCTCCTCGAATATGCATGCCCAAAGCGATTGATTTCATTTGCATACACGCTGATCAAATTGCTCCGAGTGTTCTGTTGCTCTCCCGTTTTGGAGTGAATATCCACTGCAACAGTGCATAGAGGTTCCCTGTTCCTCTCCTGTGTGTAATTTCTATGCCCACCATTGTGTGTGTGTATTGTTTGTGTGTGTACGTGTGTGTAGGTGCACTAAACATGACAGTGTTGTTGTCCAGTGTGTTTTGTGTTAATTCCGTCCTCCCTCCCCTTACCACACGACCCCCCCCCGTAGCTTGCACCCTCCGGGGGCCCTCCTTTCATGGGGTCCCAGATGCCGTTCGGCATGGTAAGAACTCAGTCGTGTGTCTTCACGTGTGCTTGCGTGTGATCGCCAACGCGAGAGTCTCACGGAGCTTCCTCCATCCACGCAGCCTCCTCCAGGTGCTGCACCTATGTCTGCCTCACCCATGATGTTCCCACAACAGCCTATGATGAGACCACCGTTCCCACCTGCAGGGGGCGCACCAGGAGCGCCGGTAACACACACACACACACGCGTTAAGCAGTGCTAAGATGGATAAAATATACATACTTAAGATGGGTATAGTATACATACTTATGCAGAGCAAAACTGGGTATAGTATACATACTTAAAATAGGTATAGTATACATACTTAAAATAGGTATAGTATACATAGTATGTGTAAACACTTTGAAAAACAAGCATTTTGAGTTGCTGCTGTCTATAAAAAGTGTTATATAAATAAACTTGCCATGCCGAAACATATTGGTGGGACGTGTGCCAGAACATTTTGATCGCGTGTCTGCATGAGAACTTGTTTCATCCTCCACAGATGTCTTCTGGCATGGCCCAGAGCCCCAGAAAACCACCTCCACCTAAAGATCCCCTTGCCGACCTGAACATCAAAGACTTCCTATAGATCACCAACAGGTAGATCCATACAGCCTATTAATGTGTCTGATAACAGAAATAACATTTGGAAACTGACTTTAAAAAACACTAAAAGGAATTTTGTGTTTTTGTCTCTTTTGTTTCTGTTATCCTAGAGATTGTGACCCTGGAGAAATGGATGTGTGTATTTATTTCTTCTGATCAGTAGCTTCAGGGTACCCTTCCCTCTCTCTCACTGTCTAATGTTGTACCACGGCCTGTGAAAGTGATCCTGTACGTGTGTATGTGTGTGTGTGTGGGTGTGTGTGGGTGTGTGCGTACTTTAATGTTACCCTTCATTTCCAAGCTATATTTAAAAACAAAACAAGCTGTAGAAAGTATCAATGGACGCGTGTGTGTACATCAGCACTGGTGGATGTGTTCATTTGATTTTTCCTAGCTTGCTTTTCTGTGGGAAATCCAAAAGATGTGTGACGTTTTCTGTGGAAGTATAATGTTTTGGTGTGGTAAATATCACTGGCCAATCCTGGGCGTGCTCAGTTCATATGCTGTCATTAAGTATTAGTTGTTGCAGCCATACAGCTTATGGGAACACATGAATGAACACGGCACTGACAGACGGATTAAAAGTTCATGTAGCATCTCTCTTTGGATTCGTTTCAATTTTTATTCATGGCTTTTCTCACCTGGGTTTTCTCCTCCACTATAGGCTACATGAAACATTTGAATAGTCCTACTGGGAAAAAATACACATTTTAGAATATTTTATCCTTAGTCTTTATTTTGAGATAAAAAAAAAGTTGGATATATTTTAGTTATGTTTAAAGTACTTTATGTATTCAAGATCTTGGTACAAAATATTTCCATTTGTAAAATACTTGTATTCCTGTATCCTGAATGCATTCTGCCTCTGTGCAACACCTTGTGGTGAACAATGGTAGTGCACAGCATCACAACCTCGATCGACAAATGCTCCGTGTGCCCGTCACTCTCGTTCTCCGTAAGGATGTATAGGATATAAACTAGCTTTTGATGTTTTGAATCACTGTAGTTGACTATACAAAAGAAAATGTGAAAACACCAAGATTGTCAGATCGACTGCTGGAACAATGTTATGTGAGCTGTGGCTGTTCCTGGTCAGTTTTCTTTCCTTTTTTTAATGAATATTATTTTTTGAATGGAATAATCCCCTCTAATCCCACCATCTTCCATGCATGTGAGTCCTGTCGAAATGCAATAAACAGTTACCTGAAAATGTCAGGAGTCAGAAGTTTATTGGTTACATCACGGTTCCTTTCAGATTCGGCCTCAGCTAATAATTCACAAGCCGACTTTGGGCTTCATTTGAAATAAGTTCACCTCTGGAGGGATCTGAACTCAAGCCTCATGCGATGCTTAGCTGTTTCACCCGGTTAGGATGCATGTGTTTTAAACAGACGTCGTCTTTGATAACACTGCAAAATTTCAACAAATACTGAGACGTCTATTCAGGCTACACTCTCACCATCAGCACAGATACTGACTTTATTCAACATTGAGATCGATGCATATTCAGTGTAGTTTTAGGTGTGATAATCACATTTGCAACAACAACATACATTTGTAAACCTAAAAAGAAAGAAAATGGCCATTTCCACTTATTGAAAGAAAAAACAACAGATTGAACAGTCCTGCTAGCTTTCATACAGTCCTTCTAACTTTCATACAGTCCAAAGATGTGGCACCTAAAACTCATCCAACCCCCCCCCCCCCACCAAACCCTGCATTACTGAAACGCGACATCACCAGTGGAGTCCTGGACAGAAACACAAAATATAAATTAAATGTTATAAAAGCCTTCAGAATATGAACTTCTTTAGATTTAGAAAATGCACATGTAAGATTAGAGCCTATGGTTTTTTTCCATGTTTTGGCAAATAATTGTTTTTATGTTTTTTCCAGTGTAAGACTGTTATTGCACCACATTTGCATACGTTCACATTGTACAAATGTGCATATGTACAAAAACAATCTTTTAAATATCATAAATCAGACCTCTGTGATGACATCTGACAGTCAATATTCAATAGATAACAGTATCTAAACTTCTAAAAGGAGTTTTGGTATGCAGTGGTGTTGATAACGGTAAAAACACTATTTGAGACAGCATAGTGTAATGATTCATTTACACAGGCAGCATAGTGTAATGATTCATTTACACAGGCAGCATAGTGTAATGAT
>JAOYMR010000006.1:12439398-12453252 GCA_025802075.1 Tenebrosternarchus preto
TGGACTCTTCGTGGCGGCTGTTCTGAAGAGCATTTAATGCAGCGATTGGACTCTTCGTGGCGGCTGTTCTGAAGAGCATTTAATGCAGCGATTGGACTCTTCGTGGCGGCTGTTCTGAAGAGCTTTGCCACAGTCATGCAGGCCGAAGGAAAAACATCAATAATGAAAATGTAAATGTAATGACTAATGACTCTTAGTCATCTGATATTTTACTCAGAGGAAGGATACAGAGGCTCATCTGACTGAAAGGCTGTTGAAATTGTTCTGTGGACATAGACACGTACTATAGACACAGATGATCCATTATTTGGCAGGAGAAAATGGAAGAAATAGCACAATTTCATCACAAAATGCTAATGAAAAGAGTTAAATAGAGGCCCCTGTAGCTGCATTATGCAGGAGTATACTAAAGCAGTATACTAAAGCAGTATAGTAAAGCACATTATTCCCGAGCCATGGCGTCCATATCATGGACGGTAGCTCTAAGAAGTTGCGTTGTATCGATACTTGGGCCACACCCACCAGGTCTCGCGGTGGGGAGGAGCAGAGTTGCTGTGGGGGAGAGGAGCACTGAGAAGAGGAGCGTTGCCTGGCAGCACGGCGGAGCCAGGGGGCGGGACACTGCGTCTGCCCCGCCCTGCAGGGAGCAGGGGAATTCTGGGTACTCAAGCACGCCGGACAATGACTCAGACCGGCAGCCTGGCAGCACGCAGGCTCAGAGGTTTGCTCCACCAGCCTTCTCCTTCCCCCATAACAGGTATGATCATCGAGGGAGGAGATGATTCTCACCAGTCTCATTCTGCTCAGGCGTAATGTGCTTGTCTGAAAGTGTCAGTGATACTGGCAATCTGAATGTCATTATGCCTGGAGTATGGATCCTCCTTTTAATAGTCCTCTGGCTAAAGCTGTATGGTGTGATGGATGGATGGATGGAAAGATAGATAGATAGACAGACAGACAGACACAGACAGACAGAGAGACAGACAGAGAGCAGAAGTCAAGTTTGGCTGGTGATGTCAGAGGTGGGAATACCAGGTCAATGGCACTTCTGCAGAGTACTACTACTGTAATAGTTCTGTAATAATACTTTAATAATACTGCCTATTCCAACCAGCTCCGTCCACAAGTATGTGCTTTGTGCTCCTCCTTTCTCCTTCTAAACATGGGAAGAAATTGCTGACGGTTAAAACAAAGGAATTTCATTCGAATCAAGACATATTGTTCTTCAGAGCTGAGAAATGATGTCTGGGAGCCATTGAATACAGCCAAGACCAAGCCTCTCTCTCAAAGATCAGCCTCTCAAGCTGAGAAATGCAGTTCGGTTGGAGAGCAGTGAGCGAGTGAGTGAGAACAGGGGAGTGGGTGGTGCCAAGTCAACACCCCAGGCCACTGTCTCCAGAGGTAGGAACCCAACACCAGGCAGCAGGACCGTCACCCGGCCTGGGAACGTAAAACATTCTGTCAGACATTCGTTGGCCGCTTTGCACGTTCTCACCCCTGCCAGGCATCGTGCGCTGCTGGGGAGAAGAGAGCGCGGCCTCCCCTCCCCCACCGCACCACCACCACCCGCCTGATTTAAGTGGCTGCGTGTTGGTAGGTGGGTAGTGCTGTAGTTGAAAGGGCAGTTTGCACTCACATACAGACACGATCCGTCTTACAGACACTGAAGTTTGTCCTTCTGCCAACAGATGCTGCAGTGGCTGAGAGCCAAAGCGTCATCTTTACGTGGACACCGCCACCCTGAGTCTGTCCATCTGACAGGATGTTCTGGACTTCTGGGACTGGAACATGTGATTCGGTTCTCTGTTTCTGTTTGGGTTGACAGAGCTCATTTAACCAGCTGAAGTGCTTTAAGTAGAATCAACCCATGTCACTGTGTCAAGGGAGAAGAAAGCATGTGGATTTCTTAAGGAGACACCAACACCAAAAGGCTTGTTTTTGTCTTTGTGAGTAACAGCAGTGATGAAGCACTCTGGATCACAGCCAGTGTTGAAGAAGCACTTTAAAACACTGAGTTTTCCATTTCCAACAATAAGTACTAAGGTCTCTCTCTCTCTCTCTCTCTCTCTCTCTCTCTCTCTCTCTCTCTCTCTCTCTCTTTTTTTAAAGGATTTTTGTTTAAAGAAGGTATCGACCTCTGCTGGTAGACTGGGTTTACCACATCCACATGATCATTCACCTTGATAACTCACTGCATTGCTGCATCAGGATGTTAGTTGCTGTTTGGTGGTGCTTAGATGCTCCACCCGAAAGCTTACATGCAAACCCACAAGCTCCAGCAGCTCCACAGTGTGTGTGTATCAGTGTGTGTGTATCTGTGTGTGTATCACTGTGTGTATTTGTGTGTATCAGTGTGTGTGTATCAGTGTGTGTATCAGTGTATCTATTTGTATTGACCCCCCACTGTATACTAAAGTCAATAAAGTTCTGTGTGCCAATCAGGTCTGTTTTGGTTAAAGATCATGAATAATGCAATGACTGGAAATACACTTTCAGTTTTTTAAAGGTGAGTAGATTCAAAAGATCTGCTGACCAATAGTAGACCATAACTATGTGTGTGTGTGTGTGTACATGGACGTACACTCACCGGCCACTTTATTAGGTACACCTTGCTAGTACCAGGTTGGACCCCCTTTTGCCTTCAGAACTCAGGGCTCAGAACAGAACCACAGTGAAACACGCCACCGTCAGGGCTCAGAACAGAACCACAGTGAAACACGCCACCGTCAGGGCTCAGAACAGAGGCTTACAGGTCACTTACTACCATTAACCCTGAGTTCTGTAGGTGACGTGTATTACATTGAAGCTGTTTCTTCAGGTTGTTGCTCTTTTCACTGTCGGCGACTGTAGAAGACCAGCGTCAGATGTCAGGACAACCTTGGAAAACCCTGCTGCTCCCAGAAGGTTCAGGTGCTGACGTCACCCAAACAAACCACATAAAACAGGTTAACAGGATTAACAGGGTTAAAAGAGCTTTATGAACAAGCTGCACATACACACACAAACACACACCCCACACACACATACACACACGCAAACATACACCCACACACAAACACACACACACACACACATACACACACGCATGCACATACACAAACACGCACATTTACACACACGCACACACATACACACACGCATGCACATACACACACGTACATACATATACACACACATACACATACACCCCCAGCAATCAGCGCATCAGTTGCACAGACTCTGCTACTCTGAAAGCATTTATGCAGAATTGCGGGGTTGGAGAAACTCCGTAAAAAAAGCAAGACCAGAGTGTCGCCCCCTGGCTGACCACGGAGGTGCTGGCAGGCGCTGCGGTGAGAGCTGCGGTCCTCGGCTGCCTCGGGGCCAGGACAGAGCCGGAGCCCCGGGGGCCTCTTCCGGACCGGGACATCGGCAGCATGCCAAAGCTGCCCTCGCACCCGGATATCCGGAAGGCCGGATCCAGACTGCCGGGCCGGGCCTTATATAGAAGACAAGGGAAGTGCAAATCAGTCAACCAATAATTAACCCTTGCGGAGGTCGAGGTGCTGCCTGATTGGGCATCATTAAAAAGCCACGGTGGAGAGAAAGGAACTGGAAATATACTGGTTGGAACTGGAAATATACTGGTTGGACCACAAGTGTTGTAGGACATCATGTCAGCTTGAAATCAGTCCAGCGTTAACTAATACCCTGTCAACTCAAATAGGTATATCAGATTCTCGAGATTCCTGTCAGCTGTATCCTAAAATGGTCAGCATATACTTAAACAATATCATAAACTGATACCGTATGGCCCTCTTGGAAAAAAAGAATAACCAGGAAACTGTCCCTAAACTGATTTTCAATTAATATATTTTATTTCCATGGTTATAATTGGCCTACTGTAAATGCCCAGCTCCATCAAAACAGCGCCTTCTTTGAACTTCTCATGAACAGAGTTCATTTTAGAAGTTAACGTTGAAGATCTCATAAATCAGCCTGTGTTGGGCCACGACCTATAATAAGGTGCTCAGGGTTTTTTTGTTGGGGGGGGGGGGGGGGTGGTGCTGTATGTGACTTGAATTCTAGGACACAGTGGGTGATTAATGTCTGTTCTAAGAAGACGCTATCGACCTCTTCAAGCTCCAGAGACCAGGAACATTCCATTTAGCAGAGTCATCACATTACACCCCTCTGAATTTGTGTCTGCTTCAACGTACGTCTCTCTCACACACACCTCAGATACACACACACGCACATCTGATACAGACACTTCAGACAGACACACACACACACAGAGAGCTGCTAAATAGACCACACTGAAAGTAATCTTGCTTTCCCATGCGTTTGTCATAAGAATAATGTTTCCTTCTTGCATCTATCATCTATCAAGTTAAACAAAGGCACAATAAAAGTCCAGCATCTCCCTCTCATTAAACATACCTGTGTGTGTGTGTGTGTGTGTGTGTGTGTATGCGATAAGTACCCATCACGAGTGGACTGGCATCGGACCCGACCAGACCTGTCGTCAGGGGCAATATTGGGTGCCAGGACAAGCACAGGAGCGCATGAGAGATACTGTCAGCCTTGCAAGCACTGGCAGGGGTCAGAGGGTGGAAGGCCATGTCCTGTAGCCTGGCAGGAGTGCTACAAACATCCCTACCACACACAAACACACAGGAGTGCTACAAACACCCCTAACACACACATACACACAGGAGTGCTACAAACACCGCCCCACACACACACACACAGGAGTGCTACAAACACCCCCTCGCGCGCGCGCACACACACACACACACACACACACACACACACACAGGAGTGCTACAAACACCCCCTCCCACACACACACACAGGAGAGGAGTTCAAACCTGAAGAAACAAAAGTGACCCCCAGAGCCTCATTTGATACACATGCTGCACAAATAAAAGGTTCTGGGGTGTTTGATTCTGGGTTTCTACTGATGTTTACATGTTTATTGTGAGCTGCTCTTTAAACCTACAACATCAGCCTCTACTGACGCAACGGCAGGACTGGAACACCCTCCACAACATGATGAACTTGGAAGGACTTCCGAACAGCTGATTTAGAACCGTGTGCTGATACTCACTGGCCGGGATTTAAGCGCTAGGTGCTTATTTTATCTGCATTATGTGGGAACCTTGTGCCACGTTCTGAAGAGGAACTGAGAACAACTGAAATGCTGCCAACGAAGTCCCATGTGCGGGCAGAAACGTGGCGGTCACATGACTTTGTTTGGGTGTCTGCAGTGTGGTGTGTACACGTGTTCGCTCGCCTGTTTTTACTGTCGCTGGCAGGGAGCACAACAACCGCGCCGGGAATTAGAGACGACAGAGCAGGCGTCCAGAGAAATCCAGCGATCGAACCGAGCGAGCGACGGCCCGCCCAGGCGGGCAGTTCCGGGGGCTCGGCCCGCTCCGCTTCCGGCACCTTCCGACCAAGGTCAGGCCGCAGAACAAGGGGGGGTGCTGGGAGGGGGTGGGTCCCGGCTGTATTTTTGGCGGCGCGGGTGGGAGGTTTCCGTGAGAGAGGATAAATGCCGCTGTCCGTGCCGGCCGTGCGTGAAGAACCCAAACCAGACCGCCTACACGTCGGCAGACAAATGACAGGCCTGAGCGGGACACTTCCAGAGCAGCCCGACCGGGAATAAATGAAGGGCCGCAGGGGCTGTGATTGCCTGTGGCCACCGCGGGGGTGTGCGCTAGGTCTGTGCGTGGCCTCGGCCCAGCGCTGCGGCGCCATCTGCTGGTTCACCAACTGAAACGCACCCTGCAGCACCAGTCAGGATACAGCGACGATGACGATGACAAGAACCTGAGCAATAAGATTTAGTCGTGTTTAACACGAGCAGTTCATGGTGGGACACAAAATCTTAGCTAATTAAGCTCCAAATCAGCAATTATTCTAACTATTCGTTCAAAAGAGTAAAATGTCAAGACATTACAAATGAGAAATGTCAGTTGAAAAAATGTTATCAGCTTCAGCTGAGCAAGTATAAGGTGTAAAGGATGCTTCACTTCTCAAGTAAATGAAGCACAGATATATTCATCTACGACTGCCAGTTTGCTCTCAAAATTTAAAAAATACATTCAGAAATGACTTATTTGCATTCAAGTGTTCACCACTCACTTTATTCTACGTGGATCAAGATACTTTTAACATGTCGAGTGTTTCACAAAGAAGGACATATGAAATGTAAAGTGCATCCTGTCACTCTAACGGTCAACGTCCATAATCAAGAGACTGAAACCACACTGTCGTTGCCCATAATCATGCAGGTGAGGTAATTAAATAGTGTAGCACTAGAATAATGTCCTACTAAACTTATGCTACGATTCAAAACTTGTTCATAGACATTTTTGGATGGCAGCAGTGCGAGACAAGTTAAAACGTATAAATACATAATACACAAACCACGAGAGCACGTTTCTCCTTGTACGACATAATGAAAAACACTGTAAAAGGACATCAGCTAGCGTCAGCTGGAGAAGCCAAAGAGTTTGAAACAAGGCAGAAGTTCTTGGCAGTTACTGAACTTGCTTTCAGAGGCTAGAAAACTGCACTGAGCCTCTAGTGTGAGTGTTTCACGCTGGCCAGGTGATCTTTCCTGTTGATGAAGATGCAGTGGACGGTGGTGGGCCGCGGGACGCCCTCGTCGGCGCGGAGGCCAACGACGAACCTGCAGATGCCCGTGTTGGGGCAGGCAGAGTACACCTGGCTCAGTTTCAGCCCTGCAGGCAGGCTGCAGCACAGATCCTCCACCAGGTGGCGCACTGCTACTCGGATGAAGGCGCCGTGACTCACGACCAAGGCGTGGGCGGCCAGACCGGACACCCCGTCGCCAGCCTCGCCCGCCACCACTGCAGGCAGCGCCGGCCCCGGGCGGCTAGGATCTGCGCCCGGACTGTCACGGCAGTGGTCGTCCAGCATGCGGCGGAACAGGGACTTCAGAAACTTCCGGAAGCGTGTCTTCACCTGGACACACACATGACTTTGTTAGGACTGGTTTGTTATACACAAATCACCTTCTTATTACACATATGGAACTGCAGATATATTGTTTTCTAAGCTTAACCCTAAACCTAACAAGAATTTTAACATTAGCAACCAAAAACCTTTTAGCTTGTGACGTTTACAAAAAGTATTTTACTTCACCTGTCAGGTACTTAAGCAGCAGGGTTAATAGCAATTGAACTATTAATGTTAACTATACAGCAGGCCTACGCTGCTCGCTCAGAGAGCACCGTTAACTCTACCTGCTCCAGCGTCTCGCCCCCTGGTGGCGTGAAGTCGCGGCATGACTGGCCTGCCGCGTTGGCCATGTTCTTCAGGTCCTCCTTGGGTCGGCCCTCCGCCACCCCGAAGCCCTACCAACACAGCACACGGTGAAAAACCCTAGAGCTGCGTGCCCTCTGATGCCCCTTAGAGCAGGAGGGTGGTATGGAGGAGGGGGTCATAAAGGTGAAGGAGGGGAAAGGTCGCAGAGTGCGAGATCGCGCCTCAGACGAAGATGAAGCACCAGAGCTGCCAGACGCTCTGCATTTCAAACCAACCAGCCAAGGGAGACCTGATATGGCTTTGGGTTTCAGTTCCTATTTAATGGCTTGGATCGAACCTGAAAAGGCAGAATCTGAGCAGGGCGCTTTGCAGACAGACGAGCCAAAGTTCATTGTGAGTGGAGCTTTCCTGCGTGTGGCTGTAGGGGCCGTGAGGGGGGTTACAGGGGGAGGGGGAAACGAAGAGGCCTGATCAACCATGGCTCACCCTTTCTCTGAGTAAAGGATCCAACACCATCTCAACGCCAGAGGAGCACACACTGTTCCTCAGGATGATCTCCGCCGTCTGAAAGAGGAGACACACGAGAATACACACCTGCATCAACCATAGCGAAAGATCTAGGATTCACTTCTTCAGGAAAGTAGACTTGTTGGATGGAGTTAGGGAGCAGATCTGATAGACCTGAAGTTTTCAGCATCAACACCATTCACACACTGCAGCAGTGGTCATGAGGGTTAGGACGTACGCACACACACACATGCAGATGTACCTGTGTTGCTCTCTGCAAGTTGCTAACAAAAACGTTGGTGAAGTGAAGGTCCCGGAGGTAACGGCCAACGGCCTCGGCCTGTCGCTGTCCCACTTCTGATAGTGGAGTGTCAACACCCTGACCTACACACACACACACGCGCACACACGCGCACACACACTTGCCTGCATCTTTGCAGTTAATATAAGAAAAGATTTCTCAAGTCTTTGATCATACCTTGCAGTAGTTTGTCCTTGTTGTATTGTGTTTCACCACTAAGAGGGAAAAGAAGAAGGAGAAGAAAGCATGTCCATCACAAAGATGTTCCACCAAACAGCCAAGAACAAGAACAAGAACTTGCTCTGTTTGTTATTGATGTCCTAAATACTACTATTAAATTGTTTTAAAAACTTAACTAAATGGGTTACAGGCTACTGTCAAGGTCTTAAAGGCGAAGTAAGAGATGCTCACACGGCCCATGCGTCTGTCCTCTTTGAAAAGGGACAAAAATGTGCCATTTGAATGAAACTAAGAAATGACTTATATCGGCCAATATGCATGCAAACATTCAGGAAGACTGAAGCATCCACTTACTGTCGAACGACTGTTAAACCAAATGTAAGCATAATAAAACTGCCCTAGATAGAGGATTAGAAGAACTTCCAACTCTTCCTGGTTCATGTAGCAGAGCGCCGCAGCTAAATGACGTCTAGCGGTTTTCACCAGTGACTCTTTTGGGACTTGTCTGCCATCTTGTGGTGAAACATCCAAGTTACATCCGAACATACAAGAAACGAGGGTAAAACCAACCCTCGTCGTAAATAAGAGCTTACGCTTATCTGTCATGTTTACGCTGAATGAATTTCTTTGTTCTGCCCTCCCATAGATACACGGAACTCGAGTGTAATTTCATTTAACTGCCACTAGATGTCAACATTACATCGTAAACGAATGGGTGAGGACGGCGTCTCTTAAGAAGTGTTGCTTCTTAAAATACCTTCACATCAAGAATTGACACGCCAGAACGTTTTGCTTGAGTTTATTTAACAGAGAAAATGTGGAATAGGCACTACTGAGGTACAAACCAGGCTGAAAACAAAACAATCAAAACACCCATGTGTTTAGTATTTTGCTAGCCCGGAATGGACGTCCCTTACAGGGGTGGCGAGTAATTGAAAGCCCTCTTGTGAATTCAAGGCAAACCAACCACACCTGCCAAGCAGTGAACAGCAGAGGAACATCAGATCATCCCTTCCAGGTGCTCCTTGCTGCCTGTCCTAGTTCCCTGATAAAAGTAAGAACTGAAGTAGGAAGCGTCCATGTTGGTAACAAACAAACAAACAAACAACCCCCCCCCCCCCCAAAAAAAAAAACAGCAACAGCTGGTGTGAAAATAAAAGCACCCAGAGAACATTTATAACAGATACAAAATGCATGTGAGCCACCCTGTTACACCCATATTTTTCATTTTTTAAACAAACCGGGATACAAAAACAATTCAGATGTAGCAGCACGTGTAAAGTGGAATGTAGGACATTATCGGTAAAAGACTGAGCAAAGATTCGCACGCTGATCTCTTCCGTTAGCAGCATACGGATAACAGTTCATACAGTCCAAGACAAGATAAACCAACAAATGCGCTGTAAATTCTCTGTAAATGGTAATGAAGAATATGTTAGTCCATACATAATGCAACATATTGAAAATAAATTGTTTGTATTTCATGGAGTACATGAAAATATTGCAATTTTCACATGGGAAGGTGGTTAAACCGGAGTTTGCACCGATGAAGGACGTGCAGACGCTGCTTGCACACTGCATAGGTGCTGTGATGTATAAATGAGATGCATTTTGACCCGTTTTTAAACAGTTTTTATTGTTCGGGAACATGTTTTCACTGAATCTCAGGGTAAACTGACAGCCATAGTTGGCTGTTGCAAAACCATTTGCCCAAAGAGAAATGTAATGATGTGTGTATTTTTTTTTTTAAGCGAAACCAAAGAAATTTCAAGTCTATAATGTCAAAATGCTGACAATAATATGCCGATATGACAACGCAGCTAAAACAAAAACAAAACTAATTACTGAACTTGCATGCGTATCTTTGCCATAAAAAAATTCAGAACAGCTTTTCAATTGGTATTATTGAGTAAACACGACCACCAGCCACCGTGTCTCCTAAAGCGTTTTTGGTTTATTCTTAGCAAGAAAACCTGCAAGTAAAACTAATATAATGGGAGACCAGCCCCAGACTTAAAATAACTTAAAAAAGGATAAAATTAACTAGAAAAAATAACCTCTAATCGTCTTCTCAAAAATCACAATCAAATGGGAAAAAAGCGTCAAAAGTGCATCTCGTTTGGTCTTTGATATGAGGAATTATTTACACTTCGACAAGTGTTTAGTCCAGAACCTCCTGAATCCCTCAGGCTGGCTGTAATCCTGTAGACGCTCCCTACACTTATCCAGATAATTAATCAATAATTAATGGACAATTTACTGTTGGGATGGGTAGAGCTGAAAAAAACATGATGACCCCTGACCCTTTTACACATGCAGATCTCACTCATTTACTGGTTCTCACAACAGTTCTGATAACTAGTTACGTGATATGCAAGATCCACACAAGCCCCTCACCTTCAAGATCCACACAAGCCCCTCACCTTCAAGATCCACACAAGCCCCTCACCTTCAAGATCCACACAAGCCCCTCACATTCAAGATAACCATCTTATTCTACAGTTTTCTTCACCTCACAATTCCAAACTTTTCCTTATTCCTCCAGACACGTCTTGTCTTCTCTCTCTCAACATTACAGAAGCACTCACTACATCCCAGAGTTCACCGCCGTGTCTGTAATGTCTGCTTTGACCCCTGACTGGATCTGCTGGACCCAGTCTTACATCCCACCCACAGGACACACAGAGTCACGGACAATAACCGTTTCCTGTCCAATGAAATGTCAATGGAAATTAACCTCATGGCAGCAAAAGCCTCTGGATAAACTTTATTTGTAAAAAGGCACAACTAAATCTTCTCTTTAGCATGAAATAGGCAACTAATCTCTCTCCCCTTTTTCTCCTATCACACACACGCGCGCACACACACACTTTCTCTCCTCCATCCTACTCTTCCCCCTCTGAGTAACTTAAAAACCCATCTACTGTCATTATGATGGAGGTCCTGAAGGGGCAGGAGCATTGCTCCTTCACCATGTTGTTGCCGTCTGTGGGTCGGTCCCAGGAACGCCGCCAAGGCCGAGCAGGCGAAGGCGAACATGCTGGCGTGTCCGAGACACACCGCTGGTCTGAGCCACAGCGGGGCCACAGCAGGGCCACAGCGGCTTTAGTGATCATAGAAGTGCAGCCAGCATGTACATGTATCTCTCCACACAGCTTTAGAACGATGCCCCAAATAAACCGAGCTGTGTACTATTACACTTACTAATAATGCATGTTTAAATAATAATAGTAATGCTAATAATACTACACATTTCTGTTATATATTGTATGTTGTATACGTCTCTATAGGTATATTTTATAAACTAGTAATACATTTAGTTGAATTTCAAGATTCAAGTATGTTATGATATATGTCAACATGAGGCATCATTTGCCTCTTTTAAGTGATTATTGTCTGAAATTTCAGCTGTGCATTTTATATTTTGTTGTTCTGTATCTTTTCACAGGCTGTGTAATATAATAAAATCTAAGATAAATATAATTTTTTGTGTTTACAAACTGAGAGAATGTGATGATGAGTTTTGGGTCGAAGTAACATCATAAGTTGACGTCACGCACATCTGTAGGTGTGCATGACTGGCTCTGAGACTCCGCCTCCTTGCAAGTGGCCCCACCCTCCTGATGCTGGTGCTGCTGACTTTCTCTGAGGCTGCTGGCCAGCAACTGTTCAATCTTTTCCTGGCACGACTTCAGACAGTCCTACACCGAACACACACAGAGATGTATATGAACACAGAGAAACAGATATTCATTGCATCTCTATCAAAAATGCAAATCATATGAACTTATGTCCAGTTATTTGTCCTCATTTCTGTGTTGGAGGGTCTGAAGATTAATCTGAAGTGGGGCTCCCTGTGCAACCCCCCCCCCCTCCCTTCACACCAGTGTGCTTTGCTGTGTCATGGTCCAGTTCCTAAGGTAACGGCAATAGTGCAAGACTTCAGCAGGTTGTTGGCTCCTGGTTGTTAGTGGCGACACTGGTCAGGATTGGCCCTTCGGCAATTCTTTCCAAAGCTAAAGGTGGAAAAATGTCTAATTTCTTTTTAAGTGAACACAACATGGAAAAGATGAGCAGTGGTGGTGGTGTGTGTGTGTGTGTGTGTGTGTGTGTCTGCGCTCATGCTTAGCTAACTATGCATCTTAACATTCTTGCGTGCATGTGTGGGGAGTGGTGAGCCATAAGCCCTAGTCAGGGGAAGGAGAGGCCTTTGTCCTGCCACAGGAATGTGACTCACAGCACATATTCTTCCATCACACACACACACACAGTCACACAAATTAACAATGACACACACACAGTCACACAAATTAACAGTGACACACAGCCACCTCCTCCAAACACTTTAGAGCTGCTGACTGCAACCACAGCCAAACCATACATACATACATACACACACACACTCTCTCTTCCTGGAACATAAATAGGTTCAGTAGTGGAAACACAAACACCAGGGTTGTTTTTTCAGTGATCCAATCATTCAGATTTTTTTTTGGGACTGGCAACACCAAGAACAGCCCGAAAGTATCGGATCAGCTGATAGTATCGGATCAACTGATAGTATCGGATCAAGCAGACAGATAAAACCCTCTGGACTGAACAACAAACTCAACTTAACCGATTCCTGATATAGGACACAAAGTCTAATCCTGTTTTTAGGCTAGTTTGAAGCAGCGCACAGTAAAGCAGTGGTGTGCTGGTGCATGTTGGCGTGGGCTGTGCTCTCACCACTTCGACGTGGGTGATTTTGGCCAGCAGCTCAGTCAGGCCTCGCCTGCACACATCATGGGCGTCGTCCACGCGGTCCAACTGCAGGCCGCAGGCCGCGGCGCAGACGCTCCCCATGGCGACCATCGAGGGGGGGAACATGGTGAAGCTGTGATCTGCATGGGGAGGAACCAGGACTAATGTCAGGGAGGTCAGGAGGGAGAACGTGAGAACATCTTTCACCTGTGAGGCAACAAAGATCCACAGGTGCAACAAAACCCCTCCCTTTTCTTTCTTTTTTTTTTTTTAAACAATTTTTTTGGAGAATTTCTCACATCTGGATTCAGATCAAGAATGTAGCAAGAGTTTGAATTCAACACTAGAACTTCATGAGAACTTCACTCATGCTAGAACTTCATGAGCACTTCACTCTAATGCAGCCACAGCTGCGATTAGAAAAACAGAGAGTGGAGCAGGTCCTCCTTCCTTCGCCTCCTCCTCCACCCTCTTATGTTCTTGGAAGGCTTTGGAGTTTCCAGGAATCACTCCCCTCAGCATGTTGCTGGCCTCAGCCAGATCCAGACGGGAACACTTAAGAGAGGACACGTTCTGCAAACCGTTGCCACCATGGAATCTAACAATCTAACTCTTAAATCCTAATCCCAGTCCTTGGTCAGACCATAGTCGACAACACAGTCATACCACGAACCTTTAAACTTAGTCCACATCTGTTCCCCCCACCTGGACTTGGTCGTCTGTTCTTAGCCGCCAGTTGGTGCAAACAGAAGACAGCATAAACAAAGCGTAAAAATCCAGGTAGTGGAGGGGGGGGGGGGGGGGGGGGGGGGGGGGGGGGGGGGGGGGGGGGGGGGGGGGGG
>JAOYMR010000006.1:12455272-12465918 GCA_025802075.1 Tenebrosternarchus preto
CCAGCACTCCATCACACTGCCTGGGCCTCTACCCCAGCACTCCATCACACTGCCTGGGCCTCTACCCCAGCACTCCATCACACTGCCTGGGCCTCTACCCCAGCACTCCACCACACTGCCTGGGCCTCTACCCCAGCACTCCATCACACTGCCTGGGCCTCTACCCCAGTACTCCACCACACTGCCTGGGCCTCTACCCCAGCACTCCATGACAGCACACACTTCCTTCTGTGCTGGCTGGTTTCTGAGAAAGCTGGAAGGAAGTGAGGTGGACCACGTCTGCAGCTTCCCCTTTCTCTCCCCTCTGAAGGCCTAAAGTGAAGAAGTGCCAGTAACCACAAGCAAGGACCATCAGATCCCAGTGCTCGGTAAAGCCCACTCTGATTCTCCCCCTACCAAAACACAGGGTTTATTAACAGCTAAGGGGGAGGGGCTTCTGACCGCCATCACAATGTACACAAGATGTCGATGTTGCTTTTTTAATGCAACGAATGTGGTGTAAGGCAGCAGGATGCATAAGGGAATCTCCAGGTGAGACTAAACGACCCTGTTCACACTAAAATCACTTCTCAGACACAGTCAGTCAGGCAGTAACATTGGGATGGAACACAGGCAGCACCCTCAGCCTGGTCTGCTTCAGCTTATGGCAATGAAGAGCTGAACGCAGAGAATTGGCTCAATCTGAGTGGTGTAGGAATGGTGGTTTTAAGGCTCTACTACCGTCACAGTATCTGTCTGATACAAGTACAGGTACTGCCTCAGGACCCAGGCAGTGGGCAGAGTGGAGCCAAGCCCAGTCTTTGAAGTGACGACTACATACAAACCTCGTTATCCTCAATTGAGTTTCTTCCCTTTCTTTCAAATTTTTCATTCAGCATGGAAAAACACACCCTTGTGGAGCCAAACTGTGCAGTAACATGCACTAAAGGTTAAGCTACCGTCACCGGCGCTTCCCAGCACAGTCCTCGGGACACTCAACACGGTTCCACAATTTTGCTCTAACCCAATGTGCTTGGAACCTGGGCAGAGATAAAACGTGGAACCGCCTGGTGTTCCCTGCCGACTGGGTTGGAAGTAACATGAAAGCACACGCAAAAGAACCAGAAGCTGACCGTCATCTATAATTCTGTGATTATAAACACAGCACTAAGAACATCAGGCCATCAAAGCCTGTTCACTCAGTTACATGACACTTTAGAGTTCCTTCCTTTTTATGTTGCTAAATATTTCTACAACCTGCTCTTGCCAACATGATGAGTTTGCATAACAGTCATACATCTCCCTTTTGGTTAGTGCTCATCCTGAGATATCGAGGGTGGGGTTAAAGCTAAAATATTTGACATGAATTTGGTAGCCTACTTTGTCGCAGTGTGCATAATATATTTTATACACACACACATGAGAATTACACTACTGAAAAAATATCACAGAATGATGTACTTGGCCAGGAAGATCCTGCTGATGGTCCAGTCTGAGCCATTACCACCTCCACCACCCTGCAGTGCTGCCTGGTGGAAGGATGAATGGATGTTTTTTTTCTTTTCATCACGCTTTACCGCTCAACAGCCATTGCCCAAGTGTCTTTTGGGTGACAGGTCATATGCATACAACACAGCTAACCTGGAAAAACCCAACAGCAGTGTGAGTCCCAAGCTAAACTCACCAACACCTCCCACTCAAACAAACTTTATAACCTTTTAGCTTCTCTGTTCTCTCACAAACGTAAAAACGTGTCTCCACCAGGAATTTAATGCGGAGCAACTCAGCTCAGTCACTTCACTCTTCTCCTCTTGGTCCATTCACTCCAAGGACGTTCATCGCTCTCCCGTGCCGATGCTCATGACTTCACACTTGTGGGCGAGTGAATCCAGAGAGCTGAGAAGCTCTCTGGCCGAGCCTGTGAGTCATGGGCTGCTTCCTTCACATTAAGGACTGAAAATGTCTGTTAAACCAAAAAGACTGAAGGAATGTCACAGAGGAGGAGCTGTGAACAATGCTATTACCTGAGGAGAGGCCTTACAGACTGGGCCTGATGATGCAGGTGAGTGAGTCAGTCTCTGGTTTTTCCACCACTGCTCCTCTGCACCCACTCTATTTACCAACACCGCAATCACTTCAAAACTCAGCTCACATGGTATTTTCCAGCAAGACCAATGTTTTGTGTTTTTATGTCTTTTCTGTTGCCCCAAGTCAGAAAAGCTACAAAAGGCACAAAGATTTTTTTAGAGCTAAATCAACATTTTGGTTTGACCACAGGACAATGCATTTTATACACATCAGCAATACCCCTGAACATCAGAAGCAGCTACTGAATGGATGAACTTCCTGAATGCTCTTCAGCAGAAAGTAAGCAAAGTGAGGATTCTGGCACAGTTTCTGGCCTCAAATTCCAGATCTACTCTAATCTCAACTCTAAAACTCTAGTCTTTTAAGTAGTGAGATGAGTGCAAAAAATGAGCAGCACCTCTGATGATTTCAGGCATCTGTTACAGTGGGATCCACTTATGTAACCCATCTGTTACAGTGGGATCCACTTATGTAACCCATCTGCAGAAACTCTGACTCAAGACTAATTATTTCAACACATCCAAAAAAACACACAAGACATTCTAATTCTATGACATACGTAACTAGATCTGCAGCAGCCGAATCTCACACCCCGATCAACTGAGGAACTTTTAAACGGAGACGCAAACCTCACATAAAATGACGCTTCAAAACTAATGATGATGTTCGGAGCAAGTAGCAAACATATGAACACGTGAAATGCAAATGGAAAACACTCTTCTCCAAAAAAATAAAGCCACTGGATTCAACTCTCATTCAGTTACTTTTCAGATGGACCACACTGTGTTTACATTCCCCTCTTTATTTACAGTTCTACCACAAGACCTTGATTTCAGTAATGGACTCCACCCAGGGTCTGTGGGACTGAAGCAGCTGACAGTAAAAATCACACCCATGCTTAGAATGGGTGTGGCCTTTGGCTGTATCTGCTGACGGGGTGAATCAACTGGACATACTGGACAGTATGGCAGAGGAGTGCTCTTATGCTACATTCAAGGTCAAAATTATTTATGGAACAATTTTATCAGAGAGAGAAAAGCACAATGAAAACAGGAAAATAATGCAAACCAGTGAGAGTGACTGTGTGAAGCCAATTCACTGACATTTTTGGGCTAAAGAAAGGAAACTGTGAGCAGATTGTTCAGTACCAACTCTTACCAGCAACTCTTTGGGTGTGATAGAGTTGTCTGTGTAAAGACAAAGTTTCTTCGCAGATATTGGCTGACATGATTTCATCTTGGATGCCAGGAAAAGGCACACAGCCCCTAGAAGCTGCAAATAGCACTTCTTTGTGGGAACTGCAGCAAGATATCTGTCCAGGTAGTTCACAGCCAATGGGAAAACGCCTTGGTCACACCTCTCCTCTTCACAAACCTATGGAACGATTGACAAAATAGACATTTTGGAAGCATTATTTATTTATTCAGCGTTGAGCAGGACTATAGGCTTCTGCACACTAGACTGCTCGAATTTTAATAAAACGAATAAAGACTTGAATTTACATTTGCTGCTTGCAAACTCTAGGAATATTCATTAATAAGAACACAAGCTGCATGCACCAACACAGAGAGCTGCTTCTGTGTTTAAAAAGTTTCACTTAAAAAACGTGATTTCAACTGATCAGATGACGCTACGCTATATATGTATAAATTTAATCGTGTATGCTTTATAATGTCACGTCGGAAAATATGTAGCTTTTAACTAGGTTATAGCAGCCTACAGAAATACTGCAGGAAGTTTGCCCTGGTTTGAAGGATTTAGCAACTTCTAAACTGGCTAATGGTTTTTAAAAAATTCTCAGTATTTATTAAGCACTATGGAAGCGCACAAATATCTGTAAATGAACCGTAAGCGCTCCTCTTCCCAAAGACTTAAAGAATAAACTTCAAGAATGTATAACTTTTCCTAGCTGATGAACCCATCTGATCACGATGCATTCACTCTATAAAAGATCACTCTCATATCTACTTCTAAATTATCTGTGCAGTATATTGCAATGCTTTCTCCAACTTTAAAAATTGGCATGAATAAGAACAGTTTCTAGAGAATCCTAAAGCTATAGCTTTTTTTTTTTTTTTAATACATTTGAATCTAGATCGCCATAGGCTACTAACTGTAGTCTGACTCATTACACCTGCCTGCAGGCTGAAAGAAGCACTTATTTAGACCACAATTTGACTATTAGTTGTCCTCCTAAAACTTGCAGCTGGTATAATGATGTCACCACAGCGGGCTCTCACTAATAATGTGTTAGCTAGCTAATCTTTTGGGCACCATTTTGATGACCGATTTCATGCAATATGTAGCTAAAGGCTAAACATTTATGTGGATAGACAAAGAGGTCAGCAGAAGAAACAAACCTCCAACATCCAAGTAGCAACTATTCGCCTCATAAAGGGCTTGATATCATTCTGCACACGTTTAAAATACGGTCCCTGGGGCAAAAATCTGTCTTCTACCGTCAACAGGCTCGGCAGTACTCTGTCATCGCAAAAAATGTTGGGGTCTCGCTGCGCTCTGATAGTCGCTTCCTGTTCATGGCAAAATAATTCCATGTTGAGTTGTGCGCGTTTTCGCTGAGCAGCCGGGACGGGTTCTCAAAACGACCGTGGCATGAGTAACTGGGAGAGGAAAACGCAGCAGCAAACTTTCGACACGAGCATCGGGGTTTGCACAGGACTGTCCGACGTTGTCCTGCCTCGCAGCGTCCACCCTTCACATCATCGCATCTACATTCCTCTGTGCTTTTCCCTTTGTCGCCAGCGCGTTGACGCCAAGCTGGGAAGCACCGCGGGCGCAGAGGCTTCTGATCGTCGGTGAGAAGGGTACATGACTCACGCATATAGGGACTTTCAACTATCATGCATGACCACCCAGTAGGCGAGGTTAGTCTGCTCCTCCTCCCCCATCAGTTTTGATGGTGCACGTTGTAAAAACTTTTTCTCTGCGCACATTTTGTCATAGTTTATATTTATTCTCCAAAACGTACACACGTACCAATCAACAAACAAAAATCCCGTTGTGTACTCTAAAAGTCGAAACTCTTTATTTCGTTTAATGTAGACTCCTAACTTAGATGTCTGACTTTTGGTTGCTGGAAATGTTCGACTTCCCCCTCACGTGCACAGACAACATGCTTCACGTGTAGCGTCATGTGTAAAAGTTGACGTGATACATCCTCCCAATTACTGCTTCTCGAAAAAACAAATAATAATAATAACAATTGTAAACGTATAGTTCAAGTGTTAGAAACGCAGCGTTCGTATGGAGTGAACTGCTACCGAAGTGGTCACGGATATTCTAAGGGTACAAACACATAAATAGCGGCATATTCTTGGATCCCGGACTCTTCTGCTCTTGCCGCAGGCAGAGCGGTTCTCTGTACAGCATATGCCTGGCATGAAGGGCGGATGGTGACGTGGCCTAGAAACTATATGTTACATGATAAACGCAAACAGACAATGCCAGATTGAGTTAATAGGCAAAAGCTACGGTATTTTCCCTCATTAATTATTTAGTAATAACGCAGCACCTATCGGATCTGAATAGGGACAGATGAAAGATGGCATGAAAAACGCCTCGGTCGGATACTTTTATGTCTGCCGTTTCCATGTTGATTTACCCGCAGGACTAAACAGTGAGTTCTGTTATATTCTAACGATGCCAAATGGAATATCTTGAGAAGGTGAAGAGGGGTGTAGAGTTCCTCAGAGTGCTCTGTGTGTCCTCACTTAACAATAGTCTAAAGCCATTCTTAAACCATCGTATTAATCACAGCAGACTGCTGATGTCCTCCAGGTAACCTCCCCACGTCTGGGTTCAGGCTCCAGTACTGGACTGCAGCCATTACTTAGAAGTGTATAACCATTAGGAATTCATTTAAATGGTTTATTAAAGTGTGGAATTTTAATATAAGATCCCTTCTAAAATGGCTGTCCTTCCGTGTGAAAAGGGATGAATCAAAGTAACATTTTCATGGGGTGTTTACAAGGCCTGGAATTTCATTCAGAAAAAAATGCAATTTGTGAATGAACTCACTCACAAACAATAATGTAATTCATGCTGCCATTCAGCCTGCCATATGTACAATTATAACTTTAATAAAATAGAATTATAATAAAAATCCATTGTCCTTTTTAAATAGAAAAAAGCTGCCAATCTTGACTCTGTCGAGACACTGACTATCCTAATTTTGTAGCTGCCTGAGCAGAATTTATTATCATTTATCTGCATACATTTCTTCTAATGTAACTATCTTAACACTGACTGTAAAGTATTGGCAAGTTTTTTGATGAAAATAAAGGAGCAAAAACTTCCCTGCAGCCACTCTGACAAACCCTGTAACTCACCCAGAGCATCCAGCTGCACTCCTGAGGCCGGTTACCTCCTGAGGCTGGTTATCTCCTGCCTTCTGTGATCCACACACACAAATATCTCAATTAACATGGAATAAACGAATTACCCTCACAGGTCAGGTTTGCATTCAAATCGATTTTTTAAAACCAAAAACTGCTTTAGCTCTTAGAATGTTCTTGCTCCATTACTTACAAAGACACGTGACTCTGGACTGTATCTGTCTCAGATCTTAGCGCTTTTGGCTCGGATTAACAGTGTCTGACTGCTGCTGGCGTAGTTGTTTCGTGAATCTTAACACATCAACTCCTACCACGTTGCCTCGGTGACAGAAAGGTGAAAGGGAATGACCTGCAGCCTGGGAAAATGCGTGGAAGTGTGAAATCACCTTGATCCATAGATTCCTGCTGCATACCAGATCACTATGGAAGGGCAGCCACAAACAAACACATATGAGAGAGAGACAGAGAGAGAGAGAGAGACATGAAGAGGTAATAGAGGAATGCTAATGCTACGAGACTCTGCCAGTCACCTGACGGAGGTTCTGTTGGACCTCACTCTTGCACACACTCAGCACAGTTGACCAGCAGACTCAGTCCTGTGAATTAAAGGCCCCCTTTCTGGCATTCACACATGCTTTCTACCTCAGTCACTCCCTAATCTATAGTCCTGATCATTTCCACATTAAACTTTCTCCAAATGCATGGAAAGAACAAAGCACCACTGTCACATATGGATTTTACACAAACATCCGTCGGTCAGTGCTGTGCCAGACGATACATATGTGTAGAGTTAGTGCTTACATATCTGGTGATACATTCATATGTGTAGAGTTAGTTCTTACATATCTGGTGATACATTCATATGTGTAGAGTTAGTTCTTACATATCTGGTGATTATGTGTGTGGGAGTTTGGTTCAGTAATGACACGTATTGAAGAGTGTGTGTGTATGTGTGTGTGTGTGTGTGTGTGAGAGAGAGAGAGAGAGAGAGAGAGAGAGATAGTGAAAGAGAGAGAGAGAGAGAGAGAGAGAGAGAGATAGTGAAAGAGAGAGAGAGAGAGAGAGACAGAGAGAGAGAGACAAAAGCAGAGAGAAACTAGGGGCAAAAGAAAAGTGAGCCTCCAGTCATGAACTGAGAGTGACATAGGTTGGATTTTTAGTGCATGAGATCACATCCTCACATCTCTAAACAGAGGAAGATCTCATCAGACGAATACTCTCTCTACCACTCTCTCTCTCTCTCTCTCTCTCTCTCTCTCTCTCACACACACACACACACACTCTTCTTCAGCATATAGTGGAAAACAACAAGGTGAGGAGTGGACTGCTCAAATGTACAATCATTTACCATTGTGCTCGTGTGCTTTTGACATGTTAGTAATGATGAGTAAACTACCAAAACCATGAGTGTCAGCCTGAGTTAGTAAAACCAGCCAAGCTTGAGCTCTGGCTTTCAGTTAGAGTTTGTGTTTCTTATGTGTAGAAAGAGGAAAGGAGTGTTGTGTGGCCAAAACCACTGGATGTCTGTCTGAAATAGACATATTAAAGACATTCAAATGAAATTCCTTAAAATGAGCCCTTGCGAGAAACTCCAAAATAGTAAATTTGGGTTTCCAGTTGCCAGAACTGGGGGTTTTAAAATGTTTTTGTGTTCTCTTGCTTCAGATCCAGTAAGTTCTGTTTATATCACAACAATGACCCTATGTGGATTCAGACTATTGCCACTGCCTTTTCACTCTGTCATTTTTTAATCATCAGCTTTTTACGAGGGAGGAATGTTTGATACGTTCAGGGCTTTACTGCTGTTTCGAGATTAACAGTGTGTGCACAGGGAGGGGCAGGGCTGTGAACAGTGGGTTTCTATGACAACATCCAACAGTTCAAGTTCTCTCAGATTGAATAAGCTGACAGATCAAGATCAAATATAACTGCTTCTTCTTCTGTTCTGTTTTAATCCCCATTTCTGTTGTTCATCATGGAGGCTAAGTGTGATTTTGGTGCTCATGCTTGCAAACAAGATTTCTGACTTTGATGATAATATCTCACTGGAAGACATTATGGGAACGAAACAGATGTTGGAACAGAGAATAACAAGACTGAATACTATACCTAGTTCTAAGAATACTAATATTACATGAGAATAGCACTCACAGAGCTCTAGAAGCCACCAGTAATGAGAAAGGCTTCCATTCTCAGCTTAGTCGTCCTGGTTAACCTTAGCTACCAGTTCAGTGTAATCCTCTCATTTTAACATCCATTCTTTGACATATCCAAACATTGTCAAACTTCTGCTGAGTTGTCACTATTGGGCCCCTGATCAAGGTTGTTAAGCTTCAATTGCTCAAGATGTATCCAGTCTCAGTTGTAAGTCACTTTGGATAAAACTGCCAGCCAAATGCCATGAATGTAGATGTTGTACACCTTACATGTTCAGCCTGAGCTCCTGCAGAAAGCCCTCTGAACTCTCCTCAGTCTGGATCCTGACCTTTAATTTACCTGACTGGCATATTCTTGTGCTGAATTCCAAAGACAGCTCATTAAACTGCACCAACACTAGCCTAAGCCAGTTCACCAGGAAGAGCAAATCGGCAGGTTGCCCATAGCACTTTCCAGTAAACACCTGTCAAGGAAAAGTGCTTAAAGAAGGAATCAGCATGTTTAAGAAGGAGCATTACAGAGAACTGGGCATCCTCAAAGAACTTCAAAAAGCCCCAAAGAATAGGAAAAGTGGAGAAGTATTGGATGAAGATTACAGCAGTTAACACAGCTGAGCTGTGGCAGTGCTTTGTACATATCAGATGTCATTCCACAAATTACACAATCACAGATCCCATTTGCGTTCTGGAGCAATCAGTAGGCATACCAAACTTTATCAGCAGGAAACCATGTTATGAGAGTGCGATGACTCCTGATGAGGGCAGGGCGACCGTGCCCACACACCGAGCCTTTGATCTGGAGCTCGGTAATGAGGGCGGGGTGCAGCGCATGCCAGGCTGGTACTTTTGTGGGGGCATTTGTGGGGATCCGCACTACTCCTGGGAAACCATGGGACAGTGATAGCTTTGAAACTAATCCAATTGGCCACTTGGCAGGTAAGGTGAACAGTGCATGGGGGTCTTTTATCAGTGAAGCTGAGGAAAGGCAGACGTGCTCTCCCAAACCCACCAACGAACTCTTTCAGCCTGAGGCAACACCATAGCGCTACGCTATGACGTTGGTCCACCCTTTGCAGCTAGAACAACTTCAGCTCTTCTGGGAAGGCTGTCCACAAGGTTTAGGAGTGTGTTTATGGGGATTTTTGACCATGAAAGCGCATTTTCATTTGACCATGAAAGCACATTTTCATTTGACCATGAAATGCGCTTCTTCCAGAAGCACGTTTATGAGGTCGCATACTGATGTTGGACGAGAAGGCCTGGCTCTCAGTCTCCACTCTAATTCATCCCAAAGGTGTTCTATCGGGTTGAGGTCAGGACTCTGTGCAGGCCAGTCAAGTTCATCCACACCAGACTCTGCCATCCATGTCTTTATGGACGTTGCTTTGTGCACTGGTGCACAGTCATTTGGATGGGGGAGCGAATACTTTTGGCAATATAGTGTAAATAATCAGAATCAGAAGTAAAAAGATGATTTTGGCACATGGCTCTTTATTCTCAAGCAAAGCATCAGCATATTTACATGAATATTCATACTGTACATCTGCAGATAACCTTAATCCAATCTGTACATCTCTACACTAATGCAACAAAGTTACTGCTTTGCAGAGTTTACCAACTCTGCTAGTTGCAGATAACCTTAATCCAAATGCAATGCAAAAAGACTAAAGAACTAAGACAAAGCCACATTAAAATGTTCCCACACAATAACTTAAATTACCCCCATTCATGCTCACATAGGGGCTAATAATAACCAATAGTCCTTGGAAAATCTATTCTGACCTTCTCAGCAGGGTCAAGCAAGAGGAAGTCCTAAGTTCTTCCCACCAGTGGACTTTAAAAGCCCTGTGAGAAGTTGGAGAGAGTTTCCACTTTTGATTTGTCACTGAAAGATCCATTAGCTCTGGTCAGTACAGATGCATTCATGCAAGTGGGGGGGAAGTGACAGAGAGATAGAGAAAGAGAGAGAGAGAGAGAGAGAGAGAGAGAGCAAGAAAGAAAGATAGATAGATAGATAGATAGATAGATAGATAGATAGATAGATAGATAGATAGATAGATAGATAGAT
>JAOYMR010000006.1:12483118-12501409 GCA_025802075.1 Tenebrosternarchus preto
CCTGTGTTGAAAGACTGTGTCCTTACTGATATTGCAGATAGATTAGATTAGATGTGGATAGATAGATAGATAGATAGATAGATAGATAGATAGATAGATAGATAGATAGATAGATAGATAGATAATTCACCAATAAATGTAACATGAGATTCATTCTGAAAAGCTCTGTTCTATATCTGAAGGTTCTATATCTGTCTCCTGTACAGAAGCATATACGCAGTGCGCAACCTGAAACACAGCAAGAAAACAAATCTAGCATGAACATCACACCAACAAACCTACAAAATACAGTTCAGATATCTGTGTCAGATGCAAGGCGATCCCTTATACAGCCCACTGTGAAGTGTTCTGACTGAAGCTCTGAGTGATACTTGCACACATACCTTTGTGTGGCTCCATATGTTTTCTGAACTTCCTCCCAGCTGGCCTGTAAACATGCAGACAAAAGGGTTCATTTTCAGAGTCGCTTTCAGAGCTGATGTTCTAGCGTCAGCACTGTAGCAGTTAGACAGACTATAGAATATGTTATATAGAATATACTGAATATATTGTTGTCAGGTTCATTAGATCAAAACTCACTTCACACACGCAGCTATCAT
This sequence comes from Tenebrosternarchus preto, assembly GCA_025802075.1. Lineage (NCBI taxonomy): Eukaryota > Metazoa > Chordata > Actinopteri > Gymnotiformes > Apteronotidae > Tenebrosternarchus > Tenebrosternarchus preto. The sequence continues at coordinate 12,483,718 of JAOYMR010000006.1, forward strand.
CCGTGTGATACCATTTACCATCCAAGGAACAGACGAAGGCGGTGTAGTGCCCCATGGTTGCAGTCCCAGAATGAACTATGACAGCATACAGCCTGTACCTGCCCTCAGGCTAAAGACAGAGATTTACTATTTAAAAAAGGTGTTCACAGAACAGCACAAAAATCCACTTCATTTTATTTGACTGAATTTACTGTATTTTACTCTCTGACTCATGATAAATAAACATACCATTTCTGAATGTTCTTTAGGGAGCACTTCAGCTAGGTCCATTGCTTCTGGGAAACTGACTTCACAGTAAAGCTTCTTGGTAAACCATCTAGAACTTCTGAATCTCTTCAGATAAATACATAAGATGGATGGCAGTGACACAAGCTTAAAGACCTGTGAAAGAAATGGTTATACAGTGGTTATAATGCTTTTAATTATGTTCAGTTAGACTCAGTGATGCCTGTTTTCAACACTTCAGTCAGACTTTGATACATTAAATGAAAACTCTTCACCTGAGACGACGGCTTCTTGTCCTCACACCTATCGCAGTAAACCAGGTCTTCTAACTGCTGGTGCTCAAAGAATGAGCGAATGCAGTCTTCCTGATAAACGACAGCACACTCCACCCGTAAGTGTGATGATCGTGCTTGAGTGGTAAAACTGCGGCAGCAAGTTGCTCCTGTACATGTGACTGATTTCTTTCTTCCTTTCAGACCCACTGCATCACTAGTGACTTCTAATGCCACATCATTATTGAAACCAAGGTCCACAATAACATAACTGTCTGGAACTCAATTATCAGTATTGCAGCTCATGTCTAGACTGCTAAATTGTGTTTAGACCTTCATGACCAACAAGGGATGTTTTTACACTGAATGTTTTAAAGAGTGTTCCCTTACTATGGTGTTTCGATCCTCGCAGATGTGCAGAGGAAGGCTCAAAAAGTAGCTGGGGACACAATGAACGTATGTGCACTCTCCACATATAATACGTCCCTCTATTTCGATCTTGAAAAGATTTTTTATCTGTGCAGCCTGCGAATAAGAAAAATTATTTTCATACCAAATCACTGATCAGTGACTATTCTGGTATTTTAATGCAGAATGAAAAATGTAAATTGTCATTAACTTTCTGGTTAAATGGCTCTTCCAGATGCTGTCAGTCCAGTTCTCAGACACACCAGTCCAGACCAAGAATTAGTTTTGTTTAATCTCCCAACACCTTAGCCACCTAGCTAGGTCTTCAGCCCATGGTTACTTGGCTCAGGTATATGAAGAGCTGAAACAGAACAAAAAACCTGGACTGGCCTAGTCCCCAGAGAACTGGACTGAAAACTGGGTTATCCTAATCTTTTACAGCATACTAGCACAAAACAGAAAATGATTTCCTCAATCTACCAGATCTTGGTCAGACATCTGCTTCTGAATGAGGTTGAGAATGGAGTGGAACACTTCATCAGCGTCATGCATGCTGTACCCTACAATACAAACATGCCATTATTTGAAAATCTATAAACCCACAAAACAGTTTCACTGGGCACTCTGTCTATGGACTATAATTCAGCATGGCATAGTTGTTGTATAGTCTATATCTCTAAAATTGAGCATTAAACTACTCTGAATGTTGATTAAATGAGTTTTTCTAAATTATGCTGGAGTATTTCTTCAAGCTTTTATCCCCAAAACTTTATCAGCAGATTAATTAGATAATTAGTAGTAAAACAAGAACAGTTTTAAATGTTAAAAGTGAGTTATTAGTTGCTGCATGTTTAAAGCTTTGCTGAGTGTATGAAGTGCAATAGTTCTTCCAATAACTTATTGCTCCTAAAAGGCATCTGAGGAACCTTCTAACTGCTGAACTGGTTAAACATATAAGGGTAAATCTTCAGAAAATGGTCTTAATGACATTATTCAACTGACAATGATATTGGCATTTTTTGGCTTTTAAGAAATGAAAATATTGAGATTAAGATTTTAAGATGTAAATATTATGCATAGCAGACTGCGTACGGCAAATGTTGTACTGGTGAAGGCAGTCGAGGAGCTGTTTCTGAGGAGCAGTCTCCTGCTGTTCCTTCATGGCACGCAGGACCTTCATAAGCTGCAGGGGAACATTGATTCTTTCTTCAGGTCCACCAGAAGGCTGCCACCTAAAAAACGTATCAACACTCTGAAAAGTCAGGTCTGTAGTACTTTATGGTTTTACTTAACATTATAATTTTATATTAAGCTTCAACCGGTGATCCAGGACCCATATATTGTCATAAGTAGGGATGGACTGATCTGATTCCATTACTGAATTAATAAACGATGCATAGATCTGATTTTCTCAGTTCCGATAGCGATCTCATACCATTGTTAAATTAATTAACTGTATTCCTTAAGGCATCAGGATTGACTTTACTAACACTGTAAAACAAAAAATATATAACGAATTAACACAGATAGAAAAATACTGAATTGCTGTTTATTTGTCAGTTTAATAATAAATGATCATGCAGGACCTTGGCACAGCATTCAAATTCAAAATAAAAAATTGATCAGATATATTAAAATAAAATAAAATGTATCAGCTGAAACTGAAAATAAGTAGCTTCACTTTGACAAACACACAAAAAGAAATCAATCTTATTTTAAAATATTTTAGTAAACAGTTATCAAAACAAAATAAAAAGGAGCAGCTACAAATGAGGAAACAATAAGTATCTTAACTTGATCAAACAAATAAACAGTAATCAAACTTATTTGTAGATATTTTCATGAAAACAGTATATAAAAATTAAATCTAGCAGCTGAACTCTGGAAATGATACAGAAAGCGTGTGCAAGATTCATGTGGTCTTTTGTGACAAAACACACAAAAACAAGTTTTCCTAGTGAGAAAAAACTCTGCATCACTACATTCAGCCACAGCCACGTGTTTATCAGTGTTTACAAAGTCAGAAAAAGCATGGTGTATTCTCACCTGAACACCACCATGATCTAGTGTGTGAGCTATGCGCAGAATTTCTGTCTCTCTAATAACATGTTATATACTAAATAAATTACTAGCAACCATAGAATTACTATCAACCAAGGATATCTGTTGCTTTTATTTTTAGGTAAAACTCTTTGTGAAAACGCAGATGGCCTGGTCACTAAGAGCTTATGCATTTTTCATTGTCGCTATGTAGGAAAAAACATGTATTTGGTATAAAAATGCAATAATAAACAAACAACACTGCATAATTATCCAATACCTAATCCAGTTAATTTAGTACTGATATCTGATCCTATTGGTTTTAAAAGGAAGCATCTGGAATACATTATTTACCTCATCAGCAGTTCAAGCAATTCTGTAGTGGCTGAGAAGGACTGAAGAATAGCATTAACACAGCACGACAGACCACAGTTTAAAAGTCCCCTCACGCCTGTAAGTCAGAATGATTATTGTCGTTAATGCATATTTTGTGTACTGATTGTTTACAGATTTGTTTTGGTGTAGATTATGTATCACCCCAATCCCCCTCCCATTTTAATCTACAAATTACTTTGTGATGATAATCTTTGTAGCACAAGAGAATCAAAAGGATTAGATTATTTTACCTAAGGAGTGATTAACTTACCTAAGACTCTATAGCAAGACATTCCCAGTCCCAACCAATAATTATTACAGCTCACAACTGGGAGTGAGGACGGAGGAAGAGTTTATTTGATGGCTCCTAAATATTGCATAGTGAGAAGATTATTATGGTCATAATTGATACGTAGGTGCGAAAAGGTGATATATTTTAACATACATCCTTCATATTCATTTTAAGACTAACACAAATATTTAAGAGGCCTATAGAAACGGGTCAGCCATGGAACCGTTTGGATTGTGTTAATCCATGGATGCTATGGATTGTGTAAAATGTGTATCTCAAAAAAGAAAAGCTGAAATTAAAAGCTTACCAAAATATAATACACGAAACCTGCTTTAAAACGACCTGACCAGTCTAAACCAAAGATGTGCATCAACTTCATAGATCTCTCATTTAAAAACTAGTCGAGCTATCAGACTAATCTCAGACCAATCTACTCGGGAGCAAATAATACTACAGGTATATTTATTTTACAGCCAAATGAAAATTCAAACTTTCTCCACCTCTTTAACATAACTGAAACTGTACAAAACGCTGAATTCGTTTACATACCCGTTCTCGCCATTTCGTCTATTCCACATTTTTTGCATTTCTAGTATTAACATCAAAATTGTTTAACTAGTGGTTATGGAGAATTCAAAACCTTACCTGTCGTCAAATAATTACATGGACTGAAAAGAATCTTAACAACGTTTACATGGTGACGAAAACTTTCACTTTCGCTTCCTTCGTCGGTTTCTGTTCCAGTGCTGAAACACATCGTCCTATCGCGTTTAAATGGCTTTTACCACGTTACGAAAGCGCTTTTCTCGTGGCACAGCTTCGATTTCTGCAGCGTAACTGTTCTATATCAGAATAAAAGCCTTCACTTATAAAAGGAGAGCTGCACACGGTACATGATTCATTTATTCCACTGCCAAAAAAGAAAATCTAGAAAATGTATGTTTATTTTATAGTTGTTTATTTTATGGTAATAAAATAAACAACTACATAAAATAAAATAAACAACAGATAAATGGAAGCATGCATTATAATGATGCGTTTAGATTTAATTTTGTTAAGAGATGTTTGATGGTACCAAACTGTAAAATATTTAAACATTTATGAACAGATTTCCACAGAAACCACAGAATCAAAAAAACAGCTTTATGGTGTTAGATTTTTCTCCTACAGAAATAATATACAGACAGTTATGACATGAGCAGTCATTAGACATGTACAACTTATCAAATGTTTTTGAATGAGTGAATGCAGCCATAAAAGCAAACATATCTCAGATGTGTTGACATGAACACCAGAACTGTTTAGTCTGCACAACACCATTGTTGCTTTTCTTTAGGAGATGGTGGAAGAGGGTCTGTAGTACGGTCCAAACATGGTGTTCCACATCTGCTGGAAGAGTCTGTACAGCCGGAGGATCCATGGAAAAGCAGAGGGCAGAGCTGTGGATTAAGGGCTTGTTGTTAAAATGCACATTTTTAGAGCCAAAGCAAAGAGAGACAAAGAGAGACAAAGAGAGGCTCATCAAAGCTGGGGCTTTGTGTTCCCCACCCTCATATTCCTCATCACCATCACAGCACATTTTTAAAATTATAATAATCAACTGCAAGTAATAATAATTACAATTTGTTCCTACACATGTGAAGCTGTTTCTTCCTGCAGAGCAAAAATACAGAACAGCACTTTAGAACTTAAAAGACCATCAAACATTTCTGAACATTTGTGGACAAAAATACAACTTTATATTTCTTAAAGGAACAACAGCTAAGTTATGATGGTGCTAATCACTAATGGAACCATCTTCACATTCCTCATTTATCTACCCTGTATATAAGGCCTACACTCTTGCATCATTCACAAGAAAACTGGAAACCAGATGCAAATGATCACAATGCTTATGATCCATTATGAAGTCTTCTTACCTGGGTCCATGCGTACGAGTAGCAGGTAGAGCAGGAACAGGAGCAAAACAGCTCTGCGCAGAGAACAGGAGCTGACCCTGGTGCCTGCCATCGACAGGCCCCTGTACAACAACCTCACTACAGCATTGAACCGTCGCACAAGTGAACCTGAAAGTTGCAAACGCAAGTAGGTACAGGCAATGCAAACACAGCAACTCAAACTACACACAGTGCACTACCCTAGTGAGTTAGAGAGTCAGTGCACTACCCTAGTGAGTTAGAGAGTCAGTGCACTACCCTAGTGAGTTAGAGATGGAGTAAAATAGTAAAAGACATTCTCCTGAAATTGACAGAAAAGGACATGAATGCCAATCAAGACGCACCTTGAGCCTTAAGAGCCTCCTGTGAATCCGTGGGTTCAGGCTGAGCGTTTGGATATGAAAGTGACTCCATTTTGGCCTCATGACTCTTCAGGACAGTCAGGGCGGTTTGCCTCTGTTCCTCGGTGAAGGCAGTCCGTCCTACATCATCCTCCAGCAGCTCCTCGGCCTCGGCTGTTCGGCCCAGCGGCAGTAGGACATGCAGAATGTAGAGCTCTGCCACGCTGCTGAACCCTGACTGGCTCACGTTGCCGGAGCAACGGAGCCACGAGCGGACAGCCTCCTGCACCACCCCTTGCTCAGCCACTTTGGTGTAGAGAAGAATGCTGTGACAGTGCAAGATAAAATAATTACAGGTGTTTGGATTACACTGTTAAGTCAGCTAGACAGATTATGATGAGGATTGCTCGTCTATACAGCAGAATGCTGCCTAATTTTTTACTCCCTCCTCCCTGCATATAATCAAGTGTCAACTGAAAAAGGGTTGATTTATTAACTTAGAGAGAAATTAGAGTAGAGTGTTAGAGAAATTCACAGCTGAACAAATTGGGTCAGTCCTGCTGGTTACTGAAAGTATAGGCTAAAGTTATTAAGGTTATATCAATTTTTGTTTTACTGCTCATGATCGATGAATCACATTAACTAATAACTGACTGACAGCAGGGTTCACACGTTACTCATGTCTGGAGAGGGGGTTACTGCCTTTATTGCACTATACTGTGATGTTTTCACATGACAGTGTTATTTCAGTCTGTGATGGAAACTTTCTCAAAAGTTACTCTTGCAAGACAACAACACAAACAGATCAAAGGCATAATGTCTCTGTACATAATTTACCACATCTGCATGATCTTTGCAGGAATTTTCTTTGTTTCACCATAGTGTTGCAAGACCCAGGAGAAAACATCCTGCCACTGGTTCATCTCAGCCAAGGCTTGAATTCCAACTGTACAAAGTGCTGCTTTCAAATCTCCATGTCTTGAACTACAAAAATAAACAAATTTAAGAGAACTTATATTACTAATTATTTCTATTGCTAAACCTGTAACAGATGACCTCAAATGATAAACTCAGTAGTATGTTGTGATATGAAGATATCACTACTTTCAGTAACATTGCCTAGTTTCTGTTGATCAATGCTGTGTGAATTTAAGCATGTTTTCTCATTAGTTACATTACAGCGAATTATGGACTGAGCTGGTGTTTTGATCTCGATGGTGACCATGAAGGACTACTCACAAAACCAGTAACTGTAGCCAAGTTATACATATTTTGAATTACAGCTCCCTAAGCTATGATCATATTCTAGGATTTACAGTAACTAAAGCCTCAAACCCTCTTGCTAATTCCTGACCAATGTGAGTTTAAACATAGTTTACCATGTTTCGTCTTGCTCGTCAGAAGAAGCTAAACTGTCCAATCCCTTCTCACACGTTTCAAACGCGGAGTGAAAATCTTTTCTGACCATTAAATGCTCGATAGCAGTGTCCACCAGCCCTGCTCGGTGCATAAGAGAACATACTGGAGGACTGCAGAGACGAACTGAAGTTGAGGAGCCGCTCCGCATAGTAGCTTCAGGGTTTGGTTTTTGACAGATTGGGTTATGTATCTAGTGCCTAACGCTTCATAAAGACTCCAGCGTTACTTTGTAAGTGCAGCTGGCGAGCGAATACCTGGGGAAACCATAAGCGACCGTTTTACTAAATACAGGCCGTAATAATAAAAGGTTTTCTGGTTTAATCAAACCATTTAGTGTGTGTTTATAGTTAGCGGCGTTCTCTCCCGCTACTTCCGGTACAAAGAATTGTGGGAAAATACCCAACAAGTTAAAACACCCGTCCCGACGTGATTAATAGTAACAAAATTATTCACATGACATGTATTAGTTAGTTGGTGTCTTTAGTACATTGAATATCCAGTTTTAACACAGTCAAGAATCGCTAAACATCCACAGAACTGCAGATAGAAAAGTATTGTAAATATACATATTGCACACTGTGGTATACTGCACAAAGATTTGTATGATTCTGTCTGTTTTAAAATTACAAGTAAAAAAGTGTGACTATAACAACTTGAATCAAGGATTGCACATTAGCAATGGTAAAGGGGGAAAAACCCTATGCTTTAAAGCAGCACAATATTTTCCGTCCAAGTTATTTCTGTAACTTCCATAGTTCAACATGCATGAAACAAACATTTGATATTTTTGCACAAATCAATTCTTTGTTCCAAAAATCAATGCATCTACATTTCCCATTATATAGCAGTTTACAGGGACATTAAAACCCAGTTCTCTTTCTTTTTACAATCTATGCCCATTGATTGCTGATAACTGCCTCACTGACAAGGAGCTTCCCTCGATCTCTCAGTAATTTCATCATGGTTTTCCGCCTTCTCCATGTCACCTTCAACCCATAGTCTCTCTCTGGTGTGTCTTTCACCAACAAGCCCAAGTCTTCACTTCTTGGAGGAGTCTTTGGTTGATTTATGGAAAAGAGATGGTGGACAATCGGTGATGAAGGGGAGCATCCACCATGTGGCATTTCCGGAGTCTCTACTTGAGGAGGAGTCAAAGATGTGCAGCTCCCCCTCGATGCAGGGGTGTGAACAAGCCCCGGAGTCCTTCGTTTCCTAAATGTGAAACTAACTGGGGTTTTCAGAACTTCTGAGGATCCAAAGGGGGTTACCGTAGCACCTGGGGCTCCTGGTTTCTCACCACTTGTGCTTATAAAAGGTGATGGTATTGAAGTCTTTGCAGGCACCTTGTCCTGCTTGTCTGAAAACAGTGCTTTAGGTTGGTCACCCTGAGGTCTTATTTCTGGAGTACACATACCACATGTAGTAGTCCTTTTGTTTTGCAGGGTCTTTTGACATCTCTGTGGAACCAACACGCTATCTTCAAAGGACAAAGTACGGTATTTGCAGGCAGTTTTTTTAACTGCAGGCACAGAGTGAAGTGAAGCTGCATTTGTGGAGAGATTCTTCTTCTTCTTCTTCCCTTTTCCACCTTGTATGACTGCTATGGTTTCAAGTGCTGTAAACTGTGGTGACACCTGCAGTGAAAACAAACATTTTCTTTGCAAAACCTTTAAAAAAAAATCGTGAAAGCATTTTTGCTTGCATACTTCTTTTTGTTAATGTGACTCCTGGGTATTTAAGTTTCTTCCCCATAAACATAAAAAGAGCATCAAACCTACAATTATTAATGTTAGTGATTATTTCATGCATTTATGACCCTGTGAAATTTTGGTGACAAACATACATCCTAACCATTGTTTGCGTTTTGCAAATTTATCATGTTGTTCTTAATCTAAATTGTAAAGAGAGTCCAGACTTTAATTTTAACTCAAGTTAATCCAGGCCCATTCATAAAACGCTGTTACACAGGTATGTGATTACCCAGGAAGAAACCGTGGTATCTTGCTGTGGCCGTTCCGGTACAAATGACCTCGGATTAATCGCACTTCGTAACTGTGTTCCATAGTCGTGTCTTGGTCCATTTCTGGGTTGCTCTACAAAGAGCAGCTGAGATTTGTGCGGACTCAGCAAACTCCTTTTACGTGAACAGCGAGGCATCAAAGGTCATAACCCTGTTAAAAGGTTTTTAAAAGTTTTTTGTATGTTATTCAGTCAAAGCAAATAATGAACGATACACAGTTATAGCTAGCATACAGTTTACACTACTGGCTTTTATTTTAGTCTTACACTCGATATGGGATCGTTTCTTATCCATTGTGTTTCTTACACACAAACGATCATCTGCTGAAGCACACAGACCTCTTTGTTATTTGTAATTATTCTCACAAACCTGTCTAATGTCGCTCATCTCCCGAGATGTACTTCCGCATGTCTTCTCATTGGTTCTCACAGACCCACGACCAACATCCTGTCGATTTCATTGGTCAGTCAGTGATCACGTGACTCACATCGGTAGGACTGCGCCAAAATTCAAATTTGTCTTAGTAAAGAAAACGAATCATCGCTCTAATCCGATTTTCAGAACTGCAAGATAAGGACATATGATAAACTGAGAACTGAAATAATGTGAAGGTTTGCTTGTCTTACTATTGTTTGGAATTATTAATATGTACATCCTGTTATGGTCTGATCGTCACTGTAAACGTTGTTAGTGTTAACCTAGCTTGGTTAGCTAAACGTGGCTAAACAGGGAACCCTGTATACTACCAGCGCCTCTGAGCAAAAGTGACAAATTTACATCAATGGAGTTACAAGGAATGTTTTATACTTTAATTCACATGTTTGCATGTTACGTAGCCTGGATCAATAGGTGTGTTTTAACAATCTAACGTTAGCAGATGCAAGCTGGTATACTGTATGAATAAACGTTAGCTGGTGAATCGTCTTTATTGAGATATCTGGAGATAGGTGCTTACCAGATCGACAGATATCTGACTAACCCCATTCATTCTCACTTGGCTACCTGGTATACATGAAAATCAAAGCAAACAGATCATGGGGTTGAACTGAAGTTGGACCAATGTGATCAGTTTTAACGGTATTATATTCTAGAAGGGAGTACGTCACAAGAATGGATTATATTCAAAAGTAGTTTGAGGTTTTCCTTATTTTCTTAGCATATCTATCTTCATCGACGGGGAATTTAGTCATTGAATCTGTCGGTCGTGATTAACCCAAGGTATTTTACCTAGATAGTTAGTTTATATTAAGCGGTAAACAGGTACCTGTACCTAAGTTCGGTTTCGTTTCAACCTTGCTAGCGAACATCGATTGAAAGATTCTCGCGTCTTGGTTAGCTGGCTCTGCTAGCTGGATATAGATTACTTTGTAGCTGTGTTGGCAATCCTTTACTGTAGTTTGTTGGGCATTATACGTTTTTCAAAATAGATATTAAATGTTTCTTTTATTCATACAGTCAATAACCACAAGAACTCAATCACCGTGATACAGAATGAGGGAGAGTCCAAGGAGACCTATAATCCTCAAGAGGAGGAAATTGCCATTTCAGAGTAATGAAGGTGATTGTACAGGGACCAAAGCTGCCCCTGCACGGACAGCTAAGGCCTTTTCCGATGGTATTTGTATCATGGACCATCCCACAATGCCTGATACACAAGTGGTGATCATACCAAAGACTGCAGATCTCCAGAGTGTTATTTCTGCATTGACTGCCAAAGGGAAGGAGTGTGGCCTGCAGGGGCCAAACAAGTTTATCTTGTTGAGTGGCAGCAGTAGTCTGGAGAATGGAAACGATGCTCTCTGCAATACCTCCTTTGAGACTGGACCTGAGATATATGTAACTATGGACAGCATGGTGGATTCCACACACTTGACCCCCACAAAATCAGGCATGTACTGATGACTATTCCATGGTGCATTATGCTTGATTTATATATTTAGGTTTGATTTTTTTCTGTGGAGTGGTTATAACCAGATTGAATTTTATATACTGCCATTGTCACAAATGCAAACATGGTTGTGTCTCATTCTATCAGTGAAAAAAGAAAGTGATTGCAGTCCATTAGATGACAGCCTGACGAACATGCAGTGGTTGGGGAAAATGAGTACTGATGTCTTTGGCCCTGAGCCTGCAAGGGGAAGTTCGGATAAGGAAAATCAAGGCAGCTCTGCACAGCTTCGGGATGTATGTATCACTGACTTTATTAAAATGTCCTCAAGAAAATAGAGCAGTTACTAGAAAGTGTACGTTTAATCCCAACTGTTTCTTTCTTTTCTCATTGTTCTTATAGATCTAAAGACATTTTATATTCATTGTCTTATTGTTTTAATATTATGTTTATTGAATGTTGTCTTCTCTTTTAGATGATTCATGCAGAAATTGAGGGTGCAGTTAAGGAACCGCAGTTAAAAAGACCTCCTTACTCCTACATGGCCATGATCCAGTTTGCGATTAACAGCAAGAAAAATAGGAGGATGACTCTGAAAGAGGTCTATAACTGGATCGAGGACCATTTCCCTTACTTTCGAAATGTAGCCAAACCAGGATGGAAGGTAAGACAGAATCAGTAACACTGAACACATTTGTCACAATGACTGACAATTTGATTATTAAATTCAGCCAATTTGTCATACTTTACCTGCGTTTTTTCTCTCTCTATCTCATTAGAATTCCATTCGCCATAATCTCTCTCTGCATGATATGTTTGTGAGGGAGGCAACAGCAGATGGTAAAACCTCGTACTGGACCATTCGTCCCGAGGCAAATCGCTGTCTTACACTAGAGCAAGTTTATAAAGTAAGCATTTCCCATTCATGGCACTGCTCAGACTATACAGTCACATACATTTGTAATATTGTGGTACATCTGATTTGTCTTAATCCTCCACCCCCTTCCCCACAGCCTATGGTTGACCCAGGGGCCTCCCCTGGCCCTCAGACCATGCAGGTCTGTTACCAACAAGTAAGACCTTTTTTATAACATGAGTCTGTCCACACTTTGTCTCAGTGCAGTCAGACAGGGAGGCCACGTGATTGTACATCACCATCTCCGAGGCTACACTGTTTTTGTTTCAGGAGCGTTCAGGCTAGGGGCAGGAAGCACACTGATCTCCACACCAGTGTTTGGCAACCCAGTCTCTGGGACCCAAAAGGTGGTCCACTTTTTTGGTTTGTTTTTGGTCCCTGAACTAAGCTGATGTTAAGTACTCTCAACACCTGGTGCAGGTGTACTGGGAGCCGGTTTGGACCAACAACAAAAAAAAGGTGGATCATCTGGTGGAATTGGGCTGAGAAACGCATCCCTGCGATCTCGGTCTCTGTTTCCATAGCTCATCCTATGGCTGTTGTTTTGTAAGAGTGATGCAGTGCTGAAGTGGTAGTGACATGGAGAGTGAAAAAGCTTTGTCTCTACAGCACCAGAGGCGGGGTCTGCTCGACCTGAAGAAACCTGCGTTTTCTGGTAGTACAGGTGGGTGCGGGGAAATGAAGCATCTATTGTGGCTCTTTACCTCACAAGCTTTAAAGGGGAGACATTTGACTTGAACCTGTGCCACCTGTGGGTTGCTGCCTTGATGGCAATGTTTATACAATACATTCATGCACTTAATATATGTTTATTCCATAAGGAACAACTAACATCTAAGATGAGATGGAGTTGGAGATTAACTGAACTTTAAATTAATGTCTAGAAATCCTTATTCAAAAGAACATCTGCAGGAAATGATCTTTGTGTTTAGTGAGGACATTTTTACATCATTGTCCATTGTATTAAATTGTCTGCAGGACACCTTAAAATTGTTCAAACATAATTAATAATGTATTAATGGATGGTATCAGCATCACAATGTATGAGTACCTTTAATTACTTTAATACACTTAATAGCGTGTGAACTTTGGTTTTTCGATTAGGGTTTTCTGCTAACACTTCTGTTGTCTGCAGAGAGGAAGATGAAGCCTCTCCTGCCTCGGTCAGACTCGTACCTGGTGCCCATCCAACTTCCTCTGGCACCCTCGCTTTTCCTGCCTTCAGCCGCACCCCTGGCCATGCCCACCCTTCAGCAGAGTCCCGGATCTACCACTCCCACCACCAGCGGAGGTGGGAAGCAGGTCCGCATAGCCCCCAAGGTAAAGGTTTCTCGCATGACAACCCTGTGCTAGGCGAGAATGAACCTGAGTGTCGTATTTAAGTTGTTTGCTGTGTGGCTTGTTTTAAAGGTGTCGCGGAGTGATTTGGGGCTGGGGCCGGCATGCACGCCCCCCTCGGTGAAGTCCGTGTGTGTTCCCCTGAGCGGGGAAGCCTCGAGGACTTCTCTCCCTGCCACCCAACAGAGGGGGGCCAGTAGCTCCCGCCGTAAACAGCGTCTGGTCCTGCCCTCCAGCGAAGAGCCCGTCCTGCTTTTTCCCGACAGCACATTCTTCGACTCGGGTGTGGCTTCTGAAACCTCCACATTCCAGGATACGCGGGAGGCGGAGCTGGAGCCCCAGTCAGAACCGCAGCACGACAGCCCCACACAGGGCTACATCTTCAAAACTCCCATCAAGAGAAGTCACCCGGCCTCCTCCACGCCCAGCAAGGTGCCAGCTGCACTGGAGCCCTGGAAGATCACCCCGCTGGGCAAAAGCAGCCGCAGGGTGTTGGATGTCAGCCCCATCCATACGCCCGGCGGGCCGGTGCTCACCCCGCAGGGCTCCGAGCACACCTCCTTCAGCCTCAGCAGCACGCCCTTCAAAGAGCTCCCGCTCTTCAGTTCCCCCCGGGAGCTGCTGGCCTCCGGCTGGCCCTCCCCGCTCCGCTCCTTACCCGCCTGCTCCCGAGAACTCCTGGCGGGGGCACCTCCTGCCAGTGCCTCCAACCGTTCCCTGACGGAGGGTCTGGTGCTGGACACAATGAACGACAGCCTCAGTAAGATCCTAGTGGACATCAGCTTCTCCTGTCTGGAGGATGAGGACCTGGGCATGGCTAATATCAGCTGGTCGCAGCTCATTCCAGAGCTGAAATAAGCCACCACAGCACATGTTTTACCCAAGCTGCTCTAGACTTTCTTCCACTGCTTCTGGATTTTCCATCTTTGTGTTTTCCGCTCTTTGTGATTTATCCTCAGTCGTTGTCTGTCCTTGTATGTGTGTCTTCATATCTAACATTACACTCCACTTCAAAAAGGGAACAGGGGTGGTCCATGAGCAGAACTGAAGGATGGAATGTACTTAGTTATTTTGCACAATTTGTAAAATATATATATATATGTGTGTGTGTATATGTGTGTATTTAGAAGTCTTTAGAAAAACAAAAGCACATGGCTTTCTCAGAATCCCTGGTCTGACACTACTAAACCAATACTTTACAGTATGCTGTATCTGTGGGAGTGGACATGTAAATCGAACTGACTCGGTATATCCAGTGAAAGTGCAGCAAAATAAAGTCATCTATAAACAAATCCTTAGCGCAGAATTCAGGGTTGTTTCTTTCTTTTGTTTGGGTACCTGATTTGAGAGTATCACCCTGCCATCTGTTAAACTGCATTTTGCACTGGTGCATAAATGGATGCCTCCCTCAGGCTCATCTAGAGATGGACAGAGTTAAATCGGTTCAGTGATGGTATGACAAAATGCCACTTTACTGAAATGCAAGTGAAAGTGTCCCTTTTAATTTGTACAAATAACATTTGGTTTTAATATGTTCATCTAATATATACTTGTAATTCTATTGGGATAAAAATACAAATCAGTAACATAGAGTAGGAAATAAGCTTGAACTGGTATTTAGAAATTCTCTGAAAGTTTTAAAGGACATTTAGTCAGTATTGTGTATATATACACACACACACACACACACACACAGGTGGCCTAAAATTCGCACTAATTTATGCTGCATTACTAAGTCACGTAGAATTGTGATTTTCAGGCTTTTTTGTTGTTGTAAAATTAAAGAATATGATTAATTTTTTTTCTGTTTACCATCCTATTTTATTCATATTTGATACAAATGTAAAACTAGTGGCTTTAGGCTGTGCAGGATTCTCTAGGGTGTTTGGTTCTTATCTGTTCAGAGTATATTGCCTTTTCATGACCTTGCAGTGAATTTATTTAAGTTGATTTAAAATGTTCTTCGCCATTTCTCACCAGTATCCCAGGGTCTGTGTGTTTTTCACTGAGGGATGTTTAAGAGCAAAGCAACAAACCTGAGGTTTGAGAGGATTCTGAAACGCAACAAAAACATTCAGCAGTATTTGAGGTTGATGTCCTAATGTTGTCCTTGACTATCTTAGACATTCCTAGGGAGATTAAAAGGAATCATGATATTCTGAGATACTATGTTTAATATCAGACAGCTAATTGATTTGTGTGGCTAGCCAACACTGCTTTTCAGATCCGAACACTGTAAGGTAATGACTAGCAACTCGAGTAACCCTCCTGTATGTACTATGTTTAATGTTTACTTTGGAAACATGTTTATGGGATTTTTTGATGGCTTTCTGTCAAAGCAGTACATCCTCATCTGTCACACACACACAGACCTTTTACCTCTGAAAATGTGTTTTGTTATAATAAAGGCTGTTCTGTAAAGAACATGTTTGCATTTTGTTTTATTTAGTTTTGTTTTATTTAGTTTTTTGAAATTACATCCTTGGTCCTTAAAAAAGCAAGATAACATCAAGATAACATTGTAAATAAAAATACTAATTACATTCTTCCTCAATATATGAATACTTTTAGTGTTTTTACTTTGGATAATTGTCAATAAAATAAAATTACTTGGGAAAACATGACTCTCCAGTATTTCCCTCCAAAGTGTCATCAGTGTTGTCGTGGGCTATTAGCTTTTCTGTTTTCCATTGTTCTACATTGTTTTACAGGTTCAGCGCTGAGTACCTGCTTGTGTTTAATGTGTTTCCATAATTCATTTGTGATGGATCAGTAGGTCTCAATGTCCTGCTGGGCCACTTCCAGCAGGATCTGAAGATGTTTGCTGCAGTGATCTAAAGACGCAGAAGAAAAGAAACATGAGTGTACCTTTGTTTGACCTTCCTGTCACATGGCCACTATCAACTGGTGCACATAAGCAACCATTGTATTGGTATTTATTGCCCATAAGCGTAGTAATGATGTCTGATGAAATTAGTGTGTCCTGCATCCAGGATAAACAAGACTTCATCATATCTTTATATACCAGAGAGCACATTTCTGTTTAGAGTTAAGGTTGGACTAGTGTAAGAAGGGTAATTAGACATTTTAGGTTCAACAGTGATACTTAGATTTCATTTTTAAAAAGGTAAAGGACTTAACTTACTGAAGACTTTTCTCCAACGAGCTGGGATACACTGGTGCTTTATCACCATGTAGTACACTGGCACTCCAGAGAAGGAGAGCACACAGCTGCAGCCCGTGGTCCAAGGATCAGAATATAAAGATAAACCCACAATGAAGAAACAAACGGCAGTGAAGACAACAGCGATGGCCAGAGGAACCTGCTCTCAGATGTTAAAAGAAAGAAACACGGTAAAACGTAGAAATGTAGAAACAAGTCATGATTACCTTTTATTAAACAAACTAATGAAAATACAGAATGGAAGAAAAACAAAACCTTAAATGGTCTTGGATGGTCTGGGAATCTATATCGATGGACAAGTTGTCCCAGAGTCACCAATGCAATGAAGAACCAGCGGGAAAAAGAGGAGAAATTGATCAGTTGAAAGATCTCTCCTTTTGCTACCATGGCGATCACCAGCGGGTACTGTAAAAAAAACAAGAACAAAGTCTTAGTTGATAATAAATTGCATTAAATGATTGCATGGACAAGTGGAAGAGCTACGGTTAGGGTTAGGGTTAGAAATGATCTCTCTCTAGTGTAAAGATACACTCTACCAACTTTGTTAGAAATGTACTCCTTTACTTATTGTGATTTATCTACATATATAGTCTGTAGCTCATCTGTTGCCACAGATTATTTTTCAACCACCTGGTACCCCCTCCATGACTGGTCAGTTTCTGACACCAGGACAGCCACATGTTGGATGTTAACTGGGTGGCAGCCAATTCTCAATGTCTCAATGTGACAGTGGCACACTAAACGTCAAAATACACTAAACTTCAACATACACTAAACATTAAAATACACTAAACATCAACATATCCTAAATATTAAAATACACTAAACTTCAACATACACCAAACACTAAAATACACTAAACATCAACATACACTAAACTTCAACATACGCTAAACATTAAAATACACTAAACTTCAACATACACTAAACATCAACATACACTAAACTTCAACATACACCAAACATTAAAATACACTAAACTTCAACATACACTAAACATCAACATACACTAAACTTCAACATACACCAAACATTAA
>JAOYMR010000006.1:12519877-12530307 GCA_025802075.1 Tenebrosternarchus preto
CTCTCTCTCTCTCTCTCTCTCTCTCTCTCTCTCTCTCTCTCTCTCTCTCTCTCTCTCTCTCTCTCTCTCTGTTTGCAGCTATGTGTATCTCTCTCTCTCTCTCTGTTTGCAGGTATGTGTATGAGTCCAGGTGAGCGTTGCTGTTCCTTTGATGGTGATGCAGATCGTATCATTTATTATTACAACGATTCTGCTGGTCGCTTCCATCTGCTGGACGGTGATAAAATCGCTACCCTCATTAGCATGTTCCTCAAAGAGCTTTTGATACAGGTTAAAAAATACACACACACACACACAATCCATGATAATTATCTACGCTTTGCCTCTTAAATTCTAATACTAAAGAGTATCCATAGTTTTTTAAACAGTGAGGAGGAACTAAATGGGACCATTCTTCATTAGTTCCATTAACCTTAACCTTAATTATTTGAATGCTTGCATGTTTTTGTACAGGCAGGGTTGAACCTGCAGATCGCTGTGGTCCAGACAGCGTACGCTAACGGGAACTCCACAAGATACCTGGAAGATGTCCTGAAGGTAAATACTGTAACACCCCACAATATTCACATAGAATTTATGTTCTCCATAAGGATCTGTGTAATTCTTTTATGTTATGTGTGGGATTTGGTTTTCCAGGATTTCCAGTATTAATGCTTAATGCTCCATAATAATAGCCATTAGTTTTTACTTTTTTTGAAGCACTGTAACTACACCGGCCTCTACTCTTAGGTCACAGTGTGCTGTACGAAGACGGGTGTGAAGCATCTCCACCACGCTGCTCAGGAGTTTGATATCGGAGTTTACTTTGAAGCCAACGGCCATGGAACGGTGAGGGTAACTGTAGTACCTTTACATTTGTAGATTACAGATAGATTTTGGGTCCTAGTGTGCCTCTACCAGACCGTTCGAGGCAGCTGTGAACATTTGTTCTGTGGTTTACAGGCATATATTTCTACTTTTGTTTCTACATCAGTCATTTCAACCTACCAGGCTATGCTCACGTGGCCCATCATCTAAATGACTCTCTGTCCATGTGTGTATTAACTCTGTAATGTCGACTTTCTTTGATGATGGTTTAATAACGACTGGAGCTAAACGGCTCTTTCCTAAGGATTGGAACACTTCAAAACACTCTCCCAGCTCGCTGAACTGTTTTAAGCCTTCAGAACAAAAATAGCTCAGCTTGGAACTGTGTGCCCTGCTGGTCCGTTGAAACTGTCCTCCCTGCTGTGGTCCGTTTAAGGTTCTGTTCAGCAAAGATGCGGAGGAGCAGATCCGCGGGCTGATTGGACACGCCAACGCCAACGACGAGAAGAAGCGCGCAGCCAATCTTCTGGCCAGCACCATCGATCTCATCAACCAGGTACCCTGGCCTGCGCTGTTCTGCTTCAGTGAGCCTTTTCATCTTGAGGTCCATATTGATCACGATCTCATTCATGTCTCTGAACTTGTCTGTGAATTTGCTCATTGCATCTCTCTCTCTCTGCCTCGTTCATGCTGTAGGCTACAGGTGACGCTATTTCGGACATGTTGGTGATCGAAGCCCTGTTGGCTATCAGAGGGCTGTGTGTTCAGGGGTGGGACGACCTTTACACTGACCTGCCCAGCCGACAGCTCAAAGTCAAGGTGGGCGGGCCCTTCAACAGCAGCTCTCTCTGAATATCTTCCTGCCGTGCGGGACAGTCACACGCCTGCCTCTCTCTGTTCCTGACCACCTCGGCACTGTTAGTAGTGCAGTGTGTGCCTGTGTGTGCTCATGTGTGATTTGCAGTGATAAGTTTGATACATTTACACTTATTGTGTCCCTTTTTGCTGCTAGGTAACAGACAGGCGGGTGATTAATACAACAGATGCAGAGCGTCGGGTGGTGACACCAGCTGGTCTTCAGGACGCTGTAGATGCACTGGTCAAGAAGTACAAACAAGCACGAGCCTTTGTCAGACCCTCAGGAACTGAAGACATAGTCAGAGTGTATGCA
This sequence comes from Tenebrosternarchus preto, assembly GCA_025802075.1. Taxonomy (NCBI): domain Eukaryota; kingdom Metazoa; phylum Chordata; class Actinopteri; order Gymnotiformes; family Apteronotidae; genus Tenebrosternarchus; species Tenebrosternarchus preto. The sequence continues at coordinate 12,521,856 of JAOYMR010000006.1, forward strand.
GAGGCTGACACACAGGTAAATGGTGTGTGTGTGTGTTTCACATTTATATGGACAGAAGGGTCTCTGTTCTCTCTAATAGTTTGATTAGTTTAATCATTACCTCAGCTCAAATGAGATGTGTTTTTGTGTTTGCAGGATGGTGCAGATGGTTTGGCATATGAAGTAAGTCTGGCTGTGTACCACCTGGCTGGAGGGACTGGAGAGGAGCCGCAGCCTTTAAAATGACCTACACATGAACTCGAGAGACAGGCATGTTTGGGGGTTGTTTTTGTTTGTTTTTTTGATACCGTCCTGTAACGATCAGTTCGGAAATCACATCAATGGCCCATTTTCAGCACAATTACAGTAAACCACATATTTCCTTTTTTATACTGAGCTATGTTCATAATCATGAACCTTAATAAATAGAAATTCCATTATGGATTTGGTTGTCCTTCTCATGAACTATCATGGATGCACTAAAATAATGTAGGTTGACTGAGTAACAATAAACACTATTCAGTAATTATTTGTAATTGCACTTGAAGCATTCCTGAACTGCACCCTTTTATGTGAAAGTTTGTTTTTTGTCTCTATAAAAGAATCATATGATAAAAAATGGGAATAAAACAAACTGAAGCTAATTGTTGTGTAGCCCTTTGTTTGACTGAACCCAGGTTAATACTTTAAATACACTTACAGAATTAGCTCAGTAATTTTGGTGTTTCTGACAGCCAGCTCACCGTGACACTGCTTTGAAGTACTTTATTTTTCCTTGCACATTTGAAGAGAACCAGAGGACAGGCGTGAGGTTAAAGGCTTGAACACAGTCTGTTAGCAATTTAGTTTTAGCACAATATCACCAAGACACGAGGTAGATAGGGAGGAGTTACATCCCTGTTTACATCCCCTGTTTTTCTATGATGGTTTCTGTTTATGGTTAAAGCCTTGAGATTCTCCTTTATGGATATAATTTTGGAATATTCACTAATGTACAGGTCTTCAAACTAAACCAAGCCACCATATTGTAGTTTGCTGCTTCTGTTGTTCAATGTCGACTGGTGAAGGAGGAGGAGGAGGTGTTTACTCCTCCATCTCACTGACCGCTCCAGATATGGTAATGGTGCGTTCTTGGGTGTCTCTGTGAATGATGTCTTCCTCTGTCCTAACTGTTCTAAAGCCAAAGAAAGATGGCATCAATATCAAGGAACGCTATGACAGAAATACAGTATGATGTAGGTACAGTATGTTGTAGGTACAGTATGTTGTAGGTACAGTATGATGTACAGTATGTTGTAGGTACAGTATGATTTACAATATATTGTAGGTACAGTATGTTGTAGGGCTGGTGCTTCTAATGCCACTTCTGGGTGTGGAGGGTTTTGAATCTTTTCATAAAGTAATGCAGTATTTTGTCCAACTGTGGCAGAAGTGGCTACTTTTACCTGATCAGCACGGTCTTCCTCTCTGTCACCTCCACCTGCTCCTGGGTGACCTCTCCCAGTGCCCCCTGGGGTCTGACAGAGGAGGAGGAGGAGGAGGAGGAAGAGGCCGCCTTCAGCAAGGACTCGGCTGTTCCGCCGGCCCCCTGAACAAGTCCAAGCCCCAAGACGCCAACCTGCCCCGCGACAGCGCTCATCAGAGACAGTCCGCCCACCATGGCTGTGAGACGGTTATCCTCGCCCTCAATCAGCTTCCTGTACAAGGACAAAACGAGCCCATTTTCTCTAGCTCATCTGGTAGAGGGGGCGGAGCAAAGTGCTAGCAACACTAAGGTCATTGGTTTTCTAGCTGTCACTCTTTAGATTGCCGGGCCATTTGTTTGGGAGTGATAATGATTTTTTTACAAAAGAGAGAAATTACATGGAAGCATCATATAAAGCATTAGAAGCTTTACAGCATCTTGTCACACCTATAAAATGAAAATCCTAGTACACTTATCAGGTTCAGCTGCAATACCTGGTGATGCAGTACATGGTGATCTCAGTACCTGTACGTGCTGATCATCTCAGTACCTGTATGCGGTGATCTCAATCTCGAGTGCCATCTTCACATTGAGCAAGTCCTGGTACTCCTTCAGCAGCTTAGCTATCTTCTCCTTCACTGTCTTCATCTCCACCTTCAGTGCCTCAATGCGAGCCTACAAAAACGCACCATGCTAAGACTTTATGAAAACGTATAATGCTGAAAATGTGAATCAGGTATGAATTTATTAATGTTATGTGAATCAGGTATGAATTTATTAATGTTACGTGAATCAGGTATGAATTCCCATATATATACACAAGCCTTAGTTTTAGTTTGATTTAGTTAGATAAGCCTTAGTTTTAGTTAAAACTCAATGCAGATCCTCGGTATGTGTACTGCATTCTTACATGCAATTCCTCCTCCTCTTTCATGTATTTTTCTTGGGCTTCACGGATCTGAGCCTGCAAAGCGTCATTCCTGGTTCTGAGAGCATCCAGCTCCCGCTGTTTGTTCTGGATCTGTGGGCACACGTGCACGTGTTGAACCTGCTGGCCGCGTGTGCTCATGGAGCGGAACCGTAGGGATTAAGAGTCAAAACTAGAGGACAGAACTATAAAGAAAGTGCACTAACATCCTTCTTCAGGGCAGTGATGTCCTCCCTGACACCGCGGAGGGATTCCACGTGGCGCGATGAGGCCACGTTCAGGTCTTGGAATTTTGTCTTGTACCACGCGTCCATTTCCTGGTTGTGGCAACATCACAGAGCAGAATGAACATAAATAAGTTGGTACCAAACCCAACCAAGAGTTGTACGATTTGCATATTTTTGCTTCAGTACAGCATTATTTCAATGAGAGCACTGGAACATGAGCTGGAACCAGGAGAGGGCCTGTTTGTAGCCCGTGTACCTGTAGGTTACGCGCCGCGATGCTGTCATACTGGGACTGGATCTGTCTGAGGGCGGAGGCCAGGTCCGGCAGTGAGAAAGACACGTCCACCTTAGCCACAGATCCGTAAATCTGAGCCATTAACTCTTCAATTTCCTGCTCAGGAGAAAACGAAAACAGCACACACACAAACACACAAACCACAGTTAGCCAAGCTGTTTTCAAATGACCAATATTTTAATGATTTGGAGTCAGTTAATGAATGAATAAAATGCAACAATATAGTAGTCAAACCACAGCTCAGAACAGTTCAGTATTGTTCTTTCAGTACAGAGGACCAAGCTATTTAAGTTTTAATTGCTAATTGAAGTTGTACTAAATGATGTACTAAAATGAGGTCCAAATTAAGTAGTTTACTGCAGTACTCATAAAGACTCCACCTGTTTGTGAATCCTCTGAAGGAATTCCATCTCCACCTCCAGGTTTTCCAGCTGCTTCTCCAGAGCAATGCGGGCGGCTGTGGCTGCATCCACATCCTTGGGCACAAATGGCAAAAATTAGCCACTGAACAGGATCCTTATTAATTTTATCTGTGGGCAATTATAACTGAGTCCTTCTTCCACTGTGCACACAAAACTGAAGATCTGGAAGAACACAATCACAGTTCAATCACAGTCTTGAGTTGTGCTTCACTTATACTAGAACACTGATCTGGAAGAACACAATCACAGTTGAATCACATGTTGTGGCATAACCACTCACTGGCTTGAAAACTTCAATCTCCCGCTCAGCTTTCTTCCTGGCTTCCAGGGCTTCCTCATACTTTGTCTTCACCATCTCCAGCTGTCCTGCCATGGCCTCCTTAGCAGCAGTAGCCAGATCCTTCAGAGTGAGAGGTTATGGCATTAGCGTGGGAGCTTTGTGTGGAGGTGTGTGGATGAGTTGATGAATGCGCTGCCCTCACCCTCTGGACCTTCATCTGGTCAGCGACCCTCCTGAGCTCTCTCAGCTGCTCTTCATACATCTTGCGCAGCCCCGACGGCTTCACGAAGCGGCCCTTCAGGGCGTCGATCTCTGTCTCAAGCATTTTGTTCTGCTGCTCCAGTGAGCGCACCTTCAAAACAGACGCGGCATCTTAACCGTGCGCATCCGGAGAGAACGACCGTGAGCATCGCAGTGGAGCGGAGGGCGGATGTGCCTCACCTTCTCGATGTAGAGTGCCAGGCGGTCGTTGAGGGTGACCATCTGCTGCCTCTCGCTGGTGCGCGTGCTGAGGAAGGTCTGGTTATCGGCTGCAGCGGCTTCCAGATCCAGTACTCCTACCGCGCCGACACACAGTGTGCCCATACTCACGCTGCTGTGAAAGCACAGAGGCCAGACTGAGCAGTTCACACAATATTATACATGTGAATCATTATAAGAAGGAACTAGTGCTACCACTGCTACTACTACTATTAATAATAGTAATAATCATATTAACAGACAGACAGACAGATAGATAGATAGATAATTAAGTAAGTAAGTACCTAGTCATGCATGACCTGCGCGAGCCTGAAAGCGCCCTGCGTCCCGTCGTCCCGACACGGGAGTAGCTTGCAGAGCGGTGACGAGTCTCCCGACGAGTTGGAGAGGGGCTGGACACCCTGATCTGGTACGAGGAAGAGGAGGCCATGGCATCTTCAAAGTGACGGCGGTATGAAGACCTGCGTTCTGGGCTTCCACTCATTCTGAGGCTGTTGGATTTATGCTCTGACTCTGCTGCTCTGACAAGATGGATAGAATGTCTTATACCCTTTGATGATAGAGGTTTTTATAGCCACTGGTTGGAACCTGCCCACCCGTCGAGGAATCTTGAACTATTTTAACACTTAGTTGAACCCCTTAAAATATCTCACGCACCATCGTGAAGAACTTTTAGGCTTACGCGGTAAAAATAGACTGAACTTAATTAAAGGTAGAGACCTTCCTGTATGTAGTAATCATACTACATTTAAAAGGATTCCAATTACCTGAAACTTAACAAATGCAATATATTATTAAGGAAGACTAATATAGGAGAAACAGTGTTGTTTTGCTATAGAGGTGCACAGAGAAAATAAAGCAATTTTAACTGAATTATTCTGTGAAATGTTGGCAATTTCCACACCTAGATAGAGTGTGTATCTGTACAGCACGTTAGTACTGACTCTGGGACTCACACTTTACTGTCAGAAACTCTTGGTTATTTCAACAGAATCTAAATGTATAACATTGTAACATCGCTAAATGTCTACATATGTACCGTTCCTGAACATTTAGATCACTCATTTGCAATTATATTAAAATTACATTTAAACCAATAAATATGGATTTATAGATGACATATACATTTACGTAACACTGGAATATTTATTAGACTAAACGAAATTCCATTATAATTCCATTTTTATAAACAAAGTCAAGAAAACAGTCCGGGGGCGGTTCTGAAAAAAAATACAGCTATTATTGTAGTCGTTTGAGAACCACTTTCAGGAGTTCTGTTGTGCTCCATCGGACGTTATTTTCGGTAGGACAAAGAATCATCGGAGTGTTTTTTAGGTTCCCCGCTAGTAGAAGTGACCACTTAACTCGAGCGTCCATTACTTTCTAGAAATTTAAACCCGTTTAAATTTTCTACCTCAACTCAGCCACAATGGCAGGGAACTTCTGGCAGAGTTCGCATTAGTAAGTTCGTCTAATAGATAAGTGCATTCGTTATGAATAATTTCTTTGTTTCGGGGCCTACTGTATAACGAATTTAGCTAACATTTGTGACTAGCTTCATAGCTAACTTAACTATCACGGCCAGCGTTAGGCTTTCTAGCTAACATTAGTCGATTATCTGATTCTTTAGACATCTAGCCAGAAACTGGCAGTGTGTATCTTACAGTTGCAATGCTGCCATGACTGTGTTGAATAAGAATTGGTTCATAACTATCAGGGATATTCTGAGAAGCGTCTGCCCTAAAAACGTTTTAATGAGTCCGTCTAGATTGTCAGAATCCGACAGCTGGTTAGCTCGGTTAGCTATCTTTATATCTTTATATCGGTTAGCTATCTTTATATCCTGATTAATACTGGTACCTTTAGTAGCACATCATTAAAGTTTACTTGTTTGTGTAATTAAAGCTTTGAGTTGCTGTCTTCAGTGGTGACCAATGCGAGAAATAATTAGTGTGAGAATATAAGAGCTAGCAAACGTCAGTTGGAATACATACGTACCTAGCTGGATGCTGCAGCTCATGTTTTTATTTCATTTAAAAATGCCAGCTCCTCTCTCACTCAGCTAGCGGTTAAAATGTCAGCACAAACCGTATGATTTGGTTTAATTTCAGTGCATTCATCCAGTTCGCAGTTTTTTAACTCCTCAATACAGTCAATACATCAAGACAATATCTTACAGGGGGAGGAATTCTTGATGAACGCATGAAGAATGAGCTCGATTGTGGATAAAATAACATATAGGTTGTCTTGGTGCCATGCTCACAAATTTCATGTGTTCATATCCGTACAGCTGGTGCAGCCGTGTAATTTACCATATATGAAAGCATTTAGTTAATAAATAAAATGAAAGCTACACTGATGAGAATCCAGTCCTTAGTAGGAAGTTGGTTAGTTTGGAATTTCGGTAGATATTGAGCACTTATAGCAACCTTATAATATGAGATAATATAATCCTTTAAATTATGTCAATTATTACAGGTTTAATAAGTGAACATGAGTATGCAGATGCTTTTTTAAAAATCTGGTTTAAGTTTCACATTTTTATCTTTGTGTTATTAGCCTGCAGTGGGTCTTGGATAAGCAGGATCTGCTGAAAGAGCGTCAGAAAGATATAAAGTTCCTCACAGAAGAAGAGTACTGGAAACTGCAGATATTTTTTGCAAATGGTACAGGACAATGCAATCATTTTAAATTGTGTATTAAGATTAATCTTGTATATAAATTTGACATGTATTTGGCTATGTATGTATGTAAAATGTAATTTTAGCGTTATTTAAGTGTTTAAAGAAGACAAATCCTGCTACACGGAGGGTTCTGAGGGTTGCTGTTGTAATCTTGCAAAAGTTAAATGAAATTTAGGGGACAAAAAAACTTATTTGAATTCAGTGCGATAAGGTCAGAGTAATTTCTTATTATTTCTTAGTGATCCAGGCCCTGGGGGAACACTTGAAACTGAGACAGCAGGTCATTGCCACGGCAACTGTCTACTTTAAACGTTTTTATGCTAGGTGAGTAGGCTGTATCTGTGATATTTACAAAATGTTAGGTCATTTTGGAAAAATGACTGAAAATGGGCCAGAAGACCATCCTGGTCTGAAACTGTTGGACCATGATGCCACTGTTAATGTGTTTCCCTTCTTTCTCTCTCCCTCTCTCACTTTTCTAACTTTTTAGGCAAGATTTTTAACTGCCACATTTGTTTTAGCTAATGATGTATACTGCCATAAGAGGAAAAATAGTCAATAAATACATCATTATTGCATCTTCCCAAACATTTCTGCTTCCTTGAGGGGGGAACTGTCTGTAAGCACCAGGTGCCAAACCCTGGCCAGGTGTACATTCCACTGGAATTCAGCCCTGGAAAACATGCCTGTGCTGCTCAGTCTGTGCAGCTTGGAAAGCTCGAGTGGTGCTTGAGGAGTAGTTTAAGACCATGGGATAGCAGGACCTTTCCCTTGTCTGATGGTTCCCGAAATGCCGTTGTTTGTATGTTACATTTTAGTGTCGGGCTGTTTTCATCACCAGTTTACTTGGTTTCTGCAGGTACTCTTTAAAGAGCATTGATCCAGTGTTGATGGCTCCTACCTGTGTGTTTCTTGCTTCGAAAGTGGAGGTAAAAATGTCAGTTATTCCCAGATTGCATTCTTTCACGGTTTGTTTTAATCACACTTTGAAACCCTTGTCATCTTTATTCATGACAGGAATTTGGAGTTGTTTCAAACACTCGCCTTATATCTGCAGCAACCTCTGTGTGTAAGTAGAGAAATGCAGAACACATAACATCCGAAAGCCTCTCACACAAGTACTGCATAGCATCTGTTTCCCAAATATAGATGACTATAATGTTCCTAATCTGAACATAACAGTAATAGTTCTGGAAATACACCATCACTGCAATAATCTTTGACATTAACATCTTTTTACACTGTGTATCTCAACAGTGAAAACACGATTCTCCTATGCCTTTCCTAAAGAGTTCCCATACAGAATGAACCATGTAAGTAACATAAGTCTTTTATAAACACACTTTTTTTTTTACAGTTTATACATGTACTAGGGATTTTAAAGAGGGACACATGATCCCTTCCTGAAAGCACAGACTAATACTGTATTGGTTAAATTATGGAAAACCAACAGCCACCCTTGTGACGACGGCTTGCTGACTAACTTGTGTGAAGGGAATGCCAAGTTAACACATGTGTGTTTGCATGGGTGTGTCCACTCGAGGGTGGGTGCCTGTGTGTGTGTGTGCTCGAGGGTGGGTGCCTGTGTGTGTGTGTGTGCTCGAGGGTGGGTGACGGTGGGTGCCTGTGTGTGTGTGTGTGCTCGAGGGTGGGTGCCTGTGTGTGTGTGTGTGTGCTCGAGGGTGGGTGCCT
>JAOYMR010000006.1:12533718-12559854 GCA_025802075.1 Tenebrosternarchus preto
CAGTGAGAGTGATCAGAGCTCCAGCGGGACTCAGAACAGCACTTACAGTCAGTCTTAAAGCTCCCCCTGCAGAGGCAGCCATGGCCTGTCCTGATCACACACACCATGGACATTGACTTCTGTTCACGTCAACAACCCCATTCGTATTTAACGACAGAGGGATCATGCAGACTCTACACCCAATCGACGTCGACGCTTGTGAGCTCCGGCAGCTAGAGCGGACGTGAGCGCCGTGTCTCCTCTACCAATCAGAGTCTGGGTTGGGCTAATGTTTGCTGTATGCAGCCACAGTGCTTCAGCTAACCAGTCATAGAATATTACTAGGACTCTGAGGTGCTACTTTGATATGGCTGTACTGTCATACTGTTGGCTTATCATTATGGTCACACACGCGCACACACACATACACACACAACCTGTCTGTGACGTGTATTAAGCGTTGTTCTTATCATTACAGCCACACACACACACAACCTGTCTGTGACGTGTGTTAAGCGATGTTCTTTATCGTGATCCTGACTTGAAGAATCCCATGAAGCAGGTGGTTTGTGGGAATGAGAAAACTTGATATTGTGTGTGTGTGTGTAGGGGGGGGGGAGATGGAGGTGGGGGGGGGGGGTTGGTGTCTGCGTGTCTGTCTGCGTGTCTGTCTGCCTGCCTCTTGTTGTCCATATCACAGGTTGCATTCCTCAGGGAAAAAGCCATTTTACTCCACAGAAGGCAGTCTGTGAAATAACTGGCCACAGGGCTTTAGTGAAAGTGATCTCATTGGACCCTTGTACTGTGTAATCAGATCCTGATTGGGCATCATTCCTGTCTTTTGTTGAGGTTGGGCACAGGTTAGATGATGAATGAGAGCACAGGTTAGATGATTTCCTTTAGAAGTCCTTGTTCACCACTCTCCCCTCCCAAAACTGCACTTGTAAATATGCTTTTAAAATGTATATTTAAAAAAAAAAAAAGGTAATCTTCAAATTAATTTACTTTGAATTTGCTAAGCTTGTATTTGCCTATAACCAAACAGTTTTTTAATGTTATGCCTTGTTGGAAATAATATGTAGATTTATTTTACTACTGTTAGGTGTAGAATGCAGTAGAATATTTGGATTTCAAACGTCCATCTGCCTGTCAGTTGTATGCCCCGCCCCCTAGCAGGTGTTTGTTATATAGGTTTTGAATATTATTTTCTGTTGAAAGGAAGAAGAGAGATTTTCTCTGGTTGATCAGTAAGTTTCTCCCAGGGGCCTTGGGATTGTACCACAGCACAAGACTCTGTCACAAAAAAATCTTTATTAGATAGTGTATTAGTGCTGTTCTGGTGAAAAAAAAAAAAAAAAAAAAAAAAAAAGGTTCCAGCCCTTTTCAGAAGGGTGCCAGCTCAGACGGAGTTCTCTGGTGATGGGGCAGTTTTCTTTTTGGTTGTTGTCTGTGTTTTGTTTGTTTGTTTTGTTTGTGTTATGTTTTGTGCATCAATTCCCTGTAAATATTTTAAAGAGTCTGAGTGGAGTAGCAGGTATTTGAATTTTGTCTTGTTTTTTTTTGACTGTCACAGATTGAATGCCTTATTCAATAAAGCTGCTGTTTAAACAGGCGCGTCATGAAGGCAAGGCCGAGCTGAAAGGAGATCCGTTTACTTTCTACTTGAATATACATTAACCTTTTCCCAAAAAAATCGACCATGAAGTGTTAATGTTGGGCTGTATTATTAATGAGTACTCTAAACCCTCTTGTTAAAAAAGGACTGAAGAGCTCACAAAACATGAAAACTGCGTTTTATAAAAATAAAATGAAAAACCCATCATAATCTAAAGTAAAAGAGTACACGCATCTCTGAATATTAGGCCTGAAACATTCATTCCTTAACCACACCAGTGTTTCCTAATAAACGCACGCTCAGCCTGACACTGACACGTGACGCGCAGCACCGTGTAGTACGTGCATTTAGGTGACGTCACGCAGCTTGGTTGCACTTGCAGTAGGCTACAGTGCACAGCGGCGGCGGGCGGCTGCGGACGGGTGCCGACCCCACCGCGGAGACGACCACCGGAGATGCCCCCTTCACCTCCATTCCGCAAGAAACAAGCGATCGCCACCAAGCAGCTCCGATGAAGCCCCCTTTGACGAAACCAACCAGGGCCGTAGGGCGGAAAGAAGAGAGAGAGAATGTACTGGCGCATCGGGGTCGCTTGGACCCGATCGTGTGTAGTTGATTTTGGCCGCAACAAGAGCCTCTCCTTCGGCTTTTGTAGCTCGGATGAGCAGCTCTCGCTTTATGGGTACATCATCGCCTACCCATTGCAGGACTACGGTGGGATCATGTCAGCGCTGGGGTCGGACTCATGGTGGCGGAAATCGCTCTACATTACCGGGGGCGCCCTGCTCGCCGCCGCTGCATATTTACTACACGAGCTGCTCGTCATCAGGTAGCTACTCTTTGTTTCGTGGCTGTTTTTGATGAGATGCCGTGTTAATGGATTTATCTATACCTTTGGCGTACTAAAATAGTGCTTTGTGAATATTTGGATGTATTTGGCGGTCTGTGTGGGCGGTCCCCGTTGCCCCCAGAAGGATGTTTATGTTGCATTGCTCTACGTAGGATGTATGTAGGATGTATACAGGCCTATGGTAGGACAGGGCTGGGCTGGGTAAGACGCACGAGCAGAATCGGTTTGAGAGATCTCGAGATCTCGTGAGTACGAGGGATATGAGGTAACGTGCAAGATGTAGTGTGCTGAAATAAATACTCACGACAGTAAAGGGTTGTGAGTGACCCTGCTGTTCGAGATTCGAGAGGATACAGAGCGAACAAAATGCGCAAAGAGTTGAACTAGCTTACACAGTATGAGTTGAACTAGCTTACACAGCGCCTGCTCCATGTTTTTTCAAGGACAACAGTTCCAGTGGCGTGTTTTGCCCCAGAGGGAAATGTCTCGTGAGTCTCTGCACATGAAAATCACTGCTGTTGTGTTAGAATGACCTTTCATTGACCTTTTTGTTTTTAAAACGATATAATCGCGTAGACTCCGAGATTTGCTCTTAGCGTTTAAGATTTTCCTACTCCTCAACAAAACATCTCAGGTTACAAACAGCGTTGGAGGATCTCGGCCCTTTTGCCAGAAAAGAGAAGACCGTCCCGTTTGCATGAAAACAATAGCAAACGATGCTTCCATGCGCTAATTTGTTGGCGATTGCACAGCGAACTCTTGATTCAGATTATTAGCCACATGCGTAGTAGCGAGGTGACGAAGAGTATTGCTTTAGCAACATTGCTTTAGTAACCTTAGTGTGCAGTATTTCAAGGGCACGTTTCAGCACCACTTAAAACTGGACAGCGACAGAAACGCATAGAAATTCCTATTTTAAGGAATGCGTTATATTAAATGACCATGTAGCGTGTTAAAGAGTTCTGTATGGTTTACAAATTAAAGATGCAGATTCTGTTTTGTTTCTTGTAGCCATGTGATCTGCGTGCAGTACATCTGTTGTCATTTTGTGTTAAATAGGAAGGTGGGTGTGGGGGTTCATACCATATAACATTTATTTTAGTAGAAGTACCAAACCAGAACTTTTCAAGCATGATAATACAGATGTGGGACCAGTCCTTGACCTGCTCTAAAGCAGTAACGTCCAGCCACTGAACCTGCTCATATGAGCAGACAGGATCACTGAACACCTTCTGAGGCAGTGGTAGCTCATTGGTTAAGGCACTTGACTAGTAGTCAGAATGTTGCTGGTTCAAACCCCACCTCTGCCAAGTTGCCACTGTTGGGCCCCTGAGCAAAGCCCTTAACCCTCAACTGCTCAAGATGTATTCAGTCACAATTGTAAGTTGCTTTGGATAAAAGCGTCAGCCAAATGCCATAAATGTAAATGAGTTGTTTGCCACGCACTGTTTTAATTTAGCCATTCATCAAACCCACCAGTCTTTGTCACTCTTCATCACTGGCAGACAGACTGGTCTTCCTCCGCCATTAACCCTGACATGTGGCTGAAATGTGTATCACAACACCACTGCTGTGCCACTAGCACGATAACTTCACTGCTGGGTTGATGGTGGTCTGCTGCCCCCATAACATCACCTAAGCATTAGTGCTGTCAGGCTCTGCCCAGGTGTGCTTGGACCACAGGGTTCCTGACACATCAAGCATGGCAACAGGGCAGCTGTAGCTCACCTGGAAAAGCTGGTCAAGTGTTGTGTTTGAAGCACCAAGGTCATGGGTTTGGTTCTCAGGGAGTGCTGTCAAGGATGTGCAAGTTGTTCTGTAATGTTGCCCTGTAAGTGTAAAGTGGGTGTTTCTAATAAAGTGAGTGTGTGACGTTGCTTTTTTGTCTTATGTGTTTTTGATGCCATGTTCATTTTTGAAAGTGTTGATCTTGTAGGTACCACTTACCTTTGACCCCCCCCCCCCCCCCAATGTTTGCACTGCACCTGTTCTTACTGACGTCTCCGTTGTGCTTTGCAGAAAAGAACAGGAGCTGGATTCCAAAGACGCCATCATCCTCCACCAGTTCTCTAGACCCAAGAATGGAGTTCCCAGCCTGTCCCCATTTTGCTTGAAGATGGAGACCTACCTGCGCATGGTAGACCTGCCTTACCAGGTGCTTGCACTGAAGACACAGAAAGAAAGTCAGCCGAGAGGCTGTTTAGGGTGTGGACAGGACATGGGCAAAACATCACAACAACAATGAGAAGAATCTTTTTTAAATTTATGTAGCCCTTTTGTGTATAAAATGTGGCACAAACAACTCAAAGACAAATATAACATCACATTAAAAAAAGGTAGTATCACTCTAAATGAACTAGATCATGAAGTGAAGGAAAACACGAAGTGATCAGAAAAGCTTCACAACTTTTGAATTAAAAGAAAAACAAATAAATAAAAATAGAAAAGTAAAATAGAACAAATTAGCTAGAAGCATAATGCAGACATGAACTTGGCAAGGTCAGAGTAAAGAGGAAGTAAAGAAGGAAGTAAAACGCTGGCTTGCTCACTCGGGGCTTGGACTCGCACACTTTTAAAGATGCTTTGAGACAACGACTGTTGTAAAAATTGCTATATAAATAAATCTAATTTGATTTGATTAAGGAGGAAGTCCTTTAGCTTACGAGACAGTTGTGGGAGATCTGAAGTTAGCAGACACAGGACAAAACAGGACCACAACAACCAAAACTACTTTTGCCTGATTTGATTCCCTGAGAGCTTAGTTCAGTTTGTAAACAGTGAGGAATTCTGAAAGGCACCAGTGAACACTGGCACTAAACAACTCTGTAAACAAATAAAGCTCATTTAAATTCAGTTTTGCGTTTGAACAGGGGCGAGTGGAGTGATGTCTGCACAGGTATAATATGATCACACTCTGCATGATGGAAAATCAGCTGTATGGAACATCCCTTATCTGGGGCTCACTGTAATCTCACACCTAACCATCTCTTTTTTCCTTTCTACCTGTCTTCTCCACCTTCCGTGTCTGTTCAGAACTACTTCGACGGGAAGCTTTCTCCGCAGGGCAGGATGCCGTGGATCGAGTACAACCAGGAGCAGGTGTATGGCTCTGAGTTCATCATTGACTTCCTGGAGGAGAGGCTGGGCGTCACCCTGAACGGCAGCTTGAGTGCCCACGAGAGGGCCATGTCTCGTGCCATCACCAAGATGGTGGAGGAGCACTTCTACTGGTGAGGCCTCCTGCTCCACCTCCAGCTCCGCCTTTAGCACGGGCTCATCGGCCCAAAAGCCTGGTGTTGTGATGGTTGTTTCCACCTTGTTGGAATGTCCGACTGAGCGCACAGAGCAGGCAAAATCTTAATCTTAATCTTTAGTGTGGCAGTCTTATTGTAGCTGTATGAATCAGATCTTGACCTTTGGAACCTCCTGTGCTATGTTTGTATGATACTCTTGAATGAAACTTGAGTTCATGTTAAAATTGCAATGAATCTTTACAAAAGTTTATAGTAATTATGATGCATCTAAAGTAATATATAATAATAGTATATAATAGTAATAATAATGTCATAATCACATAACTACAGTATTATGATAACTGCAAGAAGCTGAAATACCTGAAACCTGAAGCAATGACGTGCACTTGTGCAGTTGCCCTATGACCTGCTCAGCAGGTACAACGAGGGTCTGCTGCGCTTCTTCTTTTCAGTGGAGATGCTTCTATGGAAGATGCTATAGCTGTATCTGACCGCTCATCACACCACATCTTCACCTATCAGACTCCAACAGAGACCTTAGCTTGATTAGCTGAATCAGACGTGTATGCCTGTTTGGGTATGCACATTTACGTGTGTGTGTGTGTGTGTGTGTATCCAAAGCTTGCACAAATTTCCTGTGTTCCTTGCAGTTTTCAAGGACAGAGCAGGTAGACTTCTAGTCCCATAATGATTCTCTTCAGCTTTGCCTTCTAGAACATCCCTATAGGTACCTACATTCATGTGGTTTAACAAACCTGCCCTCAGGTCTTCTGCAGTGCAGTAAGAAATCTTGTATAGAAGTTTTCTTCCTTCTGCCTGGCCAACACTGGACTACAGTAGAGGGGCAGGATAGCAGGTGTGTTAATAAATAAGTTACTCCAGCACTGGGGCGTGTCTGACTGTTACCCAGTTGTTCTGAAGACCTGAAAGAAAACCTGAAGGACCTCACTGTACCCTAGACCTTATTCCTGATGTTTGCTGTGTGTTGGGTTTTAGACAACACTGTTGCAGCTGAAAATGCTCTGCGTGACTTAAATTCAACCTTCCTGAGTTCACACATGAGTTCACACATCACTTGAGTTCATAATATGCTGTTGCCTGTATCGTTTAAAACTCCGACACTTGCCTGCAAAGCCAAAACTGGTCCTTCTCCCTCTTACCTGCAAGCACTTCATCCAGTACATTCATGGTATTCTTAGACTCAGACCTAGTATACTAGCATAAGCATTTTGTCCATGAACTGATAAGCACTATTGTAAGTCACTGTGGCCAAGAGCGTGTGTTAAATGTAGATGTAAAGGGAGGCGATTCTGTTTGTTCATGTTGAGAAATATCAGTGTTTTAAAGTTGAGTCTCACAAGACAGTGAGGATTTTTAGCATATAATCAGAAAACTTGCTGAAAATTATCCAGGGAATATAGTATGTCAAAATATAGCGTGTGTTCTTACACTATGGATAAAAGGTGCTCAGTTGTGTGTGTATTTTGTTACAATGTTTGGTGTATGTGTGAGGGGTTGTACTGAAACGTAGGATGGTGCATTGTATGGGACATAGGGGCAAGTAAGTGCACTGTGTGTGTGTGTGTGTGTGTGTGTGTGTGTGTGTGTGTAGGACCATAGCCTATTGTCAGTGGGTGGATAACCTGGAGGAGACCAAGCGGATGCTGGCGGTGAGCGGTCCGCTGAGCGAGCTGCTCCAATGGACCCTGAGTCATATGACCAGAGGGATGGTGAAGAGGGAGATGTACGGTCATGGGATTGGTCGGTTCTCCAGGGAGCAGGTCTACACACTCATGGAGAAGGACATGCGCACCCTCGCCACTCTGCTGGGTCAGCACGCACGATCACGCAGGATAGAGTGTGTGTGTGTGTGTGTGTGTGTGTGTGAGAGACGAGTGTATATGAGAGGATAATTAAACATGATCTAGACATACACTATATTGCCAAAAGTATTCGCTCACCCATCCAAATGACTGTGCACCAGCGCACAACGCAAGGTCCATAAAGACATAGATGGCAGAGTCTGGTGAATACTTTTGGCAATATAGTGTATTTAGATCATATTAGAAGACTGTTTACTTAAATGATCAGTGGCAAATACTAACAATTAATGAAATCATTAATAATATACAGATATATGTTTCCATTATTCAATTAAATTCCAACCTGGGGTGGTCTTTCAAAAACTAAAAATACTACTACAGTACTAATGCTACATTAAATCAGTACTTTTGGTGAAAAAAGATGTCAATAGTACTGCTTTCATATGATTCTCTTCAAGTTTATGTAAACAGCATTCCTTATATAAGCACAAACCCTAAGATGCACATGCAGATACTTGTGTAAATGTCACTGTTCTGTCACACATGTGTAGGAGATAAGAAATACATCATGGGCCCCAAGGTGTCCACAGTGGACGCTGCAGTCTTTGGCCATCTCGCCCAGGCCATGTGGACGTTACCTGGCACTCGTCCAGAACAGCTCATCAAAGGTGAGATTGTTGACCTTATGACCTCTCCGAGTGTTGCATGTGACTTTTGTTCTTGGTTCCTTATAAATGTGCATGTGGTACATAAGTCACTTTGAGTATTTTAGAGTATGCTATGCAATGCTATGCTGTGCTACGCTATGCTACGCTATGCTATGCTACGCTACAGAAACAGTAGACCACCATCTTGGTTTACCATCTTTGTCTACTCCAGGATAATTACGTACACTGTCCTTTGAAATACAGCTGGTAAATACCATATAAGTATAGTAGTGTGAGATGAATGATGACCAAAAACAGCCAATGAGAGAAATGTTCTGTACTTCTTGTGGTTTTGCTACAACTGATTCATTTGATAATTTACGCAGGCGAGTTCATCAACCTGGCCATGTACTGTGAGCGCATCCGGAGGAAATTCTGGCCTGAGTGGTTTGTGGACGTTGACGATTTCTACTATGACGGCTCTAGCGAGGAGGCTGACTCTCCATCACAGTTTCCTGACCTGGGCCTGTACACGCACAGCGATAGTTTTAACGATGAGGCCGACTCACTCTCACACTCGGCCACCTCCAACTCTCTGGACAGCGACCGCACAGGACACTCCCTCTTTGACTCCGACATGGATGCGGATCACTCGGAGGCAGAGCTCAAGTGTTGATTGCCCCGCCCCCCTCCGATGGTGCCCCGCCCAGTCTAGTCCTCGCCTCGGTGTCCTCCTTCCAGCACCTCTCCCACCAGTTGGAAGGAGAGGAGTTTAGCAGAAAATTAACTTTGTGAGGAGGGCGGGGCTTCTCCAAGATGCCAAGTGTGCAAGAGAGCAAGGATGACAAGACTGAACAGTAACAGTGAAGCTAGTGAATCTAAAAGCTAGTGAATCTCTAGTCTAATACATGCAGGAGAGTAGTGCACTTGTTCAAGATGATAAAAAAAAAGCATGGGGAAGGAAAAGTCTCCTTAAATGAGAGAACATTCAAATACATTTTGAACAGGACAGGATAGCAGAAATGTAACAGCACCGGACAGGACAGGATGAGCAAGAGGTTAGATGTAATCCATCAGAGCAGCTCTTGTAACAGACATGAAGGAGTGGGAGAAAATCAAATGACAACATCTTGGAAGCTTAGAAGGAGAGAGGAGAGGGGAGGTGAGGTGAGGAGAAGAGAGGGCACCTCCCTCCCCCCTTGCTGTGGTGCAGATTTGCTGTTGCTGTGTGTGCGAGCCTCATCCACCATGACCCTGTTTTTCTTCACTCTTCTCCCAAACGCCATTTCATGCGTCGATGTCAATATGAATACGAATGCTTTAGGAACTGTATGGAAAGCTGTCTTATTTACTTATGAATATAACCCTAATGGTAGCCTTGAGCTGCTCGGTTGCCGTAGCTGAGTGACTGTTCCCCAAAGACTCTGCTACGTAAAGCCTGGTTCCTCTTTGGGGTTTTGCCTTCTCTTGTACTGGGCACCTGTCTGACTGTCTTAGATCAGATTTGAACCGTATTAACTAAACGGTGTGGCCCCGAAACAGCCGACAACCTGATAAAACAAAACCAACACTCTTCTCTTTTCAATCCCTCAACGACTGTACCTTTTCCTCAGTCTTTGTGCCCAGTTTCATTCTTACACAACAATCCGAACGATTATACAACAGCGATTATACAACAAAGAAAGAAAGGAAGGGTCTTGTTTTATGGTATAATGATGTAATGATGTCTTTAGGCCATGGTTGGTTTATTCACTAACACACTTGTAGTCGTTCTGGAACCTACACTGGCTTCTCTTCAGACTTTAATGACCCTGAGCTCCTGAGATATCCCTGAGCATCTGAGCAGACGCTGAGACCTAATCTATTAGCGCAGGCCTTCCTTCGACGTGTTCGTCCATGTGATTCATCCACTTTGTACGTTGTTGTTGCTGCATGTATGGGTTGTACACTGTGGGAGGCATGTTATCTTCCCCATGTGTGTGAAGTAGGTGTGACCGAGAGTTTCGACTGGACGCGGCTACACACTGCTGCAGTGAGCTGCCTTGATGATCTGGACCTACTAGTGATCTGTGTAGTGTGTAACTGTTTTTCTTTCATATTTACCTGTTTGAGTTATTTATTTATGGGAATGTCAGGATCCATATTTACCTGTTTGAGTTATTTATTTATGGGAATGTCAGGATCCATATGTACAATATCGACCATGTTTGGCTCAACAGAATCTATTTGTGTTGCTGTGCATTGGGTCTGGAGTGTTTGACAACCGGGTGCAGCATGTAAATCCACTGGACTTCCAGAACTCACGCCAGGAACTGCATCAGGAAAACCAGGAATTCCATATGCAAATGCAGCGGATGATTTGTGTGTGCATACCTGTGTGTGTGTGTGTGTGTGTGTATTATGTGAATGTTCAGGACAAATATTCCCTGACTGAGCAGGAAAATAACAAAATAATTAGAATAGAAAATAATAAAAAAGTATCACTTTGTTAGGACCAAAACATGAAAAAGTCACGGCATGATCAAATTATTATTTACAAAAGTGTTTCATTTTCATTTCATATTATTTTTAGCATATTTCTAGCATATTTATTTTTGGTTACTGAAGTTAAGATTTGTTTTCAGATGAGACATTTTTAATTGCACTTATACCCATTCAGCATGTTTGAAGCCACGTCCTGAAGATTCACAGCAAATGCATCTGCATGGGTTCATCTGGTGCAGTCATAGTTGTGCTTTTACACTCAGTGGAAACGTTTCTCTACGTCCAGCGCATGTGTCCCCACACACAGGGCCACGCACACAGACCCTAGTCTCCGGGTTGCAGTTATCCAAACAGCAGCTACAGCTTACAGACAGTCTAATATGGCATTTTAGTAACCAGACTCATGTATGGGAGATGACTGTATGATTGAGGTGCAGACGATTAAACTGGCGTTTTACACGTGGCATTAAAGTTTTACTCTGTTGAACAACTAACAGTCTCTGAACTCACTGGGTGTGTTGTTTACAGGAACCCACATGGCCAGCAGTACAAGAGACATTTGTTTTTCTATTCATTTATTTTTCTTTATTCTTTATTGTATTTCATTTTATTTTTCTCCCACTTCATGCAGTTATCTTCCCCTCCCCTCTCTCTCTCTCTCTCTCTCTCTCTCTCTCTCTCTCTCTCTCTCTCTCTCTCTCCTTCTCTCTCTCTCTCTCTCACTCTCTCTCTCACTCTCCTTCTCTCTCTCTCGCTCTCTCTCACTCTCCTTCGCTCTCTCGCTCTTTCTCTCTCTCTCGCCCTCTCTTGCTCCCTCTCTCCCTCTCTCTCTCTTGCTCTCTCTCTCTCTCTCTCTCTCTCTCTCTCTCTCTCACTCACTCTGTTTATGACTCGTTCTTACATAGCAGACCACGTCAGTGCAAAACTTCACTGGGAATCATTGTTTGATTACAGTCTTAAAAATCATCAAACCTCTGCCTGATGCAGCCCAAAGGAACAAACTATTTCTGATATATAGATATGATTTTGCTGTATTGTTTATTTAAATAATATACTATTGATTTATTTTTAAATATTATTTATATTATTTAATCTATATATATTTTTGCACACAGTGGATGTTAAATTATTTGATTACATTTGATTTATACAACTTTAAAGCTTGTTTTCGTTGTTCAGAAAAGTGGGGTTGTCCTGTTCAATGTGTGTGTAACAACAAAAGACCATAAGCACTGCAGAAAGAATGTAAAATTTCAGGTGAATCAGACAATTCGTTCTAGAATTAGAATATACTGTGTAATTCAAGCAGTGTTCATTTTTAATTAAAATATGTAAAAGGTATGTTTTAAAAAATAAATGCACAAAAGCATGTAGGTCTTTTGAGTTTATCAGGAAACAGAAAAAAGACTCAAATGTGATGTGAAACACAATAATTCAGTTAATAAAGACCTAATAGCTTTTGGAGCTGTTTCACATCTTTCATAGAGGAATGGTTTTTCCAAACACCTCCTCACCATTCATAGTCCTGAATTGCACCTAACATCCACTAAACGTTCTGGAGCACACGTCGATAAATGTGTGTCCAATAGAGAAAAAAGCTATGTGGAAATGTTTGTTTAAAAAAGCAAAGTAAACAAAAGCTTCATAATTCAAAGAAAGCTTCCATTACATCAAATAATGTATAGCTATGGCAACAGGAAAAACATGAGGAGAAATGGGTAAACAGAAAGCTCAAAGATGTCAAAAAGAGTTCAAAGGTCAAAACCAGCTTCATCCACAGTCATGAATGGTATATGTATGGGCTGTAGAAGATCCTACAGTTTGCAGATTCAATGTGTTTTGTGTGTTGAAGGCTGTTGTGTGGACCAATGGGATATAATGTATACTTTTGTGAAGGGGTCATATACATGATGTTAACCAATGTAAAATACTATGAAGGGTTCATGTACATGGTGTTAATGTAAAATACTATGAAGTTCTTCCTTTGAATGTATAGCAACTAGCAATGAAAGGCTGTATGAAAATGTGCTGAAAAATATAAAAATAAAACAATGGTTCTAATTTCACTGCACTAAGTTGGGGTGGTGATTCATTCTGCTGGTGAAGCATGTGTCTGCATCTCAGTGTCAGAATGAACCATTCTGTGTTCCATCGAATACTTTGTGCATGAATTCTGAACTGAAGTTGAAATAAAAACCAGATAATTTCACATTCAAAAAGTACAGACAGGCTGTGTTCCAGTGACTATGTTATAATAGGCACGAAGTGATGGACCTCAGATCAAAAAGCATGGTCTTTAGATATCACGTTAGTTTCCACAGATAATGCACATACTGTACATTAACTGCATTAACCTTGATGTTTAAGCAGCATTCGTACAAATGACGCTCAGCGTATTTTCTGCGTCCAGACTTCAGACGCAACACACATTCAAACCACTAGGTGGCGCCTATGTCCTGAGCTTTCGATTGCGTTGTTTGTAGGCTCTTTGCACGAAGGAGGAATCAGTGTGTCACTGTAGCCCTTTGATTTGTGTAGAATTTAAAAAGCAAACGTTAAACGAACAAACTAAAGAACGAATAACTGCGTAGACTCGCACAAATAGCCTTATGCTTTGTATTTAGATCAGTGCAGCATTTACAATTATTGTTTGTTTTGTTTTATTTATTGATAAGGGGAAGTCTATAAGGGGACGCCACTTTCTCTGGTATCTCTAGTATTTTATATTAACTTGTTTAAATTACAGTAATATATACCTACTGAATATGAAACTATATTATCCTGATGTTTTCGTAACTGCAAGAGCAGATGTAAGTTGGTTCGCTATTTTTTGACAACAAATATTCCCTCCTCTTCCTTTTCGTGCTGCATGATGGGCTTGCAAAAGTATGACAGGTGTCTACAGAGCGGCAGCTTTTTGATTATTTTATACGGCATCCGGGATCTTTTAAGTATACTAGATCATTATGTATGTAAGTATACTAGATATTTATGTATGTAAGTGTGATTTTTGCAGCGTTAGCACACGAATTGCTCAGTCATACTAAAAATGGCTGGGATGTGATTTCTGTCTAAAATCAGCCAGGCATTAACCCTTTAATAACAGCTATAATGTATAGTTATTCAGATATGCTTTCTGTCGCCTAGGTTATATAGGGCATTATTAGTGTTGTCAGTGTTCTTTTGTTTGAAACGTCTCATATATAAATTATAACTTTTTTGGATTTTTACTACAGTCCAATTTTTATTAAATACTGCCATGTTACACTCATTCTTCCAGTATTCTGAGACACGGTGACCTAAACTTCTGGCTTCTGAGTGTCGTTTAATTTGTGAATGTCGTTTATCTTATTTAACAGAATCTGCAACATATGTGCAGCTAACCCAGCTTGTATGGTCGGGCAGTTTTTCAGTTAAAATAATCAGATGACGGGAAAACTTTAAAGAGAAATCTACTGGAAACAGATTTATATGTTAAGAAGAAGATGGTACTATGCATTAATCTGCATTTAACTGAAAATGTGCTAAGCTGTTAAACGGGGCACCTGTAAGAAATTATTTGAAAAATTGCCCTGCCCCCCACTCCAAAAAAGACCTGTCCAAATTCTTCACTGGAATCATTGAAAGTTCTTCAGAATAGGTACACAGACTCATGAAATCGATATAGTGAAATTAGAGTAAAAACAAACAAACATTACTTGGTTTTAACAGTTTGTATACCTGAACACACCTAAACAGGCTACTGATCATATCGCTTCACTCAATTTATTAAACATCAGGAAGCCTTTGGAAACAGAATAGGCTATATTTTGTTGATAAATGTTTAAGGTTAGACAGGCCAGACATGCGAACCTAACCAAGGTAACCAAACCTCCCACCCCTTAGGTAACAACGACACACATCTAAGCTTTCGTGCTGTGAAAGTCAAACTGAGCCTGTAATTGCGACGGAGCTCTGTTTATATGTGGCTGAGCTACAGGGACTGATGATGTAGCCTACAGACTGAATGATGTTTAGCATATAGGCTATTTGAACGCGTAAAAATTATACATTTAAACCTCTGCTCTTAACAGAGTAAAATCCCAGAGCTGAATGAGGTTTTACAGCGTTTATCCGCGTTCAGATAACACGATGCAAAGAGAACAGTTATTTAATTCAGCGCTGGTGCTTTTACTGTATATTTCAACAAGGAATCGGCTACGATTCGAACCAATAACAAACCAAAATATACTGACATTATTTGATGCAGCAGCCTGTGATGTAAAAGTAAGTGGTCTTTTAATGACAAAAGATATTAAAAATTGTGCAAGTTTTCGGTCAAGTATTTTCAAAATGAGAAACATTGCTCGTCTCAGCAGGCTTAGCTACATCGAAGTTGTGCTTTGGCAGCGCCAGGATAAGTAGACAAGACAAACAATATCCACAAACCGTACAAAAAATACATCCCAAGTAGCTTATAAGAACCTTGTTCTCACTGTATCAAATAATCGTTTTGGTGATCGAGCGTAGGTTATCCACTGACCACATAACTGGTGCCGGATATTTTCTCCTTAAATAAAAGGCAAGCAAGGTTCCTTTTTTGACAAAAATGGTCGAATCAACAATTTGGTTATTTAAACAAGAGATAATTACAAAACACAAACAAGCACGCACAGATTTACATTAGGGTGAGGCCGCCTACGTAATGCTTACAGATTATTTAAATCTATTGCAGTAGGCAGAAAGAAACTGGCCGATAATGCATTATTATTATTATTATTATTATTATTATTATTATTATTATTATTATTATTATTATTGTTGTTGTTGTTGTTGTTGTTGTTGTCATCGTTGCCAATGATTAATTTTCCACAAAAGTCTTTTAACAGAACTATTTAAAATAGCAACTGAAGTCTAAAATACCCTATATAAGTCTTCTTATAAATGATAAAAATCTAAGAATTTTATTGTGGTAAAACAGTGCTAATCATCTAAGCACGGAAATGATAACCACTTTGTAAACATATTTAATTTGCGAATCGTAGACGTAGATCCCTTTGACAAGGTGAAGGCCTGTAGGTTTTCAGCCAACAGTTTGAATAGCATTTAACATTGCAGGCTGAAAGAGTATTCAGTATTACAGAATTAAAATCTACATTTTAATCTCAATTTCATTCTCCATGGATTCTCTGCAGGCGGTGATTTTTTGTCTGTAATTATACTGCTAACGCACAACCGTCACTTGTGAGAAAGTCTAATCTTGCTAAAAATTATACTTCATCTTGGCAAGAGGTTCTGTTTTGTACACCAGTGGTGCCAGCTCGTGCTCTGCAGGAAACGGAACTCCTTTGCCCGTACAGCACTTGACAACAGCACCTGGTACCCTTTGTTGTCAAAACTGACCCCGGAATTTATAAGAGGGAGGTTGAACACGTACATTTAAACGGTCTAGCCTGAAATGCGTTGCCAAAAGTTTTGCTAAAATAGTAGTAGTAGTAGTAGTAGTAGTAATAATAATAATAATAATAATAATAATAATAATAATAATAATAATAATAATAATCTCCCATTTTTAACCTGGGAAAATTTGAATGGCAAACACTGCATCGATGTGATAACAGTATTGACATGTTTTGTGGACATGACGGGAAGATGGCGTGTTGAACACGATGTCACTGACGCCTTTTCACAGCTTTCGGTTCCAACTGATATGATGCGCTTTTCACAGATCCTCGGACTCAAACTATAATCAGGTGTTTTAGAAATGACATTATCGCCTTGCACCTGTTAGGTTTCCTTGGAGCGCGAGCATCTTTGCTCCACATAAGCGCATCTTGTCGCTTGTCGTTTGTATTGTTTGGGTAACAATACGTTTCGCGTCCGTCTGAGGTGTCATGTAGGCTCTCTGAGCAGTTGGTCCGCCTTTACCGGGCCTTTGGCGGGGACAAAGAGATAGCCTCGTTCAGCTTGCTGCCTGCGTTAACTCCAAATCACGGAACCGGTGTCCGATCTCCGCGGTGCGGCTGGGTGTCACCGTATACATCCTTGCTATCTGGGAGCGGTCCGCACTGAGGCGTCATTCTTTTCTCTTTTTGGCGTCTATTACAAAACCAAACTCGAACTACTTCCTTGTCCAGCTGTAGGCTGTCCGCCAGGGAGTTAATCTCCGAAGCTCCGGGTTTCGGGCACTTTAGAAAATGGCTTTCCAAAGCCCCTTTGACGCCCACCTCGATAGAAGTCCGCTTTTTCCTCTTCCTTCCCTGCGCAGCTATTTTATCCAGGCTCGTCGGACTCCCGGAGGTGGAATCTGCCTCCTCCAGCCACTTATTCAGTAGCGGTTTCAGTTTGCACATGTTTTTAAAGCTGAGCTGAAGCGCCTCGAACCTGCATATTGTCGTCTGAGAGAAAACGTTGCCATAAAGCGTTCCCAGAGCCAAACCCACGTCCGCCTGCGTGAATCCCAGTTTGATCCGACGCTGTTTGAACTGCTTGGCGAACTGCTCCAGGTCGTCCGAAGTCGGCATGTCTTCGTCCGAATGCTCGTGCTGTCCCTGATGGAGGCTCTGCGGGTGGCCGTGCTCGCTCAGGTGCGGGCTGTGGTCGTCCTCGCGCGCCTCCCCAAGGGAATGATGGTGCATTCCCTCTTCGTCTCCAGGCCCCAGGCTACCATATCCCGGCTGAGAGTAGATCATGCTCTGTCCGTTGGAAGCCGTCATACTGGGCATATGAGCCGTGGTTGTTGCCCTCCAAGCCCCCGCTTGGTGATGGGTCCCCTCGTGGGGCGCCTGATGGATTAAATGAGTTGATCGCGGCTGCTGTTGCAGACTGGGCGAGTGCTGGAGCTCCTCCGCGTCGCCCTGCAGTGCTGGTTTAATGTCCTGTTCGCCCAGCGCGCTGGAGGACCACGGCGACCCCTCTCCGTGCGACAGTGCTGTTAGCCACTGATGCGCATGGCTGAGCGGGTTCCCGCTGCTCTGCAGGGTGGTGTACTCATTCTGCAGTAGGCTTTGCGCGTCACTGTAGGCCGGTGCCTGCTGCATGTTCCCTGGCTCTGAGTGCACGACAGACGCGCTGGACGTGTGAATACTGTAATGGTTTGACGCCGTGGTCGCCATAGTTCCAGGAGGCAGAGTGTTTGGTCTTGTTAGGGGCGCCGCGCGTTTGACAGTTACTTTGTGCCACAGGCGGCTCCCCAGCGCCAAGCAGAGAGGACGCAAAGGCGCGCACCTGAGGTCCGCCTCGCTCTGCTCTCTATTGGTCAGAAATGGTTGACAGATGTGGTTGCCCCTGACAGCCTTGTGTTCATTGGTCACAGGAGATTACAGAACCCTGCGCACTCTCTTGAACAATACTTGAAGTTTTGTGCTAGGCTGAACACCAACACAGCAAGGCGTGAAGGAACGGAGTGCAAATACTTTTTTTTTTATCATTATGCGGTCTGAATTATACAGTTGCGCTTTCGTGGTCTAAATTGTGTTTTTAATTAGTAAATTTCAGTATATTTACGAACCGGTAAGTCTCGGTCAAGCGAACACTTGATTTAGGTTGTTGATTTCAGTTGATTTTTAAAAAATATTTATTTGTTTTTACAACACGAACACTTCTGAACATTTATTGAATATTTTTATATAAAATTATTTTATAGCTAACATTTAATTTGTAGTCTGTGTTTTATAGTACCGTAAAATTGAACGAAAAGCACGTAAAGGCAAAACAAAACGAATTAAATCAGATGGATTTGTATTGGAAAAAAAACATGATTAAGTACTCTATCTAGTGCAAGAAAGGTTACCCGATAACAAACAAATATAGAAATTTACAGAAATATACAGTATTTTCTGAATTTCAGAGTAAAATATTCGAACTGATGTGAATCACAGGTGAAAGATTAGTAATAATAATCGTCATCTCCATCATCATTTTCGTCATCATCGTCATCGTCTTCAGTATTATAATTACTTGGTATTAATGTAGTTAATACATTATGTAGCCTAATGTAATAGGCTAGTGGTAGTGCTGTTATTTGATGTAAAACCTGTTTACGGCTTATAACAGCAACAACAATTATAATATGTTCTTTCTCTGTTGCTGCCTTCCTCTCTCTGTCCCTTCCGTCCCGTCATAGTGCACACGAAGGGGCATATTTCTCGAGCCTCTGCTCGTTGCTATGGCGAGATGTGAATGAAACAACACCGCCCACGTCACAGCTGCTCGAGCCGCCTCTCTTTTCGCAAAAGGCCCTTTTTAACGGCTATGCTGGCGGGACAATGCCTGAAAAGCAGAGGGCATTGCGGGCCAGGCCACAGGACCAGGGAGAGGTGAATAGTTGTTCTCTGCGCCTGTCCAAAGTGTGGGCTACCTCTACACCAAGACGGTCTTTTGTCAACACAGAGCGCACACTGTTTGCACATCCCGTGGTATGAGGGGCTCTGCCTCATACCTCTCTCTTTAATCCGGAGCTTTTTAACCTAGTTACTTTCCAAATATGTTTTTAACAAACACCAACTAATCGCGCTCACTAATCACATTGGAAAAACACGTACAGGCTAACCCTATCATGCTTGACCCATCTCACAAAAAGACACATTGATCAGTTAAATAATTACCACGAACTGCTCAAACTGCAACATTTGGTAATTGGAATGTAATTGTTATAATTACAAGCCGTCGATGCTTAGACAATCGCGTTGGACGAACTAGAAAAACACATTACCTTAATAGAGTAATATGTAAACTATGGGTCATTCAATTACAAGACTTAATGACATAAATGACACGAAGCTCGTTATTAGGATGAGCAGACTAGTCATTTAATTTCTTGCGCATATATCAGATGTTACGATTATTTAGACCTGTTAACCTATTCTGTCGCGTTTTTAAGGAGTTAGCCCACATGTTAGTGGTGAATAATTTTAGTGTTAAATTAACAGTAATTATATCGACCCCATGCCGCTGTGATTGAATTTCTCATTCCCTAACTGGGCAAAACAGCCTTCCAACTCCATAACAGCCTAATAGAATGTTTTAAAACACAGCCATGCACTGATGTGAATACGTTAATAATTTATGTGCACGCTGAAATTTCGGGATGCTGTTAGAGCAAAACCACTTGAAAATCACACATACACACACACACACACACACACAAACACATAGACACACACACACAAGGAAAAAACAGTCTACCTTTGGGAGCTTCCTGAAAAATGTAGGAGACATGAGTAGTATTCAAAACGTCAAAACACACACACACACACACACACACACACACACAAAGAACACAAGATTTGTTTAAAATATTGCTTTATGTCTGCCATATCATTACCAATAATAACATTACATATTTTGTACAATGCCATTGTTTATAAAGGTCACTTGGAATCTGCTGTTTGTCACCAAACTTCTTAATTAGAACAATCTGTGCTTTTGTTGACTCCATCATTACATGGTTGATTACATGTTTTATCTGTGCACAAACACACATGGAGGTATATGA
Organism: Tenebrosternarchus preto; assembly: GCA_025802075.1. Taxonomy (NCBI): domain Eukaryota; kingdom Metazoa; phylum Chordata; class Actinopteri; order Gymnotiformes; family Apteronotidae; genus Tenebrosternarchus; species Tenebrosternarchus preto. The sequence continues at coordinate 12,553,846 of JAOYMR010000006.1, forward strand.
TATGTGTCTGTAACACACGCCAGGGCAGGTGGGTTCATCTTTTCAGTTTTCACTCTTCCTTGCCTCCAGCTGTTTTTCACAGAGCTTGTCTGAGGTGAACCATGTTGTAGATGTGAGATGGACTGGGTTAGCAGGTCTCACTGTCCCACATTCACATGCAATTAGGCCTCACAAAGGCCTTGTTAAAAGTGTAATCCTGGGACTCCCTTTCGCTTTGATAGTGTTGGCCAGCTGTAGAGGAATGGCCATTATACTCCTTATAAAAGACCTTCAGCTTAGTTCAGTGCAAAGGGTTCCCACTGAGTACAGCAATACTGGGGTCACTGCTGTAAACTCACACATACACACATGCACACACACATGCACACACACACACACACACACACACACACAGGGACACACAAACACATACGCACATGCTCACACACAGACCACACAAAGACTTCGTACTAGATTAACACACACCTCATTAGATCAAATACTCTCAGCTCAGCAGTACACAAAAGCTTGCTACCTAAAGCTGCCTGCTGGTATAGAGTCCAGACTGGCCCCCACGGTGCAGGTTCCAGTGGCTCACTCTGGAGCCCCAGCAGATGCACACAGTAGCACCAAATCTTAAACAAATGCTCACATTCAGCCGCTGAAGAAACACCAGATCAGGTGCTGATATAACATTTGATGTCCAGATGTTACAGGTGAGATTTATCAAGTGATAAAGAGGCAGTTCCATTCAGTTGTGAGTTAAATGTGATGTGTTACTGCACTCACCAACAGCATAGCAGGATATTTTTGTAAAGTATCTCATTCTCAAGCAAACACAAAACAAGCAAGTATGTTTCTTAACAACAGTTAAATGTTCTGTGTTTATGTGCACCAGGTGATCATTTGACTGGAGAGGGTCTCTTGTTCCTGGAGGGCATTAAGCACCTGTGTGTACAGGTGTGTTTTTACAGTGCTGGATGGATGGAGTCCCACAGAGGAATGTTTTAGCTCAACATGGCAGGTTAGTGCAGGTCCGATCCAACGGATCCAGAACTCCACAGAACTGCTGAGCTCGGCTCAGCCAAAGCCCACTGGCTCGACGGCTTCAAACAACAAAGCAAAACGACACAAAACAAAACCACACAAGTACAATTTGGGCGTTGTGTATCCTCCAATCTCTCCCTCATGGGACAGGGCTTTGGCGCTACGATGTGGGATTACGTTGGCGTCACTAAGAGCGTTTTACGCGCGTTATGGCAGACAGTGACTCTGGCTCGTGCGACGGCATCTCGACATCGGCAGATTAACCAGGTAATCCCATGGTCCCAGGGTCTCAGACTTTGTGCAGGACGCTGTAATTAGTCACCTAATTAGGGGAATTATTTACATATCCAGAGCAAATGGCTAAAGGGGGTTGAGCGAATAATGCTAAGAGTGTAATACGTAACTGTTTAGTCATCAAGGTATTTGGAACATGTAAAGGACACAGGCAGTAACAGCATCTCAAACTTTAATGTAAACTGGACATCTCTCCCTACAGTCAGAGTTAGAATACTGCTAGGGTAGTTTAATGGCTGGGTGCATTTTACAGCCTAGGAGATGAAGCTATAAAAGAAAATAGCTAAAAGCACATGGCTAGTATTTTATTTTCTTATTGTGCAGCCTGTGTGTATGTCAAAAAAGGTCTACAATCATAAAGGTGGAGAATAAGGAACCCCTGTGTTGTGCTGCAAGTGCAATTCTGAGGATCATTGTTTTGAAAGAGAAAGTGTATTTGAGTAAATTGTATTTGAGTAAAGTGTATTTGAAAGAGTAAAGTGTATTTGAGTAAAGTGTATTTGGCCACTACGCTTATTGTACCAAAGATAAAGGTAGGTGAAAGGTTTTTTTGGTCTAATGCACGTTAAACTCTACTGTTAATGCATAGTCATTTTGCTAAATAAAGCAGCTCACTTTTGCCCAACACTGAAAAGGCTTTTCTCCTAAAAAGAAGTGAGATAAAGAGAATGGCAACACCATGGTAAATATCAATGTAATAACGAGATCTGGCTTAACAGTAATGTACCAGGCTGTCCCCTGCCTGGTTTTGCTAAGGTCACAATTCACGTTAAGCAGAAGAACGGATGGAATTGCGATTCTGTGAGCATCTCACGTATCACTAGCGAGTTCCTTTAGCCGCTGCTAACGTTCTGCGCTGATGTTTTTGTTTGGTGCTCCATGCAGTCACGTTACCCTTTATCACAGCTTCAGTGCTATGTGAGAGACCCGCCCCCCTCACCGTTACCAAAAGAGCTTCTAGCAGAAGCACTAAAACGTGCCTTCGCTCGGCAAAGCCTGGCCTTGCCAATGTCACTTCCACTTATGCTCATGATGGGAGATGTCTGTTAGGTCTTTTGTAGCCCCTTAGAATATTCACGGTACCGCAGAAGGTTACAGCCATGAAAGTCTAAGCCAATCGATATAGATGGGCTCACCCCAGATTAAACCTGAAGTAAATCTGGACAAATCAATCCGGATGGTTACACTACAGGTTAAAGCCGGAGTATATCAGTCCAAATCAATATATATGGCTGAACCGTGGTTTAAAATGGCAGTATATCTGCCCAGTTCAGTGCTAATGGGTATGCTAGGGCGGTTAAAAGCTGGAGCAAAGTGGTCTGGAGCAAAAGCACTGGTTAACATAGTGAATCTCATTCAGGTCTGTGCAGTTAAAGGTGGTATGAGAGAAGCTCTGCAGACGGGAAAGCAAACACGACAAGCTGCAGGGCTTCCGACGCATTTATACGTGCGTTAATTCAGAGCGGGAGCACGTTTGCACGTGCACGTGTGTGTCCCGAGCTTTCCAAAGACTCATTCTTCTAACCACAGGCAACAATGATTATTAACTAAAAAGGCATTTTTGTTGCCCTCTTTTGTCTCACAACACACAAACAGTCTGCAAAATTACACAGAAATAAACAGGCAGAGTGAGACCAGCTTGACGAGCTCCTATAAACCCGATAAACCAATACGCCAATTCACTTCTGTTTCTCCTTCTCTCCCTGGTTCTTTCTGTTCCTGTTCTTTCTCTGTTGTACTGCCTTTGTCTCCCCGTTCACCTCTGCCCTCTTTGTTGGGCCAACAGACCTCAGAGTCTCCCATCCCTGCCTCTCTTAAGATCCACTCAAGCCTCACTAAAGCGTTCACCTCGTTTAGGTCACTTTCCCAAGAGGCTCTCTCCCCCGTCCGAAAGGGGGAAAAAAAGAAAAGAAGTGGTTTAAGACAGGACACCATCTGTCCTCCATCATAAAGGACTATGGGCATGGTGTGTGTGTGTGTGTGTGTGTGTGTGTGTGTGTGTGTTTCTGTGAAAGTGAGAGTGAATGAAAACAAGGATGACAGGGAGAGGCTCCAGCTCAGTTGTGAAAGTCGGAGGTAAGTGTGTAGGATGGTATACGTCAGACATGCTGTTTATTCACACTGCCTTTGTGTGCATGTGTGTCGAGCCTTATCTGCGTCTTTGTTTGTTTGTGAGAGAATGAGTGTGTGTGTGTGTGTGTGTGTGTGAGAGAGAGAGATTAGCGGACCCCCCTCTGGTTTGCGATTCCCTACAAAGCTGCACCTTGCAGCTGCGACCCGCCTGACCCCGTGCTGCCATGGTAACCGTAGGCCCCCAACCTGCCCTCAGTGGCTACTCTGTGTGCCTGAGAAAAGACCAACTGAAACTCAAAGAGCCATTTAGGCGAAGCTTCACCACACGAACCTGAAACAGGACGTCAGAAACGATGGGACGATCAGAGTCGGTGCACAGGGGAACCAGTGCATTATTCTGTATAGGCTTTTCTTTATTGTGATGAACCTATTTTCTAGAATTGGAATTTCTTTCAAGAAAATGTGATACAGCACATATTTTACCAAAGGGAGCATAAACACTAGATCAAATCTTGGCATACAATCTGAAATAGTTTTCAGCTAGATATGGGAGGAGTGTTTGAGATCACAGAATATTTGCATTTCCAAGAATAAAAATCTTTCCTTTTTTATGTAGAAAGCTTATTTGACCATTCTAGTACTGGGAGGCATTTTCCATTCTATAAAGCAATATTCCATTCCATTCCATCAACTTCCTTTTTCAAATCAAGCTTTTAAAATGAGGTTTTCATCTACAAACATTTCATTTACAAACAAGGTAAGTACGATTACTCAACAGGTTACCCCACCCCATCCATTTTTCATCTATTCTCTTTTAGACTCTATAAATAACCAAAAGTAAGTATGACTGTAAATTTCCAGGACTTTGGTTCGGCGGCCGAATCCTTTCTTCATTTGCGTTCAGCAAAATCGTCCTTGATCATTCCAGTTCCCACAAACTCTTTGGTGCAGGAACAGTAGCTGATGAAACCTCATGAAAGGTGATGCTGTGCTGAGGCCTCTTGATCCAGCAGTTACTTTCCTCTGCAGAAGGAACAGGAGGAGGAAGACCTCCAGCTCCAGCTCACGGTCCACACGCTACTCCAGACGTTTCCTCAGACTGCAGGCCTTGATATACATGCTACTGTGCTTTCAATGGGCAAACAAAAACTCCACTGTTTTTCTATAGAAAACAAAAGCTCAACCATTCTTCTAAAGCAAACGAAAACTCTACTGTTCTTCTAAAGCAAGTGAAAACTCTACTGTTCTTCTAGAGCAGCTAGGCGACACAAAAACAAAACATATCCCTTTATCCTCTTGGGTTTTTTATTTATTCAATAACATGTTTTAGTTATAAATGGATTGACATGGATTGATGTTTTTAGTTATAAATTAGATTCATTAGAATAGATTCATAGATTGATTTATAGATTAGGTGGACTAAGATGCCAGATTTAAAAGCTAATACCAGCCTTCCATACAGTGGTGCACTAATGTGATACACTGCAGTAATACATTAGAGAAGGAATTTGCAAGGATGTGTGGCCTTTTATAATAGAATAATATTGAACTCTACGACCTTTTGTACCTTTAGTAGTATTTAGCGTAAGCAGTGGTTGAGATCAAGTCAAACCAATCAAACCGTTTTGAACAGACATGCTCACAATGTGTGTTTATGAAAACATAAAAAACCCTACTCTGACTTAATACACGTGGTGTCACCACACAGTGCTGTTTCAGGAGCTGACACGTGTGTGTGTGTGTGTGTGTGTGTGTGTGTGTGAGATGTAGTGAGTTTTACTTTTTTCTTGGTCCTTGCACATGACTGATCCAGTATATGGTTTGACATTTTTTAAAAACTGCATTAATATGCTGCCATGTACTCACTGCATCATCCAAATATTACAGTGCAGTCTTAATGCAATCTTAATGCAATCTTAATGCAGTCTTGATGCAATCTTAATGCAGTATTAATGCAGAGACTGTATTAAGTCTGCACTGTAATATTTGTAGGATGCAGTGACTATATGGTAGCATTTAATTACTCATACATTCCACAACTGGGAATATAAAATGCAGGGGTTTAACGCAGTCAGCAGTAAATATTAATAGCAATAGTCCAGTGAGAACAGCAAAGCTGTGTCTTAGCTTTAGTATCACCCCTCTGGATAAAACACACCTTATTACGGTTGGTTTGAAAAGCTCCTCTTGCTTTTTTGTTCTTTTTTCATTCTCTCTGGGATTTATTACTCCAGTACAGCAGTCATGGAAAACCTTGTACAGTTAACAAGAGTGAAAAGAATATCACTCCATTTGGATCTTTTCTGGGCTCTTGTTGAGAGATTTTGTTAGTGAAATTTTGAATGTGTGAGCATTTGTGTGTGTGTGTGTGTGTGTGTGTGTTAGTGTGTATGAGTGTTTGTTAGTGTGCTTGTGTGTGTGTGCACAGCATGTCCAATGTGTCCCAGTCGGTGCTTAACAGTCTTTTGGAATAGTGCTATTTTTTCACTGAATATGGTTGTATGTTGAATGGGACTCATTTCAGTTCTTCAGGTCATTCTGACCTCCTTAGAGCACAGGTGAGGTGTGACCTCCTTAGAGCACTGGTGAGGTGTGACCTCCTTAGAGCACTGGTGA
>JAOYMR010000006.1:12589860-12602492 GCA_025802075.1 Tenebrosternarchus preto
GTGTGTGTGGTGGTGTGAACGTGGGCTGTGTGTGTGGTGGTGTGAACGTGGGCTGTGTGTGTGGTGGTGTGAACGTGGGCTGTGTGTGTGGTGGTGTGAACGTGTGTGTGTGTGTGTGACACAGACGTGTGTCAGATTGCTTAATCCCAAACTCCCCCTTTCTGTTAGGCTTTAGAGTTTGATTTTTACACTGTCGCATTACAAAGCAGTAACATTAAAATCGGTGTGAAATGAGCAGAGACTGACATGCTCAAGTTTGTGTTACAGGTGGATGCTATAGAATACTACAGCTCTCAGGTGGCGGCCCTGGACAGGGACCTGGAGAATCACCGAGGGGCAGACGTGCACTGTCCGCTGGGAATGGCCTTCGTCACACTGCAGACCAAAACCATGGCGGCTCGGTATGTGAGCCCAGCATCGTCTGTATTACACACACTGTTTGAAAAGGACCATGCAAGTTCTTCATCGGGAAACTCTCTACAGTGTTTCCCACTCTCCTGCAAGCCTGTAGCAGTGCTGTGTAACATCTCCCTTGAAAACATTCTCCATCCCAGATTTGTGCTTTTGTCCTGAGAATATACATTATTTGAAGTTTGCACGTTCTGTCAGCCTGTAGACTTCTACTATAGGCTGCAGTCAGACCAGTGCAGATGAGTTTCTTTGAAATAAATATTGTTGAACACTGAGCATTTAAATGCACTGATCTACTCCTTCTCAGCATCCTGAAGGACTTCAATGCTCTGGAATGCCAAGTGGGGACCAGGGAAATGATTGAAGGGCGTATGGCCAGCAGAGGACCATGTAACTGTGGTGGAGAACCTCAGTCTTCATCTACCAGTGAACACCTGAAAGTGAAGAAATGGAGAGTGAGCTATGCCAGCCATCCTAATAACATCTACTGGTAGGTGTCGTAATGCATGGGGTTGTGATGTCTCCTCATGTTTTACACAGCTTTTACAGTAGCATCCCTTTTGTCATATTGTCTCCTAGGGCAAATCTGTCGGTGAAGGGGTTGTGTTGGTGGTCTCGATGTCTGCTGATCAATGTCTTCCTCTTCATCCTTCTCTTCTTCCTCACCACTCCCTCTATAATCATCTCCGCCATGGACAGGTTTAATGTTACAAAGCCCATCTACCTAAACGTACGTCACTGTAATACTGCAGCTCACATTCCAACATTGTAATTAGACACCAGCACTACCTACAGTTAACAATACAATCTTTATTAATAGAGCACTTTTAAACAACAGATGCTGACCAAAGTGCTAATAAATAAACAAAATAAAATGCACTACATCACCCTGAGGGACCCCACATGTCAGAGGTGATGAGGAAGATACAAAGTCACCAAGGCTGACTGAAAAACTCCTGTCAGATAAATAAGATCTAAACCATTCCAGTGCAGTGCCTTTTATACCAACCCATCTCTCCAGCTGAGACATGAGGATGTCATGGTCCATCGTATCAAAGGCAGCTGTCAAGTCTAAGAGCATAAGGATTTACAATGGCATGAATATTTGGTCCAACAGTATCAATAATACCTTTAAGAAGACGTGGAGGAACAGCATCTGTGGGGGAAGCTGAAGATTTGATAATATCCTAAAGCACAGAGAATGAAACAGGCTCGAACTGGTTAAAAACAACAGAGCACATAACTGTAATTTTAACATAAAACTACAGCCTTCCCTTCCACAACAACTGTCTACACACCTTCTAAAACTCAAACAGCCAGAATGTGACACCAGCATCCGTTAGCAGCTGTAACCAGTAAATGTAGAACGTGCTGTGGTACAGCTGTGTCTTGTTGTACAGGATTGTATTGTTTTCTGAACCTCTGTTCCTTGTGTTTTGTGTTTGACCCACTAGATTTCCGTTATCAGTCAGTTCTTCCCGACTTTGTTGCTGTGGTCCTTCTCTGCACTGTTGCCTACTATGGTGTACTACTCTACACTGATGGAGGCCCACTGGACCAAGTACACATGACCATGAACACACACACACACACACGTGTGACTGCTCCCACATGGAAAGATTGAGATGCAAAATTGTGTTGGCAGGTCGAGTGAGAACATAAGCATGATGCACAAGCTCTACATCTTCCTGCTTTTCATGGTGCTCATCCTACCATCTCTGGGCCTCACCAGGTCAGATTTCATCTTCTCTCTGTGGCTGTCAGCTTAGCCAGCCAGACATCTCCTTAACAGGTCCTCCCTTGTATCTGTTTCTCCAATGCGCTCTGAGTGTTTATATCATGTAACCTAATGTTAGTCATCACAGGCTATAATAGATGCTTGCTAGCTGGGTTAAGCTTGGTGTTACATCACTGTTGCAGTGCACAGGGTTCTTCTCAGGCTTGTTGAATATCGCTCCTCCCTCCCACCCCCCACAGTTTGGACGTGTTTTTCCAGTGGCTCTTTGATGAGCAGTCTGAGCGGAGGCTGAGGTTCGAGTAAGTGAGCTTTTGTTTGCTTACAGCGCTCCATTCTCCTTCAGCTTCACCTGCTTCAGTTCAGTTTGTTTCACCTACTTTAGTTTAGATCTAACAGAGGAACCTGATTTCCTGTCCTTAAGAATGTCTCCTGTCTCAGGTGCGTGTTTTTGCCGGACCAGGGCGCTTTCTTTGTGAATTATGTGATCGCGGCCGCCTTCGTTGGCTCCGGAATGGAGCTGCTGCGGTTGCCAGGGTTACTGCTCTACTTGGTGCGCATGGCTGTCGCACGCTCAGCTGCAGAGAGGAAATACGTGAAGCAGGTGTGCCAGTGACCTCTGACCCCAGACGTACACCATTCCTGTGTGTAAAATGAAACCACACTAATCCTAAATAATAGAGACCAATAGCATCCAATGGGATGGCATACAGAACATTTAAAGTTTAATTTGTAGGACTCAAGAGGTTTTATGCGCATTTATGTTTTATGTATATATGTTTTACACAACTTAAGTGTTGTGTAACATTTTGATTAACCCCATTTGTGTGTTGTGTGAAGAATCAGGCGTATGAGTTTGAGTACGGTGCCATGTACGGGTGGACTCTGTGTGTGTTCACGGTCATCGTGGCCTACAGCATCACCTGTCCTGTTATAGTACCGTTCGGTAAGACAAGCGTGATGTATAAGATGTCTGTCTGTCTGTCTGTCTGTCTGACCCCCCCCCCACCCTTTCTCTCTGATAGTGTTGAGTTGGAGTGAGTAGAGGAGGTTGGGTAAGGAGTACGTTTGTACAGCTTTAGAGAGGACCTTCAGAAACAATTCAATCTGATTTGGACTAGCGCTGCACATTAGAAATGTGGTTCCTCAGGCCAGCAGCACACGTGTCCTCGCAATCAGCGCCATGTTGCTGGTCGTCTGCCCCGTGAAAGTTTTACTCGATCAAGGGGCGCCAAGACTTGCATGTTTAATGTGTTTGCTACAAACCATATGTAGATGATTAAGAAAGTAGAAGAACGTAACTAAAGCACAGGTGAAGAGAACAGGTGGTGGTGAGCACACCTGTCCGTCGCACCTGTCCGTCGCACCTGTCCGTCACACCTGTCCGTCACACTCCACACACAAACCTCCCTGCTGGCCGGAGGTCTGCTGTTTTTTTCTGCACTAACTGAGTCATTAGTCACTTCAGGAGATCATTTCTATTTCCAGGAAAGGGTTTAAAAGTTTTCTTTATTAAAAAAAACATGTTTTAACATACTCACATTTCATGTCAAAATACGGCGTCAGATCGCATGGGAGAGAGGAAGTGTAAGCAGGAACTGTACCTTTTGGCTGGTGTGATGTAGGCTTTGGAAGAGGCACTTTTTGTCAGTTTTTTCCTGGCTGTCAAAGTTTAAGCAATTGGGAATAACGTGTGTATGTGTGTGTGTGTGTGTGTGTGTGTAGGTTTTCTGTACATGGTTTTAAAACACCTGGTGGACAAGCACAATCTGTACTTTGCCTACCTGCCTGCCTGCCTGGATCAGCAGGTGCACACAGGAGCTGTCAATCAAGCACTGGCTGCTCCAATCATCTGCCTTCTGTGGCTGTATTTCTTCTCTGTGCTGAGGACAGGTACAAATAACAATCACTCAATACCCATTGATGGTCATTCATTTCATAAATAATAATTGAATCATAACATCTTTGTGTTTTTGCAGGTTTCATGGCGTTTACGTCTCTCTTCACGTTAGTGGTTCTGTGCGTAACGATTTTCATTGGCATTGGTTATACCTGCTTTGGTCTTTTCAGATACCTCAGTCCTCACATGTATGTGGTAAGTTCTGCATTAAATCTCTGTGTATTTACTCCTTCAGGGGACCCAAGTTTGTGTCGTAGCATAGAAATAGAATGTCATGATAACAACCATGTGTGGGAACCTCAGAGAAAAGGTCTCCTTCACCACAAAAAAGTCTTCTGGTTAGAATCAGTCCATGGATGAATGGATGGATGGATGGGTGGATGGGTATATAGGTTGGTATAATATAGGCTGGTAGTTCGGTATAAACATTGAACAGATGCATTCATGCTTCAAGTGGGTTTCGTGTGTGTGTGTGTGTGCTTGCGTGTGCGTGCATCTGTGGACTGCACAGGTTAAGGAGGAAGAGGAGTCTGTTGATGAAGCTTCAGAAAGTTCCACTGGCTTGGTGAGTTTGCAGTTCTTTCACTGCTCAAACTCTAAATATGTCTGGTTTTGCTCAAATGTTGCCACTTCAGAAATCTGTACAAAACCATTCACTGGTTTTGAGGCTGTTAAGGGACAGAATATCTGGGTGGCCCTGAAGGCTTAGGTGGGCCTTTTTGGTGATTGACAAGTGATTAAGTGACATCTGGTTGTCTGTGAGGACTTTACGTTGCCTTCTAAGGTGGACATTAACCAAATGTCCTTCCAAGTTGGAGTGCAAACAATGAGAGACCTAGTAATGACCGTAGTAATTTATTTACCAATATGCTCCTTTTTTTAGTGGGAATGTAATGCAGAATGAATAGTCTGTCTTTTTCAGGTATATCTTCCTAAGGTTTTGAATCCTGACTCTGCCTCTGAGTCCTCGTGGAGGTTCAGCTCCCACCATTCATATGGCACCACTGACACAAGCTCAGCGTTCCACGGTACAGACGAGGAGCTGCAGGACTCTGACAGTTAACAGCGCCATCGTCCAGAGATTTAAAGAGTCAAACAGCAGTCTGACTTTCATGGCACAGACTGTATAAGGCAAGGCCCCGGAGGGGCGGGGTCAAGGCCGGCACCGGAGGGGCGGGGTCAAGGCCGGTCTTTGTTACTGCTGTCAATATGAAGACACTCCTGAGCGCTTCTGGGATCTGTGGGAGCACCATGACCACCTCACTCAAACAGATTGAAAAACTAAACTAATTCAGGACAATCTCGGATTCATCTGCATTTAGGTAGAACCACACAAACGTACGGGGGGGGGAGAGCCTCTACTAAAGGGATGATGAGGGATCATCACAGACGGTGAATTGATGTTATTGTGGATCTTTGAGAACAAACCCATCTTGCCAAAGACTGGAACAGAACCTCATAAATGGGACAGAACCTCTTAAATGCTGCATTATTTCACCAATGAGAAGCCCACCTAATGAATGTCCTTTAATGTTGGCCAAATAATGCTTGACCCAAACGCCTAACTGATCTAATAGGCTAAATGGATGTATTTGAGGTATGATTTACACAAGCATCTGCATTCTGTAATCAGTATAATAAATCAACATGTATATTATAAAAATGAATATTATAATAAAACACATCATCGACAAATTAAATATTTTGTGGTCTAATTTGATATTCTGTGCTTCTGAATTTATTACAAAAAAAATCATATGAATGCACTGCATGAATTTCTCATAATTCCTACTGTGAGATGGGATTGTGTGCGCACGTGCACATGGGCACGTATGTCTGAGGGCGTACGTGTGTCTGTCTGGAGAGGTGGCCATTTCCAGTTCTCAGCAGTAGATGGCGATGTAATTCAAGGTTGCCTTTTGGAGAGGCCTCTGTGTATGTGTGTGTGTTCACGATTACATCCTTTGTCCTAAACATTGGGATTTTTTATGAGTTGCTAAAGGAAGAGCAGATGTATGGGTGGGTGTACGTGTAAGTAGGTGACCTTTTTAATGAAGGAGAATGTATGAATGCTTCTCAATTGCATGAATTATATCATTGGAATAGGAACATATTTGGATTTCCTGATCAGTTTAACAAATGTATAATGTGCCTCAGAAACTTAAACTCAAGATTTTCTTGGTATTGTGTGAATCAACAAGGATCATCCCAGTAACATGCCCAGATCATCATGCTTCAGCTGGTCACATTGCCACGCTGATTAGCAGAGTTGGAGCACAAACATCTTAAACTGACACCACAAAATCCTCCAAAATTTTATCCCCCACCTACTGTGCTAACAGATATTTGAGAATAAATAATAAATATCTTTTTTTCATTGAGAACACAATTACTGTTGATGGAGTGGGAGGGGGAGACCTGAAGAGAATGGACATTGAGTATACATTCATGAACTGTTCTGCTTTAAACTCAACTGGTAAATCAGGAATCTCAAATACTAAACCAATTTGCAAGCTTTCAGTTTACCTTTAGGTCAATGACACTGGGAATGTACAGACACTTCTTTGGGTAAAGCCTTGAAAATGATACATAATACTTGCTTCATCTGCCTGAGAAACATAAATCAGTATTTTGTGTATTTTTTTGTACTGAATTCTTCCGTTAACATACTCTTACTCTCTCCAACGCACTTAAAGGTCACCAGGTTCTCTTGGCTTCCACTACTGGATCTTTTTTTACTGTGCAAGAAACAAAAACAGTATGTAAAGACTAAACTTTCTGTTTTACGCATTTCTGTCTGTGTGGTTATACTGCACATGCTCCAATGTAACCACCCATGGTGTTTAATTAAACAAAAAAAAACCTCATCCTAACTGTGTAGAACATATGTACACATCTGCTCTTCTGTGTGCACATAGAATAGTTGTAGATTTTATAGTATTATTTATGAGACGTCCAGAAATAGCCTAATGGTGCTTATAGCCAAGGAGAGTTTTATAATAGCTTCACAATTTAATAACCTCAGTACATTTATACACCCATCAAATTCAAATGTAGATAAGGGAGTATTTGACCCAGGAGTGAAAAGGTCAGACTGGGATGTGAAATGCTTCCAGCGTGGAAAGGCCACTTGCAGTCATAGCAATCCAGAAGCTATTTGGTGGCTATTTAGTTACGCACGTGTGTGTGTGTGTGTGTCTGTGTCTGTGTATGTGTGTGTGTGTTTTCTGAAGCAAGACTATTGTTCAGAGACGCCATCTGTGACATCTGAGAAGTGTAGAGAATGCTTCATAGAAGAGAAACACAGTTTGATACGTGTGTGTGTAGTTGGATCATGACTCTCGCTGCATGCTAGCGAAGACAGAAAATATTTCTGAAACTGGCCTGGATGGTGAAACATAGAAGATGTAAAAGAGCACATTGTTGAAGATGTGAGGGGTTTTCCACTCAAGGAATTCACTGAGGAAAGTGTGTGTGGAGAAGGGAGGGTGTGTCTGGATTTATTTACACTTCTGGCTTTTTTACACCGTTAAGGGAAAATATTGAGTAAAAATTCCACTCTGCTCCAATTCTGCGGCTTTTGTCAAGAAGAGAAGACGATCTGCAGAGACGTCCAAGCATGACGCTGGGCGGGAGAGAAGGGAGTGGGCAGTGACTGGAAACACGCAGCAAACGTGGCCGGCAGTGGCTTATCAGGGTGGAGTGAACGTGAGTTACTGCCGTCGAGTCATGGGAACTGGGGTCAGGATTCTGGGAGCATCTCCGGGGTGGGAGTGGGGCCAGTCTGGCCTCTTCTGAATCACGCCGATGTGATCGGGTTTCACAGTCTATGAACTGACACTCTGGTTTTGTGTGCACTGTAGCTCTGGCTGTGTTTGGCCCAGTACTGTGCCCTGAAATACTGTCAGTTCATAACTGTTTCTACAGTTGGACAGGATACTGGTTTGACCGTGGACTATTTCAAAATGTCCTGCTGCAAATTTTAGCCACATGTTTATTGTCCTTTCTTCTGCTCCGTCTCTCTGTTACTTCTCTTTTAGATACATACAGGAACACTCTATTCACTGCTGGTAACCTCTAGTTTTATTGTCTAGAGAATAAGTCCTGAATGGCAGTGGACCACTGTGGTCATTTCTGCTTTATATCCAGGTTGTGATTGATGGCTCTAACCTCATAACCCTGTGCGTGTATGACTGATCTCTTTGCCAGCCAACCACAAAGCCCACTTCCCCTCTGATCCCTCCCTTTTGTTGGAAGGATTATTCCCATGGCAACACTGGTGGTCAATAGCATTCTGAGTTGCAGGATTGTGGCGTGAGCCACTAGGCCATGCAGCGGGACTGTGGTTATTCAGCTTCAGTGTGACAGAGCTTTTACTGGGGGACCTCATTAAACTGCCAATGCTCTGTTCATCATTGTATGATTTATGCAGACGACAGAGCGCAGAGAAATAACGGCACAATCCTATGACTCTTGCTGAACGATCAGAAATTTTGCCAATTAGTCCATGAAAGCGTAACCTCTGAAAATATAATACAAATAAATATACATATCCCCTTTTATGTTTCTTAAAGACAGATGCCAGCCAATCCCATGACTTCCACACACCAAACTACGTTCTTCATCTGTTGCTGATAAACACTAGCAGATTCCTTCATTCCGTACCAAGATGCATTTTTCCCAAGCACTCCTTCAGCATCCCTCCTCCCATTTCCTGTGCAAACGCTTCCCACCTCAGCACCACAAGCAAAAGCACAGTGAGGTCCGTGTGGTGAGTTAAAGTCAAAGGTCATTGAGGTCTAGTCGGTGAGTTATGGGCAAAGCACAGTCGAACAGAGGCTTCCAGTTGCTTGGTTTCAGTCGTATGTCTCTAAGAGTCAGTGCAGTGCATGATGACAATATGATGATCAGCAGCAATATGCATATCACACAGATTCTCAACTAGGGTTAGGGTGACTCTTCTCATAAAATGAACATATAAATCATCTGTGAATGTGAAAAACACTATTCAAGTCCTCGTATCAGTCACACTACAACTTGCTATCATGCAAGTTGCACATAATACCTACCAGCTGTGTGGGAAAGTTTGGCATCTTTGCAAGCTTGTTTACAGCTCCACATCTGTATGGACTGATTCAAGGGACTGTGGTTTTATTTGTCCTAAAGAAACAATTTTTATGACCTCACTTTAGTGAGAACTGAAGAATGAATGATTCTGTAGTGTGAAACAGTAAAATATTTACGGTAGTAGCGGTAAATATAAATATAATTATTTCACCCACTAAAATAGTTGTATTTTAAATGATATGTTTTGAAATGTTGTTTAATCAGAATCATTAGGAAGTGTTTGTTTAAGAAGTGTTTATTATTAGAAAGCGTTGTCCCGTATTCCGCGCAGCTCTCTCCCTGGAAGTGCTTCCACGTATTTTTCAGTTTAGGCAAGTGTTTACGTCCGCCAGGCACGCCCCAAACGTTGTTGCTACAGCAACGAGTAACTAAGGAAATTTACTTCGTGTTTACTTCGGCAACGGGTATCATGGCTAAGCTTTTGCGTGCCGTCTGCATACGGTGAATAAAATTGCACTGCAGTACGTCTGTTACAACAATCTAGTATAACACGACAAGGGGGTTGAGATGGATTCAAACACTTTGTACTATTCATTGGATTTAGTGTCTGGAAAAGGACTTACATTGAATACAGAGCAGAGAGCAGCCCTTCAGACTTCTATGATCATTCTCAAGAGAAACTACAAATTCAGTCGGGTTCTCTTTTGGGGGAAGATTTTGGGAATTAAAAATGATTATTTCATAGCACATGGGGTTGGAGAGGATGAACTGCAAACCAAAGCGTGTCTATACAGGTAAGAAATGTGAATTTTCGCTTGTTCCTTTCCTTAGACATGCACGTACTGGTTGGCTGTAACACCTTAGCTGGGGTTTGGTTAGCAAGGCAGCTAACTGCATGGGTAAAGATGGGCTGGAATAAGTGTCCTAATAGAACAAACTGAAGGAAATATATGAAATAAACCAGATTCATCTATGCAGATTTTTGCTAGTATGTGTTTTAATTTAGGGTGTTTGAACTGAAAATCAGAACTGACAAAAGAGAATTTAATAAAACGCATGGGACACACACATTTAGAAAACGAAAGCTAAGTAAATATAATAACTCAGTTTCGTATAAAAGGATCTATTAAGTTGAATTGCTTTGTGACATCCGTTTTCTGATGCAGTTTTAACTGCATGAATTGGCACTTGCTGCCACCTGTTACTGAAGCCATGATAGCAGTGGTGGCGGCGGCAGCGAAGGGGCGGTTCGTGGGTGATCCGTCACATGAGTATGCGCATGCGCAGACGCAGCACCACAGCGAGGGAGACGAGGCCTTGGAGGAGATGGTCACGGTGAGGTTGAGAAATGTTTGGGACAGCTGGACAGCATCGAACTCAGCAGTCTTCAGCAGCTGTCAACAGACGTGTGCTTAACAGAATTTTACATTTGGCTTGTATTTTCTTACCTTTCAGAAATAAAAAAAAAAATCATATTGGTATGCTGAATGGCAGGAGACAGTGTTGAATTCATAAAGCTGGACAAAATAAAATGTTTGAGAATTAAATGAGTGCTGAGACTTTGTAAATTACACATTAATTCTAGTTAAACTCATGAACTTTAACTGACTATGGGTTAAAATTGCTCCTTGGCTACACTTACTGTTCACATGAAGTAAAATGGTGATGTCAGTTTTCATTTGCCTGTAGGTGAAAGTGAATGAAGAGACAAGACTGGCCGTGACGGTGTATACCATCGATAAAGAGGCGTGTGTCGCACCACGTGGTGCATACGTTAAGAGCCCCCATGGCACTGTAAAGACTAATCCCAGCTTCAAGGGTATGGTCATCGCACAACTTTCCACTATGTGAATGTGATGTGTGTGCTGCTGCTCAACTAGAAAAGTTCTTCCAAAGAAACACCTCAGACCTCATTTTCTTTCCTGTATTGTCCCTGCAGGTCTCAACCCCACAGAGGCAGCTAAGCTAAGTAACTACCTCCATTTCTCTGAGCCCAGGACACTGAAGACAAAATCCATTTTTGAATTAGCTGATCTGAACCCCTGCATTGACTTCCTGGATCCTCTAAGTGAAGACAATCCTAAAGGTGAGTCTTTTGTTTAACAAATTTGGGACCATTCTTGGGAAGCTATGCACAGTTTAAACTCAAGAAATAGCACCTCCTTCAATAGAAGGAGAACAGAAGAAACAGGCTGAAATTCCCTACCTCATGCAAATCATGTTTACCATTGTGTCTAATCGCCCTCCTGTCATTTCAGGAAATTATGCTTAAAATAAAATGATATCCTTATTACAAATCCTTAGGTAAGTGTGATGACTGTATATAAATGTCCTTGATTACTGTACGTGGGTTTTCTTGTTCTGAGTTGCTGGACCTCTTCACCTCTCCCATTCACTCAGTGATGGGAATTGGCAGCTGCTTAAAACAAAACTGAAGCCCAAAAGACAACTTAGATGTTGTTCAGGGAACTGAGATTCTATTGTTTTCTTTTTACATTGTTCATATTTTCCATAACAGGGAGGACTGGGAGATTGCTAGACACGTTATACTTCTTGTTCCCATGTATTTTGTTGTGCTTCTCACAACTTGCTTGTTATGTAGGATACAGAAAAAAACAACACTGTGTCAACGATAATTCTGTTATTCATTGAATTCAGCTTTTAGTCTGTTTGACAAGCTGAATTGCTGAAACTCAACAAACACTATTGATAAAACCTCTAAATGTTTCTGGCTGCTTACAACGGGAATGAGATCGAGGCCAGCTTATAACTTGATGTTGCAGGACTTCACCTCTTTCAGTGATGTGTTCAGCTTTGGTAACCATGGGCCACATGGTTTTTGAGTAATAGAGAAAGTTCTGAATCATCCCTGGAGTTGACGGACAGTTTGCACTCATCCCTGCTGTTTGGTATTAGGAAGAGTGTATGTAGATGGTAGTCATAATAATGCCTACATCCATTTCAGTGTGACATTGATTGAGCATATCAACCTGATTTGTTCTTTGCACTACACATAGGAAAATGCTGACAGCTTTTCAGTCCAGAGTTAGTGATTTTGAATTACTGCTGCAAGGATCTAGCAATTAAATTTACTCATGGAAGTTGGTTTTAATCTGAAAGCACAAATTTAGCAGTGCCTGGAAAATAAGGCAATACAATTTGCACAACAATGTAATCCATCATACAACATCTAATCTAATCATCTAAACGTTTAATGCGTCATGCCAATTTTGCGAACAAAATACTAACTTCTGTGGAAGCATGCTTTTTCACTCACTTCAGTAAT
The DNA here is from genome assembly GCA_025802075.1 of Tenebrosternarchus preto. Taxonomy (NCBI): domain Eukaryota; kingdom Metazoa; phylum Chordata; class Actinopteri; order Gymnotiformes; family Apteronotidae; genus Tenebrosternarchus; species Tenebrosternarchus preto. The sequence continues at coordinate 12,602,260 of JAOYMR010000006.1, forward strand.
CTTTCTAAATCTTCAATTCATTCTAAATCTTCTAAAGATAATTAAGGGTCCCAGACTGTCCCAACAGTGTTAGGGTTAGGTTAGGGGTTAGGGCAGAAGGCAGGAACCAACCCCAGATAGGGGTTAGGGTTAGGGCACCACACCAATCCACCACAGGATATACACACACACACACACACACACACACACACACACACACACACACACACACACACACACACACACACACACAC
>JAOYMR010000006.1:12663229-12680292 GCA_025802075.1 Tenebrosternarchus preto
CTCTTACTGGTGTTATCCTCTCTATCTCTCTTACTGGTGTTATCCTCTCTGTCTCTCTTACTGGTGTTATCCTCTCTATCTCTCTTACTGGTGTTATCCTCTCTATCTCTCTTACTGGTGTTATCCTCTCTGTCTCTCTTACTGGTGTTATCCTCTCTGTCTCTCTTACTGGTGTTATCCTCTCTGTCTCTCTTTCACCTAGTACCACAAACCAAGGCTGCACCTGTAACTCAGACTAAACAGTACAAACATAGGCATGTGCAAACACACACACAAAGAGAGAGAGAGAGAGACAGAGGACAGAGAGAGAAAGAGAGGAATTATCCAGCATAGAGTCTGTATGCTTGTGTTTGATTTTAAGAACCACAGCCAGTATAAAAAATCTTGCCAAGCTGATATGAGGTAAAAGGTAGTCAAAGGAAGAAGCAGATAATTATAGAATTATGGTCATAAAAGAAAGAGATGGAATCATCATAAAGACATCCCTGTGTCAAAAGCAGTAGAAGTGAGGAATATTTCAGTTTTGGGCTGGTTTAAAAATAACCTGCTGAAAGATTTTTCTTAGTCTAATGTACTTGCTCTAGTTTCACTAAAGAGTGAAAAAAATCCCTGCATGTAAGTCTGTGAAATATCCATATGACATGAATTTCTCACAAATCTAAACTTGACGTTTAACTGACGTGTTAAATGAGAGGGTTAATGCAGGAAAATACTCAAAATATGGATTGAAAGACGTGATTAAACAGAGAAACTGCAAACTACAGCGACGTGCTAGTTTAACACGCTATTCACAGCGTGGCCGCCAGAGGGCACTACAGCAACTTTATGAATAAAGGAAAATGTATGAATGACTTCAAAGACACGAGATTCTGAAAGCGTGGCACATTCGCCTGTTGTGGCACGTAGTCGGGCACGAAATAGCATGGTAAGCGTGTCAACTAGTGAAGGAAAATTAATGATTTATTTAGATGTTTTAAACTGTATATTCGTCATTGACCAGGGCTGGAATAGTTCCTCATCCACAAATAAATCCTACACATGGAAAGAACGATGCAATGATTTTTTTCAAGTATTCAGATCTTTTGGGGGGCCGTTTAAATTCCAAATAGTTTTAATTCCTGTGTATACTCACGAGTTCTGCATTTACTATTTTAGGATATAACTTCTCGAATGTAATAAACGGATTCATATTTGTGACATGATTCATTTTTTGAAAGTCATATCGTTGTTTAGGTCCGCACTATTCGTTGTGAAAAAGAATGAAGGGGGAAAAAACGATAGAAAGAAAGAAAGAAAAAGAAAGAAAGAACGATCTCTGCTCCGGGTTTTCCATGACAACGAAAACTCGAGCCAGCTGGCAGAACGAACCGTTGCTCACATGTTCAGCGCGAGCTGTGGAGAGCCGGTCTTTTCGCACGCACGCACACCTGTACGTGGCTGCGAACACACACGCACGCTGACAAATATGATCACGCCCTGATTATCTCAGTGTCTTTCCGAGGGCAAAGCACTGCGTACGACTGACAGTCCCGAAAAAGGCGAGAACGGTCTTGTCATGTGATTCCTATAATATTCCAGCTAAGTTTGCGCATACCCTGCGCAGTAGGTAGAACACAAATGTTTTAGACATATGTATTATGAAACGATTCATTCATGTCGAGTAATGTATTAATTAAACAAATCGCATAATTCCATATAACCAGATTACAAAACTGATTTATGAACTTGATGACTCCAATAAATGACCACGCTGCACATCAACCGGCACAAACACCTTCACAAAGAATTTAGTGTAACGCCCACTGTGGAACTGTCCAATCAGAGGCGTTCATATGAAGTTTCAATCTCGGTGCGCTGCTGAAGTGACCGACAGTTGAAACCGCTCGAGCACCGCGCAGACGTCGGTGTTCCTTACGAAGACGTAGAGCGTAGACGTTGAAAATCTACAGATTGTTGGGAGACCACAAGGAAGCGGAATTCAAGCTTCAGTGCATGTCGACGGCAGAAGCGTGCTACCCTCCGTGCTTTAGCCGGCACTTAGGGGCTCGTTTTGCAAGTGTTTTCATGTAGTGATTAACTTGAGCTGCCAGAGCTCAACGTTGCATCATAGAGTCAGACTTTTCATCTTCCTTCCCTAATTAACACGAATTTGGAGACGAGTGACAAGTCAAGTATGGAATTATTACTGTGATGTGGATTGTAATACTATTTGAAGAAAACATTAGTTTGCCTGAGAATAATGTGAGAGGATTCGCGTCCTGGGTTCTCACGTTTCTGGATATTTTAAAAATTATTGGCAACAGTTGAAAGACGTTCTTTTCTCTCTCAGGTGTCCAAGCCTGCGTGCCTTGTGCGACCAAAAATGGGACTCATGCCAGTTTAGTGCTTTGACCCCATTTGGAAGTTCCATCCATGTCTGCCCTCTTTTCCGAAATCGTTTCCAATGCTTTCGAAAAAGTTCGCCTATCGACCGATAGGATTTTAAACAGACTTTCACGTTTTGTAATTTCAATCATGAACTTTGCTGTTCGCTTGCTGCAGTTATTTTGTGTGACACTTCTGTATTTTTCAGCTGTCAAGGTAAGTGTCTCCGCATATCGTGTGTGTGTGTGTGTGTGTGTGTGTAGGGGGGGTCTACTTTTTGTCAGTTTTAAATTGCCGTGGTGCGGGTGTTGTGCGCGTTCTTGTGTCGCGGCGACAGCGTCCTTGTCGCCCTCCTTGCGAGGTCATTGACCGTTTTTTTCCATAGACTGTCTACCTAATATAAAATCTGGCAGAGCAATCCTATATTTATATAAGGAGGTGGAGGTTGAGCATTCAATACTACCAGCTTGTGTACGCCTGCACGGTCAACCGTATGGGAGCGTGGTGTCGCTGGTTTTTAGGCCCCAGACACATTAAGGATATAAAGACACAGCGGCGGGGAGCTTTAGAAATACCGGCTCTGGAGCGCGCGATACAGTGGTGATCGTTCATACCATGAATGACCTACAGAACTTTAACTGACTGGCATGGCGCCAGATTACGTCCACAGGGAATTGTAGGACTATATATAATCCTGATCAGACCGTCTGATTATTAAGGATACATTTAGCACGACAGATTTTCATCAGTGATGAGATGTAATGAAGTGGTTATTATTCGGACTGTTGTACCAGTTCACCGATCAGTATTCGGTAATAACTTTAAAAAGCTTCATAAAGACATAACACATGAATTGTATAGGGTTTTTTAACATTGTCACAGCATATCACTGTTTTTGGCTTCAGTCTCTTTGAAAAGATGCGGTCGTTCCTTAGAGCGAGTCGCCTCGGTCTCATACAAGGGAACAGGCCTCGTGAATGAAAACGTGTACCGATGGCGTCCCGGTAAGTCGCGCGATCATTTTTCAGAGCTGCGCCCTCTAAAGCCTAGTAGCATAGCCTAGTTCATCTGTTGATTAAAATAAATTGCATTTATTTATTAACAAAATGCTAACATTTAGAATATAATTTGATTTTGTGACGACTGTCCATCGACAAAAAAGCAAGTGATTTAGCAAACCGCAGAAAATATTGGAGTTAGTATCGTACTGCAATATAGAGGTGGTTTACAGATTATAACACTGATTTTCGGAGTCATGATGTTTGGTAGGTCATACAGTTTACAGTAAATGAATCCCCTTGTATTTGATGTAGTTGGCTTTACTTAATTATCTTTACCTGTTTTATGTTATAGACTGTTTTGAGGTTCGCCTTGTTCACAATCAGTTGATTGTGTCTGAATTGGTACTGGCTCAGACACAGCCTACAAACAATACGTGACATGGTGCAATTTAGTCCTTCTAAGATATTTAGCTTTGTTGCTTCTTTAAACTGTTCTCTGCAAGTCCAAGCACATTAAACCAGGGCACCTAGTCCTGTGTGGAACTGTTCAGCAAACACACCATTGTGCATCCGCTGGTGATTTAAATCAAAGATCACACCCCTCAGTTATTATTACTCCCATAACAACAGTGATAACACTGACTAATGTGCTCTCAGTAGACCTGGAGAAAAGGGACTGTGCTTGTTCTCTTGATTGCAACCACTTGACATCATTTGAAACATGAAGCCAAACTTTGCAACATGCAGCTGTAGCTCTTTTACCTGACTGTATGGCCTTTATCACATGTAGTCAGTCTGGGTACCTGCCATTAAACTATTAGATAAGAAAAGCATGTAGAAAGGAAGTAACCAATCACTGAGCTTTGATTCATCACAGAATTAGACCTGTTGTTTCATTAGAGGGTGTTAAACTCTGCGTATGCTCAGGTGTTTTCCACCAGTGTTGGAGTTTGGTACCATGGACTCCGGTACCACATTTATGACTTTAATTCACACTGTTTTGTTTTAAGCAAACCTCTGGTAACATATTGCGTCTGGTGTGGCCCTGTCCTCACCATTATGTAGCAACGTTTTTGAAGGTTGTGGCTGCTGAGACTGGAAAGTTTCACCGAGTTCTGTGTAACAGACAAAAAGACACATGGCCAAATGTTCATTATTAATATGTACATTTTGTGGCCCTTATGGATTAAACATCAGAAGACAAAGGTTTTTACTTTTTTACAGAAATATAAATGTTCTGTTTTTGTTAGTGAAATATACAGATCTTGGACAGCTCTTCAGAATGGTCACTGTGTGTGGGTTAAGTCTGAATGGCTTTTTCTCACACACTCTGGCTTTATTCCCAAGATTACATCACAGTGAAAGATGAAGTGGAAGCATGCAGACTGAAGGACTGAAGGATGATACTAGAGCAAGCAGTGACTTTTTCAGGGAATACAGACCCAGAGAGGGTCAAATGTTTGAATTCCAGTTTCTGGTCAGGAATTGCGAATTGATTTCTGAGAACACAATTGGGGCTCGTGTGTGTATTTCAGTTTTTCTGGGGCTTGTCTGTGTGTTTTCTGTTGTTACTAAATTAAAGAGTCAAAAAGAGTGTGTGCAGCATTGTATGAGAAAAAAATCTTTTTGTTTTTTTTATTGATTAAACAATTAAATAGTGTGTTTTGATCTTTCGTGTTAAACTGAATTTGTTTATTGATTTTTTTCAATGACTCTTTTCACATTTTCCATATTTCATTCCAGAAATGTCTTATTTCACATTCTTGCATTTCTGACAAATTTCTCTGCTTTTTAACAGAGTGCCTACATCCCCAAAGAGAGTGGAGGAATTACACATGACGGTAAGTTCATGATGGTGCTAAACGCTTCCATTGTACGTGTCTAGATTTAGATGAATGCAGCACCCTCTGGTGGTCAAACAAACAAGTGCGGTGTTGCACTGGGATTCCAGACGACGTTTACGAATAAATCAGCTGTATTGTAATCTGACGACCTTCTCCATAAGTGTATTGAGTATGTTAGTAGTCAGCGTCTGGATCTCGTCAGAATGTAATGACCTCAACACAAGTGCATGTTGCTCAATCTCGTGTTGTCAGGAAAGTGCTGACTTGTAATGACTTGTTTTTTTTTTTTGGTTTAGATTTTTTTAGTCATGTTAAAGTTGCATTGCCTCTTCCTTCTTTGCTTCTGTGACCTTCACAAATGATCCAAACAAGAACACTGTCTGTCCAGTGCAGTCAGCTTCCGTCTCTCTTCCTGTCACACACAAGTGTAAAAACGCTGCATGTGCGTTATACACATAAGGGATGTGCGGCTTATTTGACAGCTGCTAGACATAAACATTTAATTTAGAATCGCAGAAAGTCTGAGAACCGATTGGTGCCATAATCTCATACAACCTTACTACAGACGAAGCCAAACGGTCCCTTTACTGCCTCTCACAGGGTATTTTTGCAGCAGCTCCTAAGTGCTCTGCAGCTCTTATAAATACTTGAACTGAAAAAGACACTACCTTAAGAGGTGCATGTTTGACCACGTCGGTCTGAGTTTTCAGTGTGGGACTACATCATTTGGAATTATTCACAGGACAGAAGCCAACGTGAGAGATGCCTCCCCACCCTGCTGGAGTCTGCCTGCTTCCCAGCAAGCTTGGGCTTGTAATTAGGGTGGCACTATATATAATTTTCAATGATTATCTTAACATTGGCTTTTGCAGTACTGATTCGGATATGTAAATAAATGTGTCTTCAAGCAAATCACTTGCTTTTTTGCTGAATATTGTGAGTTTTGAGTATTCTGAGTGCGTTTCTTCGACTATCCTGAGTGCGTTTCTTTCGTGCGTTTCAGTGGATCAAGGCAGTCAGGTGAAACGTGTCTGCCTTGATGTGACTCATTTTCATAATGGTGTCGATGAAGCTTTGTTGTGATGATGTCATATTACGCTTTGTTATGATGACGTCATAGTAAGCGAATGCCACCCTTCTTTTGATATTAATGGTTCCACACGTTGCGATAACTACATCAAACTGCTCTTTTCCAAAGAAAATGCTACACTGACCAATATAATTTTACACTGACCATTCATGCCATCTCTGCAAAGTCCAAGGTGAAACTAATAACCCCCCTCCCTCCGCCTCTGCCCATCCCTGCCACAGTGGTGTCCTTCACGGAGGTGTACAACAAGTCGATATGCCGGCCGCGCGAGCTGCTGGTGGAGGTGCAGCACGAATACCCCGATGACATCGAGCACATCTTCATTCCGTCCTGCGTGGTGCTGATGCGCTGTGCTGGCTGCTGCAACGACGAGATGCTGGAGTGCACTCCCACCGCCACGCACAACGTCACCCTGGAGGTCAGAGGGCGTGAGAGCTGAAGCACCAGCCTCTTTCATAACTCCTTTTTTTCTTTCCTCGGTTGAACCTCATCGCCTGCTTGTCAGACTGTTACACTTTACAACTTTAAACTTCCACAGCTTAATCATTTTTAGGTGTTACTTGTACCTCACATACCAGACTCATATATTTTAGGTGTTACTTGTACCTCACATACCAGGCTCATATATACTGATTCAGTTTTATTATCTGTAGTTATCCAGTTCTCCACTGACACAGGTACAACCAATAACTCTTAACAGTACGAAACCATTCAGACTGTGTTTTGTTTCTTTATAGGTACAAAGACTAAAACCTCGTCAGATCAGAAGCATCTTCAAAATGAGTTTCACAGAACACTCTGAATGCCAGTGCAGGTAGGAGCCGTTATCATATTGGACCCCCTCCCCCCACCTGAAAACAAACCACCACTTTAAATTCAGGGCCACTGTTCCACTGTTAACTGTTTGCTGTTATAATCTACCCATTGCCCATTTTCTTCCTCTCCATCTTCCCCCTTTCCATCCACTACTTTCTCCTCTCTACTCGTTGGTAACTGGCCTGACGCTGGTGGACCTCCACCCAAGCCTGTTGTCTGCTGTGTATCTATTGCTTAGGGTGTGTTCTTCTAACTCAGCACATCAGTCAGAGGGCAGCGCTGGTCTGTGTAGCTGTTGTTAACGTATGTTCATCTCCGTTAAAGTCGAAACAAACATACACAGGATGAGGTAACGTCTCCTGCTTTTGTCCTGTTTTTCAGGCTAAAGAAAGATATCCAGGACAAGACAGACAAGTAAGTCCTGTCACATTTGCCATAGAATTGTGTTTGGTTCATTCCACAAGCTATCGCTCAGTGTCTAGTCCTCGTTCCTCTACGTCTTTATGTGTATCTCTCTTGTTGCCTCTCTTGTTTCTTTGTTTCTCTTCCAATTCACTGTTCCCTTCGTCTCTCTTGTTTTATGTAACATTTACTACCACACTGTTTGTGATAAACTGAGTTTGTGATGTTTGCGAGCATCCAGGTGAAGCTTGGCATCTGCTTCATACAGATGATTCAGTTTAGAGCTTCACAGTGCAGTGTGCATTTCAGTAGTGAAAAGAAAGTCTAAGACCACCATAAATCTTCTGTCCTCAGCTACCTGAAAGGTGACATACAGGTGATTTCGGGCAGTTAAAGAGCTCTCAGTTCTCTTGCTTTAGTACTAGTTGGAAGAGCTTTGGAAGGGAAGTTACTGTCTGTGCACAAACGTTTCACCTTCATTGCTTGTGTTAAAGCTACCATGTGACACACAGTCAGCGAATTGTTGTCTCTATTCCTAAACGTGCCACATGCACGATCTGTTTAATGATCCAAAATAAAGCAGGTGATAACCCTCAGGTAAACATGTGCACTTGGATCTGACTACTGCAGTCTAGAACTTTCCTTTTCCCGTGACCTGACTGTTGTGCAGTGAGGGGCTCTGGTTCATGTGTCCTTCCCTAACTGGCTTGTGTTGCCTTTGTCAAGTACATTGTGTGCATGTTTCCTGGGTCATGACCATTTCAGTAAAGCAGAAGGGATCTATCCTTAGTGCAGCATCTCAAAGTCCAAAGGTCATCACTATTAGTTTTCTGTTAAGCAGTTTTGAACATGGATACTGTCTCTCTGTAAAGCTTCAGATTAACATTGGTTGAAGAGAAAGGACTTCACAAATCACATTAGTATGATATTCTCCATCTACCTGCTGCTGACATTGGAATTGAGCCTTAGAGCAAATCAGCTGAAATTTGCACAATTCTCTTTGGTTAGAAAACACCTGTTTATTTACAAGTAGGCAATAACATGGTGGCTTTCATGGTTATTTTATGTCATAGATAAAAATGGAGCTGTTTGTTGTGACTGTAGTAGCTGTGGTTCACATTTGTCCACTTCATCTTATCTGTGTCATGTGTCTTGATTGTAGCTTGTAGCAAAATTGCATTAGTAGTAGAGTTATTTTAGTTATTGTAGTATAGTTACTGTATTATTAGTACAGTTATTGTCAGTAGTATCATGTTTTCTTGCTTCTCCATTCAGTTTTTGATCGAGGTGTGAAGTTGTGGGAAAATGTGTGAGTTGGACACTGGTTTGACTTTAGCCCGCTGTGATCATTTTTCTTTTCCTGAACTTTGAGTTTTTTGCCAACCTGTTGCTTTGTCTCCCACAATTCAGTTCTTCGTTGTTCTTTTTTTTTTTTTTTTTTTTTTTTTAATTTTAACTAAAACCCCGGAAGGGCAAAGGGGAAGGTCAAAAGGGGAAAGGTCAAAAAAAACGAAAGAAAAGCCGTGACAAAACGCGGGACTCGTATGTCACCTCCGCCTTCTCCTCCACCCACCTGCACCTGAGTGCTGTGCTCTTGGTCTTCAAGTTCATTTGGGAGGAGATATTTTGTCTCCTTTAATTAACCCAAACGATGATTAATTAGCATTAATTCATGCCAAGTACCTCCTCTGGCCTTATCTTCACTTTGTTCAAAGTAACCATAAAACAGGCTTCAACTGCAACCAATCCAACCTTTTCTCAAGGCTTGATTTGCTAATTGGCAAATGCTAGAACTGGAATGTGCACTCAGCAGTGTAAAGTTCTTATTATTGACCAATCTGTGGTGCTGCAACAAATCAGCAAAGGCTTCAGCAAATCAGCAAAGGCCTCGGCAAATCTAGCTCTTTGATTGGCAGAGGAAAAGAGGCATATGTTAACAGAGAGCCCCTCTCCCTTCTCCTGTTGCATGGCTTACAGATGATGGTACTAATCTTTTGGGATCTTTGTTGAAATCATGGCCATGTCACTGTTGAGTCTGTCCTCTGTGTTTTTCTGTTTTATCTAAATAGGTCTTTGCTTGTTGCGAATCTTGTTGTTTGAGATTAGAAAAGAAATGTTTGTGAGATTTGTATCATTTCTTATTTTGCTTTTCCTACTTTTGCTCCTGTGTTATGTAAACCAACAAATAGTTTGGTCTGAGATGTTGCTCTCTTGTCTTTTCAGTTTGGTACTTTAGTTTTTGAAATGTTAAAAAAAGGGTCTGTCTTTAGTGTATTGGAATGCGGGTGCAATGACCTCCATGTTGTGTTATTTTGGAGAATGGAACTGTCATAACAATGTGATGCATTTTGGTTTCCAACTTACAGCAAATGGGTTTGGCTTGAGTATCAGGGTATAATAATCCGGTCTGGTCCGGTTTAATGGGAAATACGTGGCTTTTCTGTTTGTTTCACATTTGCAAATGAGTGACACTTTCATCCCATAGCCAGATGTGAGCATTGCCACAACATCAAAATAGACATAACATGCATAGTCAGTTAAACCACTGCAGATGAACCACTGCAGTAATGTCCCCATTACTGTGCAACATTCCACACTGGAGCTCTAGCTGTGGCCTGCATCTCAAAGGAGGAATATCCTTCCTCCAGACAGGAGAAAGGCTGATGTCTGACCACACTTCCTCAGCTAAAAACATGGGAATGAGAGTCCATGCTTGGTTAAGGTAACCAAAATCTCTTATCGCCGCTAATCTTTACATTAGTTTACACAGTACAAACACATACCAGTAGTCCCAATGCATATCAGTAGCAAGTGAGTAACATGTTTTGTTCACTTATTTGCATATGTACGTGGCTCTTGAGAAGACTTTATCAAACGTAGGTTTTGAAATCCGAAATCATGAGGGCTAATTAGTTTGTGCAGAGTAGTAGTTGCACATGTATTCGTGCAATACACACAAAAGACAATATTTACATTGAAACTTCTGCCTGTGTTGCATGTTCTTGAAGGTTCACAGTGAATTTGGATCGGTAAGAAAAAAAAAACAGCTAGAGCAAGACCTAAGAAAGACAACAGAAAACAGTAGATTATGAAGGCAACATTATTTCTAGATAGGTTATATATCACAATTGTTTTGGCCGCTGATATTTTAAAAACATTGACATGGTTTTAGAAATAATCGGCTTTCCATGGCTGCCGGATCTCCTCTCTCTCCTTCTCACTTTCCTCATTACAGCAGTCATGAACAGTGCAACAGACTAGTACTTTGCCCTTGAGTTGTTTTAAATTTCCAAACTCAATTTCCACTCAAATTCTCAAATACTTTCAGGACTGTAACACAAGTAAATCTTTAGTAAATCAGGCCTTAGTCTATAAATGGACAAGAAAAATTCATGTTGTCTCACGGGCAAAGAACATGCAAAAAGAAGCAAATATCAAGTCTCCAACTGAAGAGTTTAATAACAAGAAAAGGAACATAAATTTACACAAACAATAATCAAAGGAAGCTTTACTAACCGTAACTAAAACGTAACTTTAATAACTGACAATCAGTATAACAGACAATAGAAAAACAATCAGTATAACAGACAAAAGAAAAACATAACGAAACATGTGAAATGGTAAATGAGATTCAAAACGCCACCTTTAGTTGTGTTTCCTTATACAATTACAAGCAGGATTTTGTAACTCTGCAACTTTGAATGCTCAACTCTAATACAGCACTTTAGAGAAGATAAAAACTATATAAGCGCATATATAACTTATGCAAATCAGTCTGCTAGTGATTAGCATTTGACTCATAACAGTGCATTTATTATAGGTGTAACCAATGAAAACTTACCCTTCTATCTATTGCCTTGTAGTCTGACTTCTTATTTAATCATTGCACTTGAAACACTATGGGGTTGTTGATCTGTGAGGTTATTGATCTATGAGGTTATTGATTTATGGGTTTTCTTGATCTATGGGGTTATTGATTTATGCTTCTCCATCAGGTGACTACTTAAGTGTTTATTATTTATTGTTGTAGTGCGGAGAGAAGCAAAGGTGGGTCACGTTTGCAGAGACAGGTGATATTTATTGAGATCAAATCCAAAATGATTAGTCTTAAGAAACAGAAGTATAAACAAGATGAATCAGATTAACACATGAAATAAACCGAAAACCCAGGGGAGCTTGAAAGGGAACTTTAACAACAACACCAACAATGACTAAAGCCACAATCAACAATAACTGACCAAGCAGACAGAGGAGCACAAGGTAAATATGCAAGGAATATAAGACGCAGCTGGAACTAATAAAGGGCAGTGACTCACAAGACAAGAGGCAGAGAAATAAACAAAACCACATGGTGGATTGCCATGGCAAACGGAATGAAAACAAAAATAGAACCACAATAGACACCAGAGCGGTGATCCATTACAGTTGTGTTGGCACTGATCTTTCAGTTTGTGGTTTGTAAGGTCCTTGATCAGTTCTATTCTATACTCGCATTCAATTTGAAAATCAAATAAAAATTACGATGCCAGGGAGAGCATTACAAATAACATTTAGCAATTTCATACACACATTCTATACTCACTAGGGCAGGCTGGCTTGTAAACCTTCTGGCTTGGCAGATAGCTACCTACCTGCTACCACAGCCACACACCTAGCAAACCCACAGGAAATTGCACTGTTGTTAAAGCTACTCAGATTAATTGCATAGACATTACAAAATGACAATATTTACAACTACAATTATCTTCTAAAACTATAGTACAACTACTGGACTAGACAGAAATATAGAATTTGACAATAACATTAATCTTTCAGGTTAGCTCCCATTGTTGATGTGCATTATAAGGTGATGATGCACTTGGGTTGAATGGGTAGAATGTGTGTATTGCTTTCCATTATGTTAAAGCACCTCCAGTATGATTTGGGTTTATTTCTGCAAAAATCTACATAAAAGTAAAGAATATGTTAGAAGAATATCGGTTCTTGACCTTGTGTGTCTTTATACTAAAATAGAGCTACTGTAGGAAGTAGATCCCTGTGGACACTGACGCTACTGTAGGAATTAGATCCCTGTGGACACTGACGCTACTGTAGGAAGTAGATCACTGTGGACACTGACGCTACTGTAGGAAGTAGATCCCTGTGGACACTGACGCTACTGTAGGAAGTAGATCCCTGTGGACACTGACGCTACTGTAGGAAGTAGACCACTGTGGACACTGACGCTACTGTAGGAATTAGATCACTGTGGACACTGACGCTACTGTAGGAAGTAGATCCCTGTGGACACTGACGCTACTGTAGGAACTAGATCCCTGTGGACACTGACGCTACTGTTAGCCAGGTCCGATACTAGCATACATTTGCATGATCATTTCAGTCGTCATGATACAAAGCAAAAGCCACTTATATGCCAGACATTATTATGCTTTCAGGAAGTGTTGTGGGCTTCATTTAGTGAAAAACTGACGAAGGGAGGAGCCTACCTGTGAAGGGAGGAGCCTACAGCGAGACAGTGGTTGCACAGATGCATTTTGCAGATGGAGTTTTCACATGGTTTGGTACAGGATATATTTGACACCTTATACTGTGTATAATTACATCAAGTCAAGTATTAAGTTAAGATTTCATCAGCAGTAACGGTGACAATAAGTACAATGCACCCATAACTAACACATTTCAGTCTCTGAAATTCAGTTTTATTCTTTGGACTTTTATGAACTGATGGTAGATCAACCAAGTGAAGATGGGTATTATACTTAATCTTAGTCTTATAAGAATTTCCTGCAAACTGAACACCTCAAGATGTTGTAACTGTTAGTCTTACATGTGGTTAAGTAGATGCTTAAATGGACACGATAAGCATAGAGGTGGATACTTTGGGTCAGCCATGTTCTTTTTGTTCTGCTCTTTGAGAATTTGCTGTCTGAGCAAATCTGGGCTAGATGTGAATATTGTGATAGGGTTGCCAAAAGTTCTAGAGTAAGTATATACTCAGTAATCTGTCACTAGTCTTCTTCTAAATCAGTGTGAACTACCATCCAGTAATGATGCTAATTGAAGTGTGGAGGATACATGTTTCTTGTATTTGCCAGAGCCCCTGAGAAACGAATGAAGCTGATCTTATGAAGTGTGAAGGGCAATAATTCAAGAGTGTGGTACAGGGTTGATACCTTGTACAGCTGGTGCTCTGTGGTCATTAACCATCTCTCTTCTCATAAACAAACACATTGAGTTGTTTTGATGGCTCACTAAGAAAATGTGATTCCATTTCTGCAACTGTTGTGATTCTTAACTACAGCTAGGTTTGATCTTGATGACACTTTTAACTATTTTTACTCCTTGGTGACATTCCCAAGGTAGAAAGCACTTTTATTCTGTACGACATGAAAACTGAAGCTGCCTAGAATAAATGTTTTGGTTAGTTTAGTGTAGTAGAACTGAAATGTCGTCAACTGAATGAATGTGATCTATTGAACTGATATAGTGAATTATATGGATTTGTGTTTGCAGTTTGCATAAGCTAAGGAACATATGTGCACAGTGACATGCATGTTCCTGTGGTGTTAAATGTGAATTTACATTGCTGACTGTAATCGTATGTCTTAACAAAAACGTTAATAACCAGTAAATCATTTTAAGTGTTATATGTTGTAAAGAGAGTTCCATTGTGCTTGGGCTCCTACACCTTAATGACTGAGGTTTTAATGGGAAAGTGTACTTCCTGATCTTTTAACAGTATGCAAATGTAGGACTGTACTTGTATTAATGTGTTTGATAATAAAGTTTCCTCCTAAAGGCAGTATTTGGGGTGAAGGGGGTCTCTGGTGGGTGAAGGGGGTCTCTGGTGGGTGAAGGGGGTCTCTGGTGGGTGAAGGGGGTTTCTGGTGGGTGAAGGGGGTCTCTGATTTTTTTCTGATACATCTTTAAATGTTTAATGCTCCCATTCTTCTGAAAATCGTGTGTAAGACAAAATAAAGAGGAACATCGTCAAAGCTCTTAGCGCGGCCTCACTGATTCATGTGTCAACAATAGTGTAGGAGAGATAGAAGGGGAATGTCCAGTGTGTGTGTGTGTGCGTGTGTGTGTGTGTGTGTGTGTGTGTGTGTGTGTGTGGTGATATCTGGTGTCTGTGATTGTGTATCTTACACCTCAGCAAAGCTTGCCACACTTAGCCTAACGTTTCCCTCTTCGTGGGGGGGTGGGGTCCCTGTGAGTCTGTACCAGGTCTGTGGCTTGGCATTGAGATGATCCACTGCTTGCTTGTCGCTGCTGCCAGAAACTCACAAGTGCATTTCTGTGTGTTGCTGGCAGGTCAAAGCATTTGTTTGACTGATGTGAATGAAACTCTGAACTACCACAATGAACCAATCATTTTAATTGCTCCCTATTTTTCCAGTACTTTCTCTTTCTTCCACCACTAATCTTCATGTGTTTATATTTCCCTCCATCCCTCCATCCCTCCCCTCCCAGTGTCCCTCTCTCGGTGTCTCTGTCCACGTACAGTGGTTCCTGTAGACCATGCTCTGAAAGGAGGAGAAGGTTGTTTGTTCAAGACCCAGAGACGTGCAAGTGCTCCTGTAAAAACTCAGAATCTGACTGCAGGCTAAAGCAGCTCGAACTGAACGAAAAGACATGCAGGTGTGTGTGTGTTAGTGCACCTTTGTGTGTGTGTTAGTGCACCTTTGTGTGTGTGTTAGTGCACCTTTGTGTGTGTGTTAGTGCACTTTTGTGTGTGTGTGTTAGTTCACCTTTGTGTGTGTGTTAGTTCACCTTTGTGTGTGTGTGTGTGTGTTAGTGCACCTTTGTGTGTGTGTGTGTGTGTGTTAGTGCACCTTTGTGTGTGTGTGTGTTCACCTTTGTGTGGATGTTCTTCCTAAATCATGACATCTGCTTCTCTCTCCATCCCAGATGTGACAGACCAAGAAGATGAGTAATGATCAGTATGTATATGGATCAGTATGTATACCGATTCTCGGATGAAGGAATATTGAGTAATAATTCATAGCACAGCACTTTGAAACTTCAACTCTGACCTGTCAACCCTGGACATTCCCCTGATCTGTCTGAGGAACCGGAGAGAGCAAATGAATCAATGAATCTCCCCTGTATATTTTAACAGTAAAGGTGTATATTAAGCATTAAGATGTAACATTAGTACAGTACAGGTAGAATTGCTGCTAAACACGAGGACTTGGGTGTGACGAGTGACTGACTGCAGACACTAGTACAGCCTGTGTGTCAAAAAAACTCACTGATGCAGCGTATCACTGGATTTGCCGTGGAGTTTTGCTTTGTTTGTTTGTTTGTTTGTTTGTTTTTCACACATGGACATAAACACATAAACAGAACCAAGCAGCTAAAGTGACCGAAAATCGTCAGCATCACATCAAAGAGCTGTGGAGTTTGCAGTGAACAGCGTTTTCAAAGCATTTTTGCTTGTTAATTTGGCAGCTTGTTCTGCCAGTTATTTTGCGATGTCTGGAGAAACTCAGCTTTTGGATGGTGGTTGTCATGGGAAACCTAGAGCTACTCGCACAGCCACTGTCTGGGTTTGGCTGCTCTCACAAAGGGATGTAAGTTTTTCGAAACAGAAACCACTTTGGTTAGATTCTGTGACTCGACTCCATTCTCTACTGAAAGACAGATGACTACTTGAGATTTATGAAACCCTGTTTGTGTAAAATTGTGCCCATTATCTTTCTGTCATTCAGCTTTTCAGTGAATCACATAATGTGGAGATTTCAAATACGAGGTCATTTGAACATTCATTGCCATTAATCCCTTTTCCACAGAACATGATGAGAGTCCATAATTTATGATATTTAGTATATTTTCGATATTCTTAGTCTCTGTATTTAATTGGATCTATTTATGTGCAGTGTTATATTCTGATCTCTTTCAGTTTTTTTGTCCACAATATCACCATAGATACAAGAGATAACATTCCCTGATTATTTCTGTTTCTCAGTTTGCCTTTAAAGTTGTTTTCTCTGCAAATGTATGTATGTATGTATGTATGTATGTATGTATGTATGTATGTATGTATGTATTGCACGATTTCTCACCGGCTGTGTGCATGTGTGTATGAGGCTGAGAGAAAGAGAGACAGTCAGAAAGACAGGCAGTCAGACAGAAAGTATGTGGATAGCCAAAAAGAATCACAGGCCACCAAACACCTACTACCTTTATGTTTTTCTGTCATATCATGAAACTGCCTGATTTTAGTTTATTTACATTTATTTATTTACTCCCTGTAAATATGTTCATTAACATCTTTTTGTGTCTGTTTGATGTAGTTTTAAAGCATATTTATTTTCAAATTATATTGCCTTTTCTATAAAATGCTATTTGAAAACCATGCCTGTTCTTTTAATCATTGTGCCATATTTCACAATTCCATATATCATTTCCATATTTTGTTTCATCCCGTGGAGGGGGAGGACTGAGGCTCAGGACCTGGACCAGTAGGAAAACACTGGGAGTCTTAGTGTCTCTGAGGACCTGGACCAGTAGGAAAACACTGGGAGTCTTAGTGTCTCTGAG
>JAOYMR010000006.1:12683689-12699904 GCA_025802075.1 Tenebrosternarchus preto
CTCTCTCTCACAATCTCTCTCCCTCTCTCACAATCTGTCTCTTTCTCTCACAGTCTCTCTCTCTCTCTCTCTCTCTCTCTCTCTCTCACACACACACAGTCTGTCTCTTTCTCTCACAGTCTCTCTCTCTCTCTTTCTCTCACAGTCTCTCTCTCTCTCCCTCTCTCACAATCTGTCTCTCTCTCTCTCTCTCTCTCTCTCTCTCTCTCACACACACAGTCTGTCTCTTTCTCTCACAGTCTCTCTCTCTCTCTTTCTCTCACAGTCTCTCTCTCTCTCTCCCTCTCTCACAATCTGTCTCTTTCTCTCACAGTCTCTCTCTCTCCCTCTCTCTCTCTGTCTCTCTCTCTCTCTCTCTCTGTCTCTCTCTCCCTCTCTCTCTCTCTCTCTGTCTCTCTCCCTCTCTCTCTCACAATCTCTCTCCCTCTCTCACAATCTGTCTCTTTCTCTCACAGTCTCTCTCTCTCTCTCTCTCTCTCACACACACACACAGTCTCTCTCTCTCTCTTTCTCTCACAGTCTCTCTCTATCTGTCTTTATGTGTGTGTATTGTGTGCAGACCCCTTTCTTTATTATAAGAAGTATAAGTACATGTCTAAACATTGGTGAGTCCATTGTGTCTCCACTACATTGCCTGGTTGGCACAACTGCAGGGTTTTCTTGGAAAGGAGGATTAAAGGGAAGTGAGTCAGCATTAACTTTGACTCCACTTGGACCTCAACCCATTCAGAAATATTTCTAAAGAGAACTGCATTTTTGGATTGAATGTATTATGTGTGTTTTACTCTTTCCAAAACCGTAGCTCAAATTATTTTGTTACAGTAGATGTCTAGGCATTCAGTTGTAGATCAGTTGTTTCTGGTATCCCATATGTGCAAGTTGGCTGGTAAAGCCACACTCTCATTGGAATATAACTGCATAACATCATACAAAATGTACGCAGATGTTTATATGCAGACTAGGGGGTAATAGACACTCTGATGCTGCAGGAGCAAGCAAGGGGTTGATTCCTTCTGGGCCCCAGGTGGTGCTGTAGCAGGAGGCGATACAGGTGCTCCCCCTGGGCCCCAGACGGTGCTTTCAACATGGGCAGTAGCGATGCCCTCCAGGGCACCAGATGACGCTGTCAGTACAGGCAGCATATTGGTGTCCACTGGGACACCCAGCCTTTCAATTCTTCTCATTAGAAGTGATGACAGTGTGGCAGTCCCTGAGGTGTGGCTTCTCACCAACTGCACGCATTTGGCTGTCGGTGAAATGCTGCTCCAGTGAGGATTCCCAGTGCTCTGACCTGCTGTTGTCTGCCTCTCACACCATCAGACACAAAGGCCAGAGGAAGTCCTCGCTTTCCTGCAGAAGTCTGCCTCCCTTGTGCTCACCTCTCCACTCCATTAATCTGAGTTGGAGACTGGAATATAAGGACTGAGCACATGGGTACATGCAGGCAAGAGATCAGTGCTATATTTGGCTGCCAAGGACAGTGTGCTGCCATGGGTCTCCCTCCAAGACCTATACTTTCAAGGATTCTGTGCCAGTGTCCATTGTTTGTGGTAAATGTCAGAAGATTGTGGCTGAAGCCTTAAAGAATTCTGTGCAAAGGGAGGCTGCAGAATATGACCGTCAGTGTCATCGGGGTCAAGTGGTGGTCACATGACTGGTGTGTCATCTGATGGCTCAGAGGCAAGGAATACAGAGATATCCACTCCTCATGTGTGGAGGGGAGTAGCACTTCCTCTGCTGGGCACAACTCCCAGTCCTTTGCAATAGCACCTCCACCACCATCAGGCTCTTTGTCTGCATTGACTGCATTGCTGCAGTAGGTGTGGCCATGTATGTTGTGTGCCTCGGTTTTTGGCAGGAATTGAGCAAGGAGCTGTGGCTTTAACCAGCCCAGGACCAGCACCATCTGATGGCAGATTTCAGATTTCTGAAGTGCTGGCACTTGCTGAGAACATCACAGGGGCAGGTTTCTGACCTGATGGGCACATGTCCACAGTGGTGGTACCTCATCATATCTGCGAAGCCAGCAAACACTTCAAAAATAAACCCCACCTCTTTGTTTCACAAGTCTGCATTCCATCAGCTGCCTCCTGCCGTCTCCACAGCCAGGAGTAAGTTGAAGTTTCTTTTGGCTTGTCTCCTCTTCTAGCTTGATGACATTTTTTCCTCTGTGTTTTTTTTTTTACCCATTTTCAAACCAAGAACCCATAACACATACAACATCCACCCACACATAGCTGAAGGCTCCAGCCATGACTCTCCTTCAGGGTAGAGAGTTCAGGCTCCTCCCCTCATGAGGGACATTTGCATCTCCTAATGAGGGGGAGGAGCATACCAGTGCTCCACCCTCAGGTTGTCACAAAGTGAATACACATGCATATGTAAATAGAATTTTTCAAACCTTGTATGCAAATGCACTGGAATCCACAATCAAAGAATGTTTTTACAACAAGGCTTCCTCCAGACAACTTGTTCAGTTGGAAGCATCTGTTAATTTTCTTCCTTTCATTTAAATTGTAATATTAAATGGTAATTTTACTGATGCTACCATTCCTGCATTGTATGACATTTAATTAAAATATCTAATTGCCTAATTGTCTCAACTAACATGAGGGTCACTAAATCACCTACTAATTAACTACTGTCCCATTTTCCAGAATGACCTATTAAAGAATCAAGTAGTAATTATAACGAGAATGATTTAGTTGAATCTCAAAAAAGTAATGAGAAAAGCATTCTGCTAAAGAAATTTGCCCCTCACCAAACTATTACATTTTCCTATGAGTCACCTTGTTTGAATTCCTGCAATCATGATTTGTAATCATGAGACTATGTTCAGTACTTTTTACCTTCCTCTGCTCTCAGTCTCTCAGTCTCTGCTCCTCAAACCATGGATTAGTGGCAACCTGGGAATGTTTGTGTGGAGAGAAGCCACACTGTTCTTCCAGGTGATATACACCCATCCAAACGGCTAACGAGTGATATCGATCCCACATGCTCAATCCAGCCAGCATTTGTTAGAACAACACAAGTCATTACCTCAATGGGTAAAACCAGAAAGACAAATATTTGGCCTTGGCTGAGGCAGTGAAGTCATGTGATTGGGTTTATGGCACTTAGATTTTCCACTCCCAGGGAATGGAGGAGGTGCAGGGAGTTAAAGGCACCTCCTTCCCAGCATGCACCCGTGTTTACTTTAATATCTAACATCAAAAGATTACTAGTCCATCAAACGTCATGTGTGAATGTCTTATCACAGAGCAGTTCAGTCTGCAGTACAATTACATACATTCCAACAACGATAACCCTTTTAAGTATTTTGTATTACTGTTATAGTAGTAGTCTATATTAGACTAGGTAAGACATGAGTAAACACTGTACGACTGGATGGACCTGCCTTTCATTAAAAATGTGAATTGAAAAAAATGTGCACAAAATTTTCACAAAATGTCAGCTGGTGGTTTTTGCAATTTCCTAAATGTCACTTTTCATTTCAGGGCAATTCTAGATGGTGAAATTTTAGAATAATTCTTGATAACCTCATTTTAGGTGTGAAAAAAAATGGGACATTGTTATTGGCACATTTTTCCTATTATTAACTGCATTAGCAGTACTTAAAGCTACAGGCAATATTTATCTCTGTTGTCATATTTTTTATGTTAATAAAAACTTCTTTTTATGAACTGCACATGTCTAGGTTTTTCCTCCACAGATGACGTACGATGCATCGACTCTCTCCTTTTCTTTCTGACTCTGTACATAAATCTTTTTAATACTTCATAATATTTTTTTATGTTTTATGTGCCTTAGAAAGATTTTAATCTGTAATGCTGACTGTGAGTCAGTAATGAATTAAAGTAAAACTGCACAACCTGACTGTTCTAACAAGGCCATTTCAGGCAGGTTAAAGAGTCCTTACAGAGAAAAATATGTAACAAAAAATGATGACTATGAAAATGAAGGAGGTGGGACAGCAGGCCCAGGCATTTACATCAACACTGTATAACCATGCACACTCCACAAGGTTTAACTATTTTAAACTTAGATAGATGGACTGTCTACTACACAAACACACTACAGTTACCATCCTAACAGTTTAAAAATCAATATGGAAACATATTAATATGAAATTGAGGGGAAGCAGTTCTCTGTTGGCATGACAGAAGAGTGAGTGGAAAACCTCAAGGATCAAAGTGTGTGGGATGTTTCAGGGCTTCAGGAATCCGGGTGTCACTTCACATGGATGTGCTGAATCACAGCCCAAAAACCTGAGCTTTCCGCAGCTCTAACACAAAATTCCGCCACTGGTTCCATCCCTGGTGGCGACACGTGAGCTTAAGTTTGAACATCAGAGTGTAAAGACCAGAGCAAGCAGAGAAACCAGAGGTTCTGGGACGGGAGCCCACTGCGGGGGCGTCTAGTTTTTCCAGACGTCGCTCGTCGCCGATGTGGAGCAGCAGCTCCCTTTCTGCAAAATACTAATTTTAACCTTTCGAAGAAAGATGTGTGAGCTCAGCCTCCTTCTCTGTGAAACTGTAGGTCATGTTGCCCTCCAGTGGCAAAATGCCAATCTATGAGTGACTATGAACTTTTGAAAACCAAAAACACATAACACATTTTTAAAAATATATTTTAGGTTCATGGTGTTTCAATAAAATATGACTAGTTAGTTTATCACTTTCACAATCCTCCTCCAGTCCAGTACAGCTCAGTCTTATTTATTTTGGAAATATGTGCTTGGCTGATGTTCCCTTATACCTACACGATGGGAAATGCCCATTTGGATCTTTTTTTAAGTTATTTTGGCAACTTTCCCAGTCCTGTCAGTTGAAACTAGGATTCTCCTTGCAGTATAAATAATGTAAGTCACATGGTTGTTACATGAACTACCTAATGGTGTTGGGTTCTGACCTGCTTGCATGTAGTCTATAATAAAATGGTATTTTACTGTCAAAGTTGCACAAAAGCATGAATGATGAGCTCTGATACAGCATGAGTAGACGTGACGAGGGAAAAAAACTGTGATGTAATACAACAACGTGACAACAAACACGTGACTCATACACAAAAACATCTGTAACTTGTTCTCCTAGCCATTAAAGTCTTGAGTTACAAAATCATTCATTATTGTTGGCTGAGCACCAATACTGTCTTAGTACCATAAAAAAATCAGAAAACAAGCAATAAGAAAAACGACTAACCAATAGCGTATATGTAGCTTCTACACCAACCTCCAACCCAGCAATATATTTAATACCCAGCAATACTTTTAATACTTTTAATCAGGGTCTCATGATTCCCTTTACTGCACGTTGACAGGTCTGTTACATCCATGAGAAGGCTTCCATATTCTCTTCGTATCCGTGGATACAGCTGAAGCATCAGCAAGGCCACCCTTTGCTCAAAAAAGATTGATTTAAATATTTCGTTCAGTTCTGATAGCTGTGGCTTCATACAAGACCACACCAGCTCCACGTTTCACGCTTTTGTGAGATAATATACATTTTTGGGGGAAGCACACACACACACACACACGCAGAAAGAAAGAAAAGGAGCAACCACACAAATCAAGAAACTGTTAAAAAGAGCCATCACAGTGTGCAGTGTATGCACAGCGCTGTGGGCTCAGTGACACAATGGAGTTGTTAATGGCTCACTCCAGTCTCACTCCAGTCTCAGTGGACGACACACACTTCACAGCCACCAGCTGAACACACCATGGCCTCCTGGGTAACACACCATGGCCTCCTGGGTAACACACCATGGCCTCCTGGGTAAGCTGAGAGGCCCGGTCTGCGTGGCGTCCTCCTCCACGCCCCGTTCACGGAAGGCTTTTTTAAATCCAGTCTAAACTCTGGGTTAATGGTTAGCAGGGTTATGCCATTGCTAACAGGGAGTGAAGGTCAGCATGGAGGGACTGAGACGTATAACACTGAAACAGGCCAGGAGTTGATTCAGAGCTGCTCTTACTTTAAAATAACTCAGCACCCGGCCAGCAAACGACGTGGGAGCTGACACTCACTCACAGTATCCCTGCCTACAGAACATTGTGCTTCGAAACAAAATTCTCCCCTTGAACAATATGAAGTATAATGTTAATTTCATATTCCAGGCTGTGTGTGTGTGTGTGTTCTTTTCGGTGTCACACATGCCCCCCCCCATACAGTGAGAGAAGGAGGAGGAGGAAATCTTACTCCACCACATTGAAGAGACTCACATTGTTGGTGATTGACATTGTTCTTTATTCAGCGAAGGCTCCGGGGACTGTGACAAATGTGACATGATCCCTGAATCAACTGGCAACTACCTGAGTCACACACACACACACACACACACACAATGAGTGTGAATACAAAGTACGTGCTTCTCGGCATGTCTGCTTTTTTCAAACTGTGAGAAAGGGCTTTGCTCTGAGTTAACCACTTAATAACTGCTCATATTCGTTTCTAATCTGAGTTGTTACATGGTCTTACTATCTGTAGTGATGTGACAGGAGTACGACCTTAATGTCTGATAGATGTGGAAGTCGTGGAGACCACGGTTTTAGGACAAGGGTATACTTTTGTTAGTATACATACATATGTACATACACACATATATATCTACATACATGCACACACACACACAACATATAATATATGACTGTCACTGGTCAAAATGTGTTCTTAGTCTCTTCTCTCTCTCTCTCTCTCTCATGCCCTTTCAGAGACCCTTTAGCTTCTTCATTTTCACCCCTCCCTTTTTCACATTTCTGTGTAAGCTGTTTAGCCCATTTTCTCTCGGTATTTCATTCTTTTGATTCTGTAAAATTTCTTTCTTCTCTAAGGCATCTGCCCCCATCTCTCTCTCTCCTCTCCCCCTCTCCCTCTCTCTCTCTCTCCCTCTCTCTCCCTCTCTCTCTCTCCACCATGGCTGATCAGAGCTCTTTGGCAACGTGCAGCTTGCCATGTCCACTGTTGCTATGGGAACCCGCTACACACTGAAACAGTGAAAGAGTCTTAATGCTGAGTCAACAGCAGCCACTGCTGGTGAAACCACAGACTCATTCAGAGAAAAACCATCTGATAGAAGCAAAACTTGGCAGTCAGCAGATCCAACAATCATATTCATTAAATACTAATAATTACAAATGCTATCTATCTATCTATCTATCTATCTATCTATCTATCTATCTATCTATCTATCTATCTATCATTTTTATTTTAATATTTTAAAATAAGAAAACCCTAAGAAAACTGCTATTTCAAATGCTGACTTTGAATTTCCCTTATATGGTTTGAGATCTGACCAGTCAAATGGTCATTTATGTAATCAGGCAAATGTAATGTAATGTAATGTAATGTAATGTAATGTAATGTAATGGTCATTTATGTAATCAGAGGTTAGTGATCCACCCCACTCTACAGCTCTGCATGGACAGTGTGGTTGTGCCATTAAATGTGCACGACATCACTTGATGTAACAGGATATGATGTGTGACCAAATGACATCAGGACTCCCTATGACCAACATTGTAAAGAATGTTTTTTTCTGGGCTTGATTAACCAAAGTGCTAATTTCAGTGACTCTTTTATTAATGCGGATAAAAGACAACAGTAGTTACATGTATGTACACAGAGTATCAGACCACATTTACATATATGCACACAGAGTATCAGACCACATTTACATGTATGTACACAGAGTATGAGAAGAGCATGCACACTCTAATTAATGTCTTGTTTTCCAGAATAATCAAGCCTAGTCTTGAGTTAATTAGGTGCCGTCAGTGGTGGTTCTCCATTTCAAATGCACTGGGCTACAGGTCGTAGGTCAGGTTTGTGGGAGTCTCTCTTACTAACATTTCAGGACAGATCTTACTCATCACCGTAAGTTTCATGTAAATTACACAGTCCAGCTGGATGAAACATTCTCTGGTTGGATACCAAGTCATGTATGTCTGATTCACTCCTACCATATGACTCCCTGCTCAACTTTAACCATGAAAATGTTCTCAGCAAAAACAAAAAACCACCACCAACAAAACGACACCTGAAGCTCAAATTAACACCACACCCTCATAAGTTATGAGCTGGTATTCATGACACAAAGTTTTGATTTCTGTGTTCACTGAGCACAGGAGCCAAAAACTACGATATATCAACAGTAAATTTATATAACTTCAAATGATAATTATTTTTGAAATGTATTCATGAAATGTGCCTACAGCAAGGCATGTTATTGGCTGCTTGTCAGACTGATGTCACAGCAAGGAAGTAATAAAAAGTAATAAAAGGTCACATTTCATACCGGTGATTGTTTTCATACTTTCTTTAATATTTTATAATATAATTAAATGAATTATATGCTTGTTTTTGTTTTTAAGGATATTTTTACACTTAACATGAATCTTTAAAACCATTAAACACAATCTGAACTTTGTCATTACGCTTTTATTTTGTTTTCTGTGTTGCTTTGGATAACAAAATCTGCTAAATGCCATAAAGGTAAATGTAAAATGTAATATCTGTTCATTTTCTTGTGAAGTCTGCTTCTGAACCAATCAGCGCTGAGCATTTTCCAAACTGGAAAAATTACAACCAATCAAAGCAGAGCATTCATTAAAGGAGCTGAGTACCATATGATGCATTGGTAGGTTATGATGCTGATGTCCTACGTCTCAATTCTTAAAAGACCTTATATCACATGTTGTGTGAGAATGTGTGTGTGTGTGTGTGTGTGTGTGTGTGTGCGCGTGTGTGTGTGTGTGTGCATTAGGTGAAAGCCCATTTTCCTCTGGCAAGTGTCCATACACAAACACAGACTTGCACACGCACCAGTGCACATGTCCGCTGCACTGCATGAGGAAAGAAGGTTATTTAAATAGTCTGACCTACAAATACAAGGGCATATCCACACCGGTGCTCCCACACACACGTCGAGGTGTGATCTCCAGCGTGACTTCACTGGAGAAGAGCTGGAGGGGGAGGGGAGGGGGGTTGGCTGTGATTGGAGTACCAACTGCAGCTTTGCAGCTGTGTGGGTCTACGTGAGTCTTGTCATGAACACACTCCTCCCTAACTCTCTCTCCTTCTCTCCTTCACCCCTCCTTTATTCACTTTCTCCGTCCCCCTCTCTCCTGACGACTCTCTGTGAGCCGCCCCCCCCCTCCCTTCTCTCCCCCACTGCCCCCCTCCTCACTGCCACTCTGGGCTCTCTTTCACCCGAACCTTCGACAATGAGAGTTGTGTCACTTTCAACCCTTGGCAGTTATCAGAGACGTGTGAGCAGACACGTAGGGACACCCTGCCTGGTTCCCACACACATAATCACATGTGTAGGCAGAACCGTAGGACAGAGATAAAGCCTCTCCTTCTTGTCTAGATTAAAGTCTCTGTTTCCCAGATCCAAAGCAAAATGCAAACAGAAATATGGTAAGTAAGACTGCAGGGAAGGGTTAAAAATGGCGGGTGGGTATGTGAGGGTGGAAGGGGGATAATGGCTAGTATTAAAAGTCAGTGCAGTAAACCAAGGTCCACCAGCCACAGACCGACGCTGCCAACAAGTTTCTCTTTCACACAAAGGAGTAAAATTAGACAAACCAGAGTGAGTCCTTGCATGGATGAATGATAAAATGTATACACAGATGTTTAGTTCATGTACTCTGAAGGTCACAGTGAAATGTGCACTTTGAACCAAATCTGAACAGTTACTTCTGACAATGTTTAGAAAAGCTACTTCTGGTCATTTGTAAAGCACAAAAATGATGAAACTCACCTCAAATCACTGTAAAAGGAAATTTCCACCAGCCTTGGAAATCTCTAGCTCTCCTCTAACATAATGACAGACTTGATTATATCGCCACCCAGTGGTCCCATAGCTGAACTCCAGCATTTAAAATAAGTAACATTCAATAGTGCATTCAATTTTTTTTTTTAAATAGAATGTGAATTATAGGAATGGGAGACAGAAGCACAACAACAACAACAACAACAACAACAACAAAGCACATTCTGTTTACACTGTAGACCCCACGTGTCTGTTGTTTTATAATCATGAAATGTAGTAGATTATGTCCAAAAAGCAGCAAATGGAAATGAACTAAATCCAAAAACAGTGTAGTGCACAGGGTAACAGACAGCTTCCACACACCACCACAGGGTAACAGTCAGCTTCCACACACCACCACAGGGTAACAGACAGCTTCCTCACACCACCACAGGGTAACAGACAGCTTCCACACACCACCACAGGGTAACAGAACAGTCAGCTTCCACACACCACCACAGGGTAACAGAACAGTCAGCTTCCACACACCACCACAGGGTAACAGACAGCTTCCACACACCACCACAGCTCCACATCTATATCACTTTACCATCAGAACCTGTTTCTCATTGCTACACACCTGAATCTAATCATAGCCAGCCGCCCCCAGCCTGAATAAACTCCTGACTCTGAGTTTTCTCTTTGTCAAGTCTCCTTAGCCATTCTCTGTGGCATTTCCTATAAGATTTACAGTTTAACAAAATTTGTACAATTCAATATCTTAGTGAGAGCCAAGATAAACCCTGAATCACCTGTAGAGAGATGGATATGAACCATATACATTGTTTGCTTGAAGTGACTTTATAATGCTACAATAATCAGGTGCTTTAAGTCATTAGCATGTTTATTAAATAATAGACACATAGAGGTTCACTATTTGTCCATTACGTCAGTAGCAGCACAGTCAGTGTGAGGGGAGTGTGAGAGGGGTGTGAGGGGCAGTGTGAGGGGAGTGTGAGAGGAGTGTGAGGGGAGTGTGAGGGGAGTGTGAGAGGAGTGTGAGAGGAGTGTGAGGGGAGTGTGAGGGGCAGTGTGAGAGGAGTGTGAGGGGAGTGTGAGAGGAGTGTGAGGGGCAGTGTGAGGGGAGTGTGAGGGGCAGTGTGAGAGGAGTGTGAGGGGCAGTGTGAGGGGCAGTGTGGTGGAGAGTGAATGCAGGCTGTAAATACCAGTAGATGAGCTGAAGTGCGAGATTGGAAAATTGGTTGCAGATGTAGGTAGGAAACCACAGGTCCAACTACACTAAGTAAATAGTGTTGTACTCAAAGTAAATGGATTAAATGGATAATTTATTATGCGGTCAACAGTTCCATCTGAATATTCAGTTGATGCTGTTGAAAAGAATAAATTGAGATGTGCAGATTTGGTGACTGAGTTGAGAACATGAGGAGCAGATGTTTATAGGGAAAGTAGAGACTGGTTCTAGGGAACCTGCAGCTACATCACCACCACATCTTTGGAATTAGTTTTTAAAGGCTGTTTGCTAAGAGCAGCTGTGAACTATCTGAAGTAGCCAAAAGGACAACTGAGTGACTCTGAACGAGGAGACAACAGGTTTGCTGGAAAAATGCAGAATATGATGTGGCTGAGATTTCTCTGTGTTTGAGGTACATGGAGGACTGGGTGGGGGAGTGGACTGTTGTGTCGGGGAGGTTAGATCCAGATGGAACCAAGCATACTTCAGCGGTGTCAGTGGGGCTGATTACAATCTCAGTCACCAGGGAGGCAAACGTGGGCTTAGGTCTGGAGGTCTGGGAAGTCGTAGGTCAGTGGTTTAAACATGAGCTTGGAGGGGGGTCGTTTTCAGACCCACAGAGATCCAGACCTCACTGTTGAGCCTTCAGGTGTTGTGGGCTCAATTCAGCGGAATGTTGACGGAGGGAGGTGCTGACCCGGCGACCCCATGTAAAGAGCATGCATTGAGGTAGTGGTTTATCAGGCTGCGAGTGAAGGGAAACCATCATGGTTTGGTGCAGGATACCGAGATCCATGAATAACTAAATTCTAGCCTCACCAACTGGTCTGTCCTGCCCAGTTTAACGCGACCAAGGTGTGCTGGGTCAAATCAGTGCAAAACCACTACAGTGAAACATTTAAAAGATCAGACTTTTATTCACAATTTAAAGTGACAACATTCACATAGTGGACAGATCTATTTCTAGATCAAAAACAATGCTTGATGATACAAATCATTTATCCAAATAAGATCTTTAAGTTTTAAATTCAATTCTAGTACAATCTGGATAAAAACTATTAAACTACTACAATCTTTAGAAAAAAACATGGATTTAAGAAAAAGAAAGACGAACCCGAACAAAATCACAACTCAACCCGAACAAAATCACAACCCAACCCTGCTCCCTTCTGAAGTGATGATTGTAAACAGTTTCACTGGCAGATTGACCCCTGAGCAGGAAGTGCTGGATACAGACATCCAAGACGAATGCAGCGTTCTGATTGGCCTAAAAATTCCACCAGCTGCTCTATCCAAACACTGAACCTTGATCTTACACAGTGAAAGACTCACCAGTGGTACAGCACCCAAATACTTCAACAAAATGAATGCTTATAAAAATGGATCCAGATATCTTTTTTAAAAATACACATTGATTATATATGATTTATATACATATGCTTTTATATTTATATATGCTTTTAAAGGATCCATTTAAAGTTAAAATAATTAAGGTTGCCCTACTTTGATGGTTTATTACTAGGTAACTAACCAGGCAAACTTGATTGATAAATCATAACCATATAACCAAGGACAGTCCCATCTTAACAAAAAGCGTTCAGCTCTGACAGACGTGCAGTGGTCCAGAAATCACATTTATTATTGATTACCTGTGTTTTTCTTGTTTTTAAGTATTCATTATGGGAACACTAAAGTAAACTTGATGTGGTCTGAGGTCCTGTGAGCACCAACACCCCCCCCCCTCCCAAAACATGCTGCTCATGTTCATCTCACAAACCGCTGTGGTAAAATTCAAACCACATTTTTGCCTCAATTCAGTGATTCTTCTCAGTTTAACAAACAAAAGTGTTTAACTTTCAAAAAGCTCCGCATCAGAGGAGCTTTAATAGTTTGACATGATCACCTAAATATTTATTCAGTGCTGTAAGTTAAACTGCTAAAGCGTGGGACAACTGTGTGTGAGTGAGTTTTACAGGAGTTATTTCAGTGCCAGACACCAGCAGTGGTACCAGTTTTGGATGCTGCAGCCATTTTCACAACACCAGTTCAGAGACTAGTGAGAGCATCGGCACGGTCTCCCTTTCGGTAGAACTTCATTCTTTTCCGCTTCTCGGTGAAGTGAACAGCTTCTGCCTCTCCCTGCCAGCCGGAGACAGGGGCCACGTACCACATGACGACTCCTGTGGGGTTGATGGAGACAACAAACTCTGTGGTGTCCTTCAGCATGGGCTGGTGCTTCTCCAAAAACACGTCATACACCTGAGACAGGAGGAGAGAGCAAAAGTAACAAAGCCTTTAATCTTTTTTTGACAAAAAAATATTAATAAATAGCTGGGACATATCAGGTAAAGTGAGAATCTAGTTAAAGGACCTCCATCATACAGTTTGAGTTTAGATACCTTCATACAGTTTTGAGTGCTGAGTGCAGATAGATTGGGGCACTGGTAAAAGACTGACCTCGTAGGTGCCTGCACTGTAATTGAGTGCTTTCAGAGACGTCTGGTAGCGGTACGGCATGTCGGTCCTTCTGCTGAAGAAAACCAGCGCACTTGCTTTTTTAGACAGAGGACGCCAAAATACATCTATTCCAGTCTTCTCCTGAGAGAGAGAGAGAGAGAGAGAGAGAGAAAAAAAGGTGTGTGAGAATAAAAAGAAAGTAGAAGACAACAGGCCTTCTCCCCATTTTTTTTTACCCCACAGGTCTTACCTTTATCATGCGTCTGCCTTGGATGCCCAAGGGGTCCTGGTTGATGGCGATAGCAGCTTTATTCTGCAGTATAGCACGTGCCCCGCTGTTTATGGTCCGCAGATCATTGGACATGAAGAGAGGAGCAGCCATTATTGCCCACAATGCCATCTGAGAGCGTGACTGGTCCATGCTCAGGCCGTAATCTCCAATGATCAACTGGGAACACAAAGTTCTCATATTTCCCACCACATCCACAGGTGACTCCGTCGAAGTACGACATTAGACTACGGGCTCAAGGCCCCAGTCTCGCTCCCAGATCAGGAGGGTTAGGGTTAGGGTTAACCCTAACCCTAGCTCCAAGGAGATCCACCACAGGGAAAACATTTAGTAGATCAAACTCTCTGGATTACTAATCACGGTCACCTGTTCCATATTAACCTAGCCATCTTCTACGAACATCCAGACCACTTCCCGTTGTGAAGTATTGCCATGATCGCTGCATGCATACAGAGCGTTTCCATGCCGATTTCCTGGCTCTCTACCTGCTCTGTTCTCTGGATTTCATCTCCGTTTAGCCGGTCTGCTTTGTTGAACTAGGAGGACTGATATCAGGCTGGTCACTTCCTGGACTGCGTTAGCAATGCCTCTGCCTGCCCCTTTGAAAAACTCGAATTACGCTGAATGAAAATACTACTCACCATATCTGGATCGTTCCAGTGACCTGGACCAGCAGCTGGCTGGAGGATGTCCTGATTGTTTGTAAACCAGTCCACGATGCTCAGAACACTGCTCCAAGAGTCATCAATGTCTTCATAATTACGCCACAAGTTGCAGATCTCTCCAAGCTGGGTGTAGTTCACCTATACACAAGGAGAAAAATATGACAATATGACCATGAGATATGAATTATTCAGAAGCAATTCCATTAAGCTGCTCTGTGTCTGATTCTTGGTAGATCTGGTATTGTTTTTTCCACTTACTTTTGGAGGAAGTCCGCCTTGGTAACAAGGCCAGCTACAGGAATAACCAATAGGACGGCCTGTGGCATTGAGGGCTTTGGACATGAGTGGGTAACCTAATAAAAAAGATAATACAACAGATCTTACAAAGATACTGTCTTATCGTTTCATAAACCATGCATGATGCGTGACTCTTCCATACAATATAATGACAGATAAAAGCCAAACTATGTCCTCTTGTATTGAGTAACTGAGTAAGTCTGTGTGCGCATGTGTGTCTCACTTCACTATCAGGCCTAGAAACTCATTTGGACATGTTAGTTTAGGAGATGCATGCTCTGAAATCACCACCATAACATGCTCTGAAAACACCACCATAACATGCTCTGAAATCACCACCATAACACGCTCGATTGTGTTTAAAACTCTATATGTACTTTCTCACAATTACAGACTAATGCTTTTTACCCATAAAACCTGTTATGCCTCTGACAGCGTCACAGACTTCAGTTCCCAGAATGCCGTTTATAGCAAAGCATGTTAACACTCCCCTCTCTGCCCTGAAAGGACATTTTCAAATGTACATATGTTGGAACTGAAGAGTCTAGTCTCTTTACCCAAAGCCATTTCCTCCACCTTTTCACTATCCCTCCAACTCAACTTCCTCCTCCCTGCTCAGCGAGAGTCTCTTACCCTGTTCCTGCACACTGGAGTTGGAGTAGCAGCCGTCCAGTTTGAGCATGTCCACGCCCCACTCAGCGAAGGTCTGGGCATCCGTTTCAATCGTGTCCAGGGTGGTGCCAGGATACCCTGCACAGGTGTATGTGCCCATGTCACCATAGATACCCAGCTTCAGCCCACGGTCATGGATATAGCGTGCCAGTTTAGCAATGCCACCTGGGAACCTGTTGGCGGATCGCAGGCAGACGCTGAAGAATTCTCACATCACATCAGAATGACTTCCACTTCACTGAAGGAATGATCACTGCTTTACTGACATAATCTAGATGGCAGATATGACCCACAAAGCCCATGGTAAAAACCACCCTGCATCTCTTAATGTCTACGTCAGTGCAGAGACCAACGATGTGACGCTGTGCAGTACATCTTAAAATGAGTCTATGGAAGAAGTACTGGGAAAGGAAACCTAACATCAGGTAACAAACAACGGCATTTTCACTGAAGTGCCAGAACGGTAAACTATGCCTCTTCGGGTCGGGCTGGAGGCGTCCATGCGAGTCCCTCGCCTTCGAAGACCAGCAGTCGTCGATGTTGACGTAGACATAACCCAGCTCCCTCCAGCCATCCTCACACAATCTGTCTGCCATGTCTCTGAAGAGCACCTCACTGGAGAGGAGACATGAAGAGACAGAGGACTTAAACGCATAAGAGATGCAAGGCAAATGATCCTATGTGAGAGACATAAATCCAGTCATCACATCATATCAAAAGACTGGTGTTTATATAGAGCTGCGCTGTTACAGAGTGCACACTGGTGTTTATATAGAGCTGCGCTGTTACAGAGTGCACACTGGTGTTTATATAGAGCTGCGCTGTTACAGAGTGCA
>JAOYMR010000006.1:12703332-12716848 GCA_025802075.1 Tenebrosternarchus preto
CTATTTTTATATCGAGTGTGTGTGTATATATATATATATATATATATATATATATATATATATATATATATAGAGAGAGAGAGAGAGAGAGAGATGGTATTACAGGCCATGTTCTCAGCCACATGCTGATCAGTGTTCATTAACATCTTCAAGTTCTCCTTTATTTATTCTTTAGTTCTCATTCCTTGGAAATATCCATCTGCACTCCTATCTCAAAGAATCCAGTATTCCCCTACTTAAATAACCATGACCCTGTTGCTCTGATGTAATGTTTCAGGAGCGTCAGACAGAGAAGGATCCAGTCACAGGATAATACCATGTATTCTTTTACTTGGAGCAGGCAAAATTCGCCGTGTAACAAAACAGGATCCAGAACCAGGTCAGAGACAAGGCAGAGGTACAAAAGGGGCGAGGCAAGAACAGAGACCAAAAAACCAGGCACAGAGTCAAAAACCGAGAAGGGCAGCAGGAACAGGCAGAGGTACAAATGGACAAAATCCAGGGACATGAGAGGAGTCAAGCAAAAACCAGAAAATTCACACCAACACACCCACTCAGTATGCAACAGGGATTGCATGGAGCGTATGGAGATTCTAATATAGGTGTGCGCTGATGACAGAATGAGGAACAGGTGCAAGTGGAAAAATCCAGGAATCTAGAACGCTGGGGAGTGAGACCTCTGGAGGCCGGACGAGGTACTGCCAGATCTGACATAAGTTATCATGAAGTGCCTCAAGTCAAATCCCATGTCCTCCCATTCTGACCCTTTTGCATGTTTGCATACAGACCAATCAGGTCGATGGATAACACTGTACTTACCCACCTGGACAAAGTGAATGTTGTGAATCCTGGATGTGTAAATCCTCTTCAAGCTGCTGGAGTACAACTCAGCATTTAATGCCTATTTAATTCCTTCCAAACTCAGCTTTAAGTCTGAGCTTGGACTGGAGATCTCAATCTGTAAATCGATATTTGGCTTCCTGGCAAGCAGGTTCCAGGTGGTGAGGATTGGCAGCCAAACGTCCCCCATGCTGATCCACAACATAGCTTAGCCTCAGGGATGTGTGCTCAGCCCCCATCTATGCTTGTTCAACATATTAAACATATTATGTTTGCTGATAATACAGCCATCCAGGACCTTCTCATGGACAATGATATGATGGTCTACAGAGAAGGTCAGGAGATTCAAGTTTCTCGGTGTGCAAATCACTGAGGATCATTCTTGGACACCTCACATGGACATGACAGCTAAGAAAGTTTGTCAGTGTCTCCATTTTCTGAGGAGACTGACAGAGTTTGGCATGAACACCAGCATGGACCTGCTTGGTCCACGATATCAGGACCCCTCCAGAGAGCAGTGGAGGGAGCATAGCACATCACCTGCAACAGACTCAATCCAGATATCTTCCACCAATGGTGTCTGCAGAAAGTACACAGCATCATCAAGGACCACAGTCACCCCACACGCAACAATACTCTTTGTTACCGTCTAGTAGACAGTACAGGAACAATACTGCTGGATACACTCATCACTTTAATAATAATCTTTTGCAAATGCTAATAGTGCACATAAAGAGCTATAGAGATATATTTCAGATAGAAAAGACATTTAAAGGTCATTTTCCATCCAAGAACAATGTCTTAAAGAACATTTCTTAAATTGAGTAATTTGACTTTCCTGAACCTGAACTCCTGCCTCCCTCCTCTGTAGTCATGTGACCAACACTGCTCCCTCCTCTGTAGTCATGTGACCAACACTTCTCTTACTAAGATGCATTATCATCATTTCAGTTTAATGTTGAACCTGTAACGAGTTTTATCCTTAAAATGATTTTTTCCTGAGGTTCATTTTACAGCAAAAATGCCCGTTGTTGTAGAACCTTCTATATGTTTGGCTTCTGCTGCCAAGCTGCTCTGAGGATGTAACTGAATCTTTTTTATCTTCTGGTCCTTACATTCTTGCAGGTAGATGCTTGTAAATGTAGTATGGTTAGAAAAAAACACTTCAAAGCGTCCTTATTTAATTGCCATTACTGATAATCACTAAGTTAAAACAAGTCACTACGTGTAGACCTATTACGTAATTTTAAATTTAGCACAATGACTGGTAAAGTGCTTGAACCTATCTTCATCAATTGACCCTTATGGATTAACTGGATTAGCAGAAGAGTATTGTGCTACATGGATTGAGTAATCTGACTTTGAGTCATGAAGGCTTTGCCTGGGTGTAAAGATTTATCATGTAATTTACCCTAGAATTCTTCTTGTGGGAACCTGGTATATGTGGACACACTGGGTGAGAAGTCATATGGTTATATCATGTGCTGTTCAGCTTCTTCTTTTGTGACCTGCAGTGAGGGCAGAAACACATTTCTGGTTTCCATCATTGCTTAGATAAGGCAGCCATAGTGATAAGTGCCAGATAACCCAGCTCACTGCTTACTTCTGCAATGTTGTATTTCTGTAAGATCTCTAGAGATGTTATGTGCCAGATTCTGTTGAGTAATTGAGAGATTCCATAAAATGTGTTTGACACCACCAATACTTAGCCTAATGTATAATGGATGTTATAGCATTTTCATGCTGGATTGAGGACTGCAGC
The DNA here is from genome assembly GCA_025802075.1 of Tenebrosternarchus preto. Taxonomy (NCBI): domain Eukaryota; kingdom Metazoa; phylum Chordata; class Actinopteri; order Gymnotiformes; family Apteronotidae; genus Tenebrosternarchus; species Tenebrosternarchus preto. Next base: position 12,705,935 of record JAOYMR010000006.1, read on the forward strand.
AACTTTTACATTCAACTGTTCTTTTAAATAATATAACAAAGACTAAAGGAATCGGGTTTTTAGTGCCTGAACCAACTGACATGGTACCAGTTACCGTTATCATTGTATGTCATTATAAAAACAAAATTGTGGCCATAAAGAAACACACCTGATCAGCACAAGACTCTAGGCAACAGAACAATGACATACAGAACAATGACATTCAGAACATTGACATACAGAACAATGACATTCAGAACATTGACATACAGAACAATGACATTCAGAACTATGACATACAGAAAAATGACATTCAGAACAATGACATTCAGAACAGTGACATTCAGAATAATGCCTGACTGACATAAGGAGGCCCAGTGTGTGCCAAAAAAACATTTCCACATCAGCTTGAACTTTTGACCCAACACAGGATGGGTCAATGTATTCATGCTTTTCATGCCAAATTCTGGCTCCTACCACCAATGTCATGTCTGCAGCCTCCAGTGTATTACATTTGTACCCAATGCTATGTTTATTAAGCTCGCCTGTGTCTAGTTTTCCTTATTTGCCTGGTTTAGTCTGTCCTTATCTGTATTTATATCTGCCTGGTCTTCATGAAGTCTAGCTCAGCAGTGTCTAGCATTCCCAAGCCATTGTACGTACCTCTTCATTGTTCATTGTACGTACCTCCTCATTGATTTTTAGGATCTATGTTTTTCTATTTTTATTTTGTCTGTCCTTTGCAAGTTTTGTCTGCCTGGGCAACGTTCACTGCTGGTTTTGTACCTGTAGCCTCAAACCTCAACCTCATCAGCACACCTCGTTAATATAACCACTGGTACCCCTCAGCAGCACACCTCGTTAATATAACCACTGGTACCCCTTAGCAGCGCACCTCGTTAATATAACCACTGGTACCACTCAGCAGCACACCTCGTTAAAATAACCACTTGTACTCCTTAGCAGCACACCTCGTTAATATAACCACTGGTACCCCTCAGCTCAGTCCCCAGTTGAGTACTACAGGCTATTCAACTGAGAACAGCAGAAAAATCAACACATCCAGTAGACTGGTTTCAGTAAGCTACTATATACAAAGTGACCTTTGGCCTGTCAGATGCTTATCTGTTTATGGAGCCCCACTATTTTAGGGAGCAAAACCAAAAAGCTTTATAGAAATGCATGCGTCCTCTTGGGCCCAATTTCCACCAGGCACTCCTGGTAATCAATCAAAAATATGGACAGGGATTTTTGATAGAATGCAGATGCCTGGACAAGCTCTCCCAACATTCATTGCACATCTTCTGGGAGAATACAACAAGCTCATGCAGCCACGCCTGGAAGCCAACCAGGCTGACCTCATCATCTACCTCTATGTATCGGATCAGTACAAACTTGCACTATATCAGTCCTCAATTTCTTCCATTGCTGAACTGCTCTTGAGAGTACATGATTTACATGCATCCTTGGGCTCTGTTAGCGCCCCAGATCATTTGACGAAGGTCCAAAGTTTACAAAATTTACAATGTGTTCAGACCCATTTCAAATCCAGGATTCCCAGGCCCTTCAGAAGGAAGCATTACTTGTGATCCCACAGGACCTTGGGACACTCTCAGAACAAATTACAGAAACAGGCAAGCTCTTAGAGCTTCCAAGCCAAGATCTGATGATGCGGATCATGCTCTGTCAGTAATTCTCATTCAGCAGAGACAATATACATCAAGCAACACACCACTAATCATGGAAGTCAGGTTAGGTTAAGAGTCACTGTAGTGTCCCTTTATACGATCCACTCTTCTACATTGGTCTACCTTCTACCTTCACTTCACTGCATTCCAATTGGTATTGTACAGCTAAATGGCAGCATGTTGGGATGGAAATGTGTCCGTAATGTTGTTGTTATTTTTTATTTGTTGGATTTTGTGGATTTTTTCCACCTTTTTTGCTTTCCTCACTATCCCTCTTCCCAAAAACAGGAAAATTATTGAGGAGCAAATAGTGAGAATTGTAGACACAGGTATCACTGAACCAGGCCCATGAGCATCTCAGTGTAAATGCTCAGAAGCTGCTTCAGCGCTACATTTCTGTGTTGTTTACATGAAACTGAATGAAAAGCCTTTACCAGTTCAGAGTCATGCTATTTAGCCTTTCAAATGCCCCAGATACCTTTCAAAGGCTGATAAAAATCTATGATAGCTGACCTAATAAATGACTGCTGTGTTGTGTATCTAGATTATATTATTGTTGCTTTTCCATTCATTGAATATATTTTTGTATTATTTTACATTTTTAAGTAGGGGAGATATGAATCAAACTTTGCTTTATGCTTTATGGTCACATTAATATCTATATAGAATGTGCATGCAGTATTTCATTATACAAATGTTAGCTGGGTTTGTCCTATTAAACTGTGGCTAAACTGATGATCACGCTATTTTGGTTGTATTTTCTCTCATATTTATGTCTTACAATGACATGAAAAGTCCCTACAATCATATAATCAGGTACACCTAGGGGAAGGCTGCGCCACTTTCTCTGTTCACAGCAGCCCATAACAAAGTTAAGAGTTACAGGCGATAAGTTTCAACCGATGAGAAACCAACGCCATCCATACTGTTTATTCTAGTTTAGTTCAACACGTATCACTTGATTGATTTTCCTTCTTTTAAAGCGAATGCTGTTGAGTTGGTGATGTATGAAGTTGACGGCCGAAGTGTGGATTTGTTTACTGTAAGTGATTTGAGTCCTTGGTTTGGTTTCTAGGCAACAGGACCTGCACGAACAGCGACGAAGGAACCGAAATGAATAGAAATGAATAGATCATTCGTTTTTAGTTGTAGCATTGCGTTGCAAATGATCTAGCGAAACACGTTAATAAGTGTTAATACTGTATGATTCTTAATAGTTGTATCATTTCGTACCGAGACTTGAGTTTTGTTTTGAGTGACAGGCTACTTGTTCAAAGCGAATCACATGACACATGTTATACTGGATCTTTAAGTACAATGTTAGAGTTTAAAACTGGTAAACTAAACCTCAGGCTTGATTAGCTATCAATAATATACACTGTGTGCATACCGAGTTTGCAGGTAAGTAGAATAAACCTGTATATTAACATTTCTAGTGTCAGTCTTAAATAATATACAGAATATTTTATAATCCTATCGTGGTGTGTAAACTGCCGTTGGTAGGTTAATAAGCTTAATATTTAATTGTTTCTATTAAGCTTTAATTGTTTCTGCACAGAATGATAGTTTATTGCTTTGAATTCAGTGAAGATGCAGTAATATTAGCTACAGGGAAATAATGTCATCTTAACTATAAAAAGATACAGTGCATGACTGTCAGCAGCCTAACATTGCCATAATTAATCGAAAAACCAGTACAATGTGGAGAGGCTGAATGTGTCAGCTTGAGGATCCACATATAACTTTCTGTCTTCTCGTGCAGAATCACTGAACGATTCAGTTTTGAACCATCGACACAGAGATTTTCTGCTACACCGAGATTTTAATCTGAGCACAGTATACATGAAGATTTTTTATATATGAACAGTGTAATCATATTTTAATGGCTATAAAACATACAATAATGTACATATAATACCTTGAAATGGTCACACAACACTGGGGCAACCTTTTGATACTAAAGTTCTACTCTTTCTTTTGGTGTTAAAGTTCTCTTTCTTTTGGTGTTAAAGTTCTATGTTGCTTTATCTTTAATGCTGCCTTGGAGAGGATGCTAAATCCCATTTCACTGTTGTTACACTGTCCTTGACACTGTTTCTGCAGAGACAATAAAGACTATTCTATTCTATTCTATTCTATTCTATTCTATTCTATTCTATTCTACTCTTTCTTTTGGTGTTAAAGTTCTACTCTTTCTTTTGGTGTTAAAGTTCTACTCTTTCTTTTGGTGTTAAAGTTCTACTCTTTCTCTTGATGTGAAATTTCTTCTCTTTCTTTTGGTTTAGGTAATGTTCCGTCGAGATGCCGGATGTGAGGATGGCTGTTAAACTGATGGACAGTGCAAGTACTGTGAATCAAAGGCTGAAAGCTGAACTTGACGACACAGTCCTGTCCATGGCCCAGATGGGCACCTACAGCCAAGAGATGCACAAGTGTTTCCAGAACATTCTCAGGCCGTTATCACTTTTCTCTCACACAGACAGAGATGATGTGAAGAATAGAGGTTGTGTTTTGCTTTTCTGTATACATTTTACATTGTTTCTTTTGTTATGCGATTAATATGCTATGCCAACCATTACACGGATTATAAGAACTTACAATGATTTAAAATTAATTCTTGGTTGGAGGAAGTTTTAATTAATTTATATGACTAATGAATCCATATGAGATATTATAATACTAGTTAAAACTAGTATTATAGTTAAAAACTAGTTAAAACTAGTATTCTAAAAAAGGTTTTGTAAGTTAATTTTAAGAATAGAAGAGAATAGTTTTTTTTTTCTCCCCCCTGAAAGATTAAAATTTGTCAACAAACATTTTTTTAAAGCAGTGTAACTCAATAGCAGTTAGCCTGTTTTTTAAAAACCAAGGCATTTTATGGAATATAAAATTGGACTGGAAGAAGCATAAAAATTCAACCACCACTTTCAAAACATGACCAAACTGAAAACAAGGTGGTGTTTTTTCATTCAGGTCTGTTTTGCAGACATTATATTTATAAACCAGAATTGTTATATTTGTACTATATTTTTATAGCTTTAAACATTATGAAAACAAATCTGTAACTTATAATACTATTATAATTTTTTTCAAACTTACCAAACTGCCTTTTTCTTCCCTCTCACATATTATTGGGTGTAAACATTTGTCTTTACTTAAAACATCCATGACATGGAGTTGTTTATAATACATTATAAGAAACTGTTCTCAGTAATTCTATTAACACATGACTTGTGCCTCTTAGACAAGTTTCTGGAGAGAAGATCTGGAGAGAAGGTCTGGAGAGAAGGTCTGGAAAGGTCTGGCTCATCAGCCTCTGAGGAGATAATGAAGATTCCAGCCACTCTGTCTGAACTTCACCAGCAGTTGAGAGCCAGAGTGAAGCAGCAGTGCCCCGAGCCCTTCTGCGCCGAGGACCAGGAGGCACTGGTCAGGATTCCTTTAGCCTAACAGAATCCAAGTCTAAGCTGGAAAATAACTTAGACTGGACTTTAAATCAGAATAATTTATTATTTATGGAGGAAATGTGGGAAGTGTTTTTGCAGCTTTTTTCAAAATGTGTACTTCATGTACAAGCAAAAACATACTCTTAAGAACCACTAGAAGAGTACAAATTGCATTATGAATACTATTTTAAAGATTTGGAAAAGTGCTTTTTGGGGCTGTGCACTATCCAAACCGCCTCTCCCTCTCTCCGTTGTCTCTGTGGGCTCCACAGGTGTCACTCATGATGTCTGAGCTGGGACTGATTTGGCGGGACCTTTACGGGCTGCATGCCGACCCCACACTGACTCCAGAGGAAAACCGGTGGCTGCGGTGCAGGACCTTCAGCGAGGTGCTGTACATCTGCGAGTGCCTCTGCCTGCACTACCTCCACCTGCTGGACGCCCTGGGGCGGCGCGGCATCTTCAGCCGCTGGGCCAACCGCAGCCGCCTGGTCGCTCGCATGGCGCTGGACCTCGGCAGCCTGTAAGAGGAGCTAAAGCCTCTTCTGATCTCTCCACTTGCTTTTCTAAGTTGTTTAATTTGTTGGTGCAACACTTTGTTTTGTCTTTTGCTTGATTGGTTTTATTCATTTGATTTAAGATGTTTTATTTACTTGCTAGTCCAAGCTAACTGTGACTTTTCCTTTGTAGAAGTTCAAGATATAGGTCACGTGAGATTTGGTTCGTGAGAAAAACAAAACCTGTGGCAGAGTTTAACAATAAGGAACCACATACATGTGCTTTTGTTTGAGCAGAGTAGCTCCATACACAACTGTGTTCGCTTAGTGAATGTTTATCTGGGCTTCCAGCTGTGTAGTACATGTTTCAGTGGCTTGGCCCTCCCACATCTACATCTGTGGAGTCCATCTGTGCATCTGTTAATGGCTACAGTTGTAAAATAAGCATGTGAAGGCATATTGTTTCACAGTATATCTGTTTACAGTCTGAACGTTCACTCAATACGGCGTGGTGTTGCTATGGTGATCAAGGCGACGCGGCGCACTGGTGACAAGCATGAGGTGGTAAAGATGCATGCTGACACTCTTTCTGGTGACCTGGACCTTGGGTTACGCATCAAGCCCGGCTGTAAGAAATGTACAGCGAGCAGACAGCAGCAGAGAACAGTGGAGAAAGATCTTATAGAGGTTGTTAGGCATTCCTGTCTGGGTGTGGGACCGACAAAACCAGCAGAGAAGCATTTGTTCTTTTTTCCCCAATTTCCAGATCCAAGAAAAAATCGGAGAGTTGGATCTGGAACGTGTGTATAAACTTATGCCCTGTCATCTGGAGCCGATAACAAGCAAAATGGAGAAGCTCTGTACGCTTACACACACGTGGGCATAAACACACACACACACACACAAACACACACATAAACACACACACACACATACATAAACACACACACACCAGCGCTGTCTACTTTGACCTTTTTACTTGTCTTTATCTGTCTCTCTCTCTTTCTGTTCTCAGCCATCCTCACTCTCAGGCAGACATCTGTCAGTGACCCTGTATGATGTGTGTTTAGGTACCAGTCCCAGTGCACCATCTACAGCAGAGGAAGAGGAAGATCAGCTGAAGATCATCACTCGGTTGAAGGTAACCCACCTGCATGGACATATTGTTTTTTTTTTTAAGATGATTGCATCTTGGTAAGACAGAACTGTATTCTTGATAGTCCTCCTCTTGACTTCCTTGTACATGATATTAACAAATGTGTAAAAAGAGATAGCAGTGATTGTCAGATTGTCAAAGATTGATCCATTAAAGTGTGAGAGGTGATGCAGTTGTTTATTTTTTTTATTTTAGTTGTTTTTATGATGGCTCTCTCAGGGATGTAATTCCATGCCAGAGCTGCAGAGGGAGACATTGCTAGAGGAGCTGGAGATGTCAGCGCTGCCAGAGCGGCCTCAGTCCTCTTTAGGACTTCTGTCTAAAGATGCATGTTCTGTTCTGGAGAAGCACATCACCCCTGCTGAGGATCTGATGAGGTTGACTACACACACACTCACAGATACACACAGAGTTCGACTACACAAACACTCACAGATACACACAGAGGTCGACTACACAAACACTCACAGATACACACAGATGTCGCCTACACACACACTCACAGATACAAACAGAGGTCGACTACACACACTCTCACAGATACACACAGATGTCGACTACACACACACAGATACACACAGATGTCGACTACACACTCACAGATACACCACTTAACGTCTACGTTAGCGTGTGAATGTAGAACAGATGGTTTACCAGTTAGAGGCAAATTAACCCATTATCATTAGTCCTGTCTGGAGAACATAAATCACAGAGAATAGCTTCTGTGGTACTCCACACACTAGATGTCTCCCTACTAACACAAAATCAAACCTTCAATCAGCATTTGTATGCAGATTATTATGGGACAAAAATCCTGTGGAAAAGCTGGACTCTGAGACAGACATCCCCTCACTGATACAAGTTTTGACTACCAGTGGCTCCAGTAAACTCAAACAACGGACCCAAATTCAGCAGGTAAACACACTACCCGTCTGCTCCCCGTACACTCGTACACTCAAGTGAAGCACAAACTTATAGAGCACTGAAGACAAGCACCACATATACAGCATCACCAAAGTACTGGTCAGAATAGAACACAGTCTAGAAATTGTACTTTAAATATGGACTGCTACTAGCTGGGCCCAGTGGAGGATGGGTTCCCTTCTGAGTCCTGGTCCTCCCCAGGTTTATTCCTAATCCCCTCTAGGGTGTTTTTCCTTGCCACTGTCACCCCTGGTTTGCTCATTAGGGACTTGAACCCATGCATTTGTAAAGTTGCTTTGTAAAAAGTGCTATATAAATAAATTAGACTTTGACAGGGAGTGCTTGCTCTGTTACACAGCACTGTGAGATCAGCACCATGCACAGTGTTCCGATTATCCAGATAAACTGTTCCCAAGCAATGCGCTCGGTGTGAGTGTACCTCCGCGCCGTCTGTAGCATGGCCTGATAACATCAACAATGCTACAGATGGTGGCGCTTTCAGGCGTTTTTCTCTCACCTCTCTCGATGTCTGTGTCGGGACAGAAGAACCTGGAGGAAGAAGAGGGATGGCAAAGAGAGACAGAGGGTCTGGGCGGGTCAGAGAGGCTGCATGTGCCTCAGGCGGCGGTGGTAAGCATGAGTGTGCCAGCTGGAGGTGTGGTGCGAGCTATGGCTCCCCGTGTCTCTGACAGAGGGCTCCTAGACACCATCAGCATCAACATGTACCCGCCTGTCTACAATGACCTCACTGGAGAGGTACAGCAGCTCTTCCAAAATACCTCACACACACACACACACACACACACACTGTCTTTTGCTACTGGGCCTTCACAATAACTGTGACATATGGTACAGTTAAGGACTCTTCATCATGCATCTACATTTCATTTAATCACCTCTTTGAAATACTTCTGGATGATTATGCTTCATCTCAGTGAAAACGATGTGATAAACCTGGATAAACCTTTGTTCCAGATTGAAGCTTCATCAGTTCGTTGGCTGGATCGAAACATGTTTGTTGGGGATGAAATTAGAGATGTCTATAGAGATTTATCCCAAAGTCTTCCGACTCAGTATGTGCAGTTTGATGAGGTCAGTACCTTGTTTGCCCTCTTGGTTCTGGGTCTTTTGTATCAGTTGTTATTGTACGTGTCTCTAGTCATGTGCATCTGAAGTGGCCCAAAACATGAGGCATGCATGAATGTTAGATTTTAAAGTAATTGGACTCTTTTTATTTTGTTTATATTTAATATGGATTCTGGTAAAACTCAAGCTTTCAAATGGAAAAAATAAATCCTGTTTTTCACAGCAAAACCTAGGTTTGTTTTTGTTTTTGTTTGTGAGGACCCTATGATAGAGGCCTGTATGAGCAGTGCAACACCAGGGCTTGACTGGAAGAGGAAGAATCATGAAAAGAAACTGATGAACCCCTCGCTGCAGTTACCAAAACCTTATGGCATCTCTCACAGGTTACTCTCTCTCTCATATCTCACAGGTTACTCTCTCGCTCATCTCTCCTTTCTGTTTCTCTCTGTCTCTCATTCTTCATGAATCTTTTCATTAAAAGCCAGAAATAGCAGCAGTCATTTCCCATCCTTCCTGCGGCATCAAGATACTTGCAGTCAAGTTGTTGTAAATGCGTCTGTCCAACCTCTTTCTTCTCAATCCACTTCATTACTCAGTTCTTTGTTTTTGACATGGTTTACTTCAGTCACTCCTCTTACCCCACAGTTTTACTGAAAGCAGGAAGCGCATGGAGATGGTGGCCGGTTGTAAGAGGCCAGCAGATGTGACGTGTCATGCGTACGCAACATGGCACCGGTGGTGGAAGTCTAACCTAACCCCAGATGATTACCTTAATTACATTTCTGACCAGGTGATTCTCTGTTCGACGTGTGAACTTGTCCACATGTAGCTGTAAGTGTGTGAGAGGTTACTGGTGTGAGAGATGACACAGTCCACCTAACTGCTTCTTGCTTTTCTGCACACAAAGGAGTCAGATTACCTGTCTGTGGTGTTTCACCTATATGACAGTGATGACAGCGATGAAGAGGATGAGGGTGAGAAGCTTCTGCTGCTTCAGAGAGAGAGGAGAAGGTAATTATGAGAGGAGAAGGTAATTCAGAGAGAGGAGAAAGTAATTCAGAGAGAGGAGAAGGTAATTATGAGAGGAGAAGATCATTCAGAGAGAGGAGAAGGTAATTATGAGAGGAGAAGGTAATTTAGAGAGAGGAGAAGGTAATTATGAGAGGAGAAGGTAATTTAGAGAGAGGAGAAAGTAATTCAGAGAGAGGAGAAGGTAATTATGAGAGGAGAAGGTAATTATGAGAGGAGGATCATTCAGAGAGAGGAGAAAGTAATTATGAGAGGAGAAGGTAATTATGAGAGGAGGATCATTCAGAGAGAGGAGAAAGTATTTCAGAGAGAGGAGAAAGTATTTCAGAGAGAGGAGAAGGTAATTGAGAGGAGAAGGTAATTTAGAGTGATCAGAAGGTAATTCTGCCAAAATACAAACAAAAGAATTGCTGTTTTCTTTCTTGTTATTGCGTGCTGACATTTTTCTGAGGTTTGACACTAAGATATTCAGCTCAAGTTCTCATGCACGTTTTAGTCCATCAGAGCAGAACTCATTTATCTTATATCCATCTTAAAGGCACAGTAACAAACATTGTGTTTAATTCTAAGAAATAAAGAGAGGTTAGAAAATGGTCACAATAATGTTTCTGGATCCTAATGCCACTCAATTGTAAGTGGACATCAATCAGTAATATATGGCCCTTTAAAAGAATGTAGCACAGCATTACAGTGAAGCCAGTGTGCAATAATATACCGTGGTGACTTCTGGGGAATCAGCCTGAAGAGAATACAAAACATGGATCAAACAATGTTTTTAAGTAATTTGCATAAAGCAGTGCTTCCTAATCCAGTCCTTGGGGCACATCAGACAGTTCCACGTTTTTGCTCTGCCCAGGTTCCCAAAACTTTAGGTTGGAGCAAAAACGTGGAACCGGCTGAAGTGCCCCGAGTACTGGGTTGGGAAACACTGGCATAAAGAATACAGGACAGACCCCAGTGCTTGGTTCTGCAAACCAGCACAGATGTAAAGGTCAAAACAAATCGAATCAAATCAAATTTTATTTATATAGTGCTTTTTACAACACATGTTGTCACAAAGCAGCTTTACAATTGTACGGGTCCAGATCCCTAATGAGCAAGCCAGAGGC
>JAOYMR010000006.1:12734225-12747142 GCA_025802075.1 Tenebrosternarchus preto
CTATCTATCTATCTATCTATCTATCTATCTATCTATCTGTCTGTCTGTCTGTCTGTCTGTCTGTCTGTCTGTCTATCACTAGTTTTTTCATTTGCAGGACTGAAGATTTGATCCGTTCGCTTAGGTCTCGGTGTAGGTATCTGCCTGTTCTTCTAAGGTGTCTACGCCATTCCACGGGTATAACTCACTGTCTCTGTTATACCGGGTTTATGGTTAGTCTGGGAGAGATTAAATTGTTTCTAGGTTAGTGGTCTAGTGGGGATACAGAATTAAATACGATATTTCTTGTTGTCGTTCTTCCGTCTCTGGATCCCCGATGTTGCCGATGGGAGGCGATACGAGTTTCCTCCTACGCAACCAAAGTCCTCTCGAATCAGTCATGCATTGAATCAAACTGCACCGCATGTTTCTCTTTATATGTATAAATAATGTGCCCACATTTCACACATATTGCTAAAAATGCTCAGTTTGTTTTGAGTTTGAGTAATGAATGTTAGGCCTGTAACACTCGCAACAAAACCTGAGCTGTGTTGTTTTCCAGGCCACAACAGGGGCCTCCCACAGCGCATACTTATGTAGAAATGAGGGTGTGATTACACATAAAATACGCACGAACTTAAACTGTCCAACGTATGCCTATATTTGACTACATTTTCCTGCTTCAACATCCCTGTTGAGATTCCAGTCTGTCGTAGAGGGGATCCACTTTCCTTGGTCCTGCTTTCCATACTGTACATAATAGCATGTGAGTATACTGGAATAAAACATAAAGAAATACAAAACTATGGTTAATTCACATTTAGATATTTAGATTCAGCGTGCACCATACACAAGAAACAGGTATTTATTTACAGAAAGCAAAATCGTTGTTGATGTCTCCCCCATTCGGATGTTACATTAAACTTTTCAGTCGTTACTCTTTGTTAAAAAAGGTTATAGATCTGTTTTAATGCTATACGCTCGCGTGCGTACATTCGGTTTGTGATCGAATCTATTCATCACCTGAACGGTCGATGCTGCTGCGGCTGCGCCTGCACGCAGCGTGCGCGGGTCGGCGCTGCTCGGTCGGAGTGAGCAGACAGCTGGTGGCGGAGAGAGAGAAAGGACCGCGCGCGCTCAGGCTGCGGGAAGGTGCCGACTGCCCGGAGACAGACCCTTGTCGGGATACGCGGAAAAAAGCATAACCTGTTCAGCTCTATGCAACCGGAGGGTCGAAGCTCAAACGCGGTAGTCGGTGAGTTTCGCGCACGGGTGTTTTCTTTTATCAAGCGAAATGCCAAATCAGTTTCACGTTTCGTGTAGCCTATAGCATGGATTTAGATTTACAGTAAGAATAATGCGCATTTGGTGCAGTGGATGAGGGGATAGCCATTTGTTCGTTTTCCATAGCAACCGATGATATTGCAGATATTGTTGTAGACATGGCAGGTTTCGAAACCACCATCAGGAGCAATAGATACACGTTGTGTGTTTTGAAGAGTCCGTTATATGATAAACCAAGCTGCTGTATTTCTGAGCTGTTGTGTTTTTGATGAATAGGCCTCCTGTAATTGAATAGGCCATTTTCGATTACCATCTTGTCGGGTCGTCAGGCCATATGTCTATTTTCTCTGCCCGCAGTCTTATTAATATCCATGAGCGACGTTTACATTTTACAACCTCCGTTCGGAACGTTTTGTTAGTGAATAAAGACACCAGGATTTGGGATCTTGTTCACAATTGGAGAAAAAGCTGCACGGAGCAGCCGGTTCACAGGTACAACGTTTCCAGTCAGCGGGTTTGTAAAAATCAGTGCTACTGATCTGTACAGTGTATGTAAGGAAATGAAATGCACAGACACCTTTATATTTTATGACATGTGCACACTGGCTCCTCGCTCATAGGGAATATGACGTTTGTTGAGCCTCCATCAGTCAGAACTGTGCGTAATGAAGCAGCTCGTCAGGTCGTTCCGATATTACCAGTATGTGGAGAGAAAGTTGAATACGATTATCTCCTACATGGGATGATAATCGGATATTTGGACGGTTGGATACAAAGGGGCCATTAATGGCTTGAGAACCGAGATTGCTGTTCTGAGGAACGGATGAAATTGAATTCTCATGTTACTACGGCGAGGTTTCAGAAGAGTGGTGACATACCGTGGTAACCCTAGTACACGTGGCATCATTATGACAGGAAACGAAATAACGGAGTGAAAAAATCATCTACAGACATTATCGCCATTTCTTTTTGAATATAAATATATTCTTTATCACTGACACGGAAGAAGAACTAGATAATTTAATTTACAAAGTGTTTAAAAAGATAAGAATGAATTAACTAGGGAAAATGGATGTGTGTAACTAAAATGAAGACAACTATTAACACACTAATTAAACAGAATAAGAACACTAAACTAAATCAGTGATATCCACTCAACTCTAACCCTTTAATGTTAAACTAAATAAGCCTGCAAACAGGCTCACGACATTCTGGTGGTGTTTCCTTCACTGGTCAATCAGGCCTAATATATCCCACTGGTGACAGGAACAGCAGGGCTGTGATCCCTACGCTGGAGTGGAGACACTAGTTACAGGTACACATCTCATGTGTTACAGGTACACATCTCATGTGTTACAGGTACACATCTCATGTATTTCCATAAGTGGAGAAGAAGCGATCATTCAGAACATAAGGGTCAGTTTTCTTCTGTTGTTACAGGTTATAAATGTGGAAACCGCATTTAACAATCTCAGCCATTACCTTATTTTTGCAATTCGCCAATGTTTTTTTAAATGCATCAATGTTTGTGATTATATGAGAGACAAAGGAGGTATTATGAAGAGCAACAGAATACAGAGACACCATATCAAAAAGGAGGTTGGAGCTCTTGTGAGGACGTCGGTCTCAGCTGTGATATGGACATGATATTATGTGTCAGAGTAAGATGAGAAATTATCTACAATTTCTACATGGTTTGGTGAGCATGTTCTTCTTCATGTTCTTCTCTAGTTCTACTCAAGGGGATTTCCTTCGGTCCTCCACTTCTTACTAAATTTAAAACCGTTTCATCCTAATTTAATTTAATTCTTTAATTCAGTATTGCCAGCCTGGTTCAGCTGACATACATTTCCATATTGTCGCGATTGTCCCTAATTGAGAGCCTGGTGGATTGAGACTGGTGCTGTGGGCTATACGTCAGAGCCTGGGGAATCCAGGAAGCTCTGTGTTCCAATGAACCAGAGGCTTACACTCTGGTTCTTGCCACTGTAAAGATGGGGGAACTCTGCTGGGTCATGCTCACTCAAGCATCTGGGGAAGTCCTGTCTCTTTTGAAGGGTCACTGGGACACCTGGGCCAGGTTCTCCCATGGAGCAGAGCAGACAGAGCAGAATGTGGTAGCATTTCTATAGTAAATTGTACCCACTATCCTCTCAGCTAATTCTTCTTAAATGTTTGTGTTTCATGGAAATACTCTTCATAAGTGTCTACAATAGTGTTCTTAGTTGTTGTGTTTTTTTACTTTCTTTATCAACAGTATAATTTTAAAAAGAGCCTGAGTATCTGGGGCACCAAATGACTGAAGGAGATTAAGATCATCCTGAGGACATTCCACATACTGTGTTGCTGAGACAAACCAGAAATATACTTTGCATCCTTGCAATTTTATTCTCTAGTCGAATAACAGAAAGTGTTGCTGGATTTTGCGGGTCACTGGTTTCCATCTATCATTGATGTGATCAATCCATGGACTCAGTCAACCAGTATAAGTGACGTGGGAAAAACTAGTTTGGCTCGATGTGGAGACCTCCCATACTCTCAGGCTACTGTGGTTAGGAAACAGCGCCCCCACAGGCGCAAGGAAGGAATGCAACAGGAATGGGGATGGTTGGTCTGCACTCTTCTCCATCAGTGCTCAGAGCTCAGAGGACTCCATCAGATGTCTGGGAAGGGTCTGATAATCCAAACCTTCCACTTCCACTCCCTCCTCCACCCTGGAATGCTAGCGTTTAGTGTCCTGATCTTTTTTCTGAGTTCTATGATGCATTGTTGAGTCTCTTAGCCTTAACTAACTTAAGGCTGACAGATCATCTGGGATGGGGTCTCCGTTAGTCAGGGATGGGTGCTGTAGTCTTCTGCAGCTTTCTGACTGTGACATCACCAGTGCCGTGTCCTAGGAGAGTGTGAGCACCTCTGTGAAACTTTTCCTGAAGGGGAAAAACATCCATTTCACAGGAGTGGGAATGTGGTTGTGGGATTTTTAGTGAGTGACCTTTTCTGTTTTTACTGCTGGAAATAAATCACTTTTAGACCATTTTATCTTTTTTTCATTTTTACCCCAGGATGCATGTAGCACATATTTATTTTAGCCTGGTCACCTGACTGGTTTGTTTTCTGTTTACCTATTCTTAAGCATGAGCTTCAAGCTAGTTTCCAATTAGCCTTTTATTCAAATTTCCAGTTACACCTTAAAATTGTGTAACAGCTATTATCATGCAGCCTGTGAGCCAACTTCATATTAATAAAAATATGTAATTACTTAATTTGATTCAGTAATATAATGTAATAGTGTTTTGTAATGTTTTAAATATTTCAATGATGTTTTGAAATATGTATACTAACATTTTGTTAGTATGTTTTTGAAATTAAAATATTTTAAATAAAATATTTTTAAAAAATTAAAAAACACCCAAAATATTGTTATCGCATAAATAGCTTGAAATATCGTGATATTATTATAGGGCCATATCGCCCACCCCTAGTAGGAATATGTATATGTTCCAGAGGACCACTAATTCCCTCTGAACCCCACAGGGACACAACTCAGTGGAAGTGTGTCACTTCCTGGTGCTGTGTTGGCTGAAGGTAATTTACCATTGTAGGAAACTCTCTGATGAGCAGTGGATTACATTAATCAAGAAGAAATACGACTTCTAATAATCTACACGTACTGTTTTATAACTGGGTTTTTGAGCTGGTTACTTGCAATGACAGCTTTCATTGACACTGTCAGGCAAGAGTCCAGGCTTGATGTGGAGCTCTGAACTGGTGAACTGAATGGTACTGGGCAGCTGAATAAGGGATGTTCAGAGACTGGAGACATGCAGAGAGAGGGAGGGAGGCTCATATTGACTTAGTTCAGCACAGTGAGAGAGATCAAGATCAAGATCAAGATCAGGACAATGATATTCAGTGATACAGAAAGCTGATTTAGTGTGTGTGTGTGTGTGTGTGTGAGGGTGTGTGTGAGGGTGTGTATATGAGGGTGTGTGTGTGCCTGTGAGGGTGTGTGTAAGTAGTTTTTTTGTGTGACTTTGTTGTGTTGTGTTGTGTTGTTGTGTGACTTTGTTGTGTTGTTTTGTTGTGTTGTTGTGTTGTGTTGTTGTGTGACTGGCTGTACTAAAGATGTGGTCCCACTTAGTTTCCTAAGGTCATGTTTTCTCTTCATCACAAGTAAGACAACAGGACTCCTGCTGTCACTGACTGACAGTTAAGGACTGATTAAATAAAGATGTCAGGATGCATCATCATCAGTCTGTTGCTTTTTTGACAAATATTAGGATCACTTCAGTATTAGGATCACTTCAGTATTAGGATCACCCCTTGGGGAGGGGCATAACTGCAGGGCAGAGGACACTGGCACTGCCCAGCAGTGGGGCGACATGATCCTGCATCCCAACAAAGCTCGGTTACTCAGGAAACGGTGGCGTGAGAGATTAAAGTGACTCCTATTGTTAAAACCTCTTGATGTCAGTCCTGTGGAGACTGAATGGAAGAATCCAAATAAGATGTAGGACTTGGTGTCTAGACTGTGACCTTTGTGACCTTGTGCTCTGGCCTGGTAGTGGGTTTGGTAGCATGTGTACAGACATGGAGGACAAAGTTTGCTCACACCCTGGAGACTGAGAGAGAGAAAGAAAGGCCTCCGGACATATTTGTGACTAAGACAACAACTGCTCAGAGCCAGTCCAGCGAACACTGCTCAATGTATCACTTCAGACTGATTAAATTTGTTCTGACCCTTTAAAAGATGAATTTATGCTTTAATGGTTGTAGTGAAGCTTAAGGTAGTGTTGCTTTCTTTTGACATATAGACCTGGTGTTTAATGTGTTGGGTGGTAATCATTCTACTGATGCTTGTCTTGTGTGTATTAAGTGGAAACAACAGGACATTACACACAATCTAAAACAACAGGACGTCACACACAATCTAAAACAACAGGACATTACACACAATCTAAAACAACAGGACGTCACACACAATCTAAAACAACAGGGCGTCACACACAATCTAAAACAACAGGACGTCACACACAGTCTAAAACAACAGGGCGTCACACACAATCTAAAACAACAGGACATCACACACAATCTAAAAAAACAATTTACAAAAATGTGATTTGAAGGAACAAAAAAATAAAAATGTATCATAATGCTTCCAACCAGCATCCCCCCTCTTTCATTTTGTATCCCTCTCTCGTTCTCTCTCTCTCTCTCTCTCTTTGTATCCCTCTCTCGTTCTCTCTCTCTCTCTCTCTTTGTATCCCTCTCTCGTTTTCCCTGTCTGGAGATTGATATTCCTGGAAGACTAGGACCACACAGGCTTCCTCCAGGCTCATCAATTATCTTGGCAAGCTGCTCCCAGATAAATGATCTTAAGCCTTTAGGGCTTCAGACTTGGGTTTGTCTGTCAGAAATGGGTTTATCTGTCAGAGGGAAAAAACAGAAATTAATAGTTAAAAAAGCAGAACGAGCCACTGAAACCTTTTCAGTGTATGAATAAAGGATTTTGACTCCATTGTTTAGAGGTTCAAAATGAATCATTTGCATGTTCGGTGATATTGTTATTAGTGTCACAACAAACAACCTGTCACCCTGTGGTTGCTGGTCCGGATCGTGGTTGTGGTTCGGATCGTGGTTGCTGGCCCGGATTGTGGTTGTGGTTTGGATCGTGGCCCTTGGTTTGAATGCTGGATGGTGTTGATGTCATAATGTCACTTTGCTTTAATAAAAATGGAGGCAGGATGTTTGTTGGCTTTTTTTGGATTTATTTCTTATTTTTTGTGTGCAGAGTGGGGGCCCAGGGTTCGTTGGGTGGGTGTGTGCAGAGCGGGGGCCCAGGGCTCGTTGGGTGGGTGTGTGCAGAGCAGGGGCTCAGGGCTCGTTGGGTGGGTGTGTGCAGAGCGGGGCCCAGGGTTCGTTGGGTGGGTGTGTGCAGAGCAGGGCCCCAGGATTCGTTGGGTGGGTGTGTGCAGAGCGGGGGCCCAGGGCTCGTTGGGTGGGTGTGTGCAGAGCAGGGACCCAGGGTTCGTTGGGTGGGTGTGTGCAGAGCGGGGACCCAGGGCTCGTTGGGTGGGTGTGTGCAGAGCGGGGGCCCAGGGCTCGTTGGGCACACGCCAGGAAAATGGCATCCCTACCCACTCAAGCCTGACTGGATACAAATGGGGCTAAATGGCCCTGCTGCTGTCGAGGACAGTCCCCTTTGTCATTTTGACAGGTGGAGAATAGATACGGGCTGCGTTCCAGCTAGCATACTTGCATTCAGCATGCTGGTATACTGATAGTATTTTCTAGTAAGCAACAAACTGTGTAGCGAATGAACGTTACTCAGTAGAGTGTGAACTGTTGCAGTTGAAACACACTTTTGATATCATAATTGTTCTTTTTTCGTAAGCGCTGAAGCTAGTCATCGAGCTCATTCTGCTAGCAGGAAACAAGCTGCTGCATGTACGTTGTTTTCCAAGAGAATATTGCTGTCCTCCATTTACATTCACAGCTATTGTAATCGCCAATGAAAACATATCCTTACATGAGCATAGACAGGTCAGTTTTAAGAACAGTACCAAGCTAAATCCCTGAGTAAAAAAGGGTTGTTTTTTTGTGCATATTTACATGCTCAGGGAAGAGGTGAGTGTTCAGGCTTCATTTGAAACCTGTGACTCAGCTGGGGGAAGTTCATTCCATCATCTGGGTGCAGGACAGAGAAGAGTTTTGTTGCTTCTTTGTGTCTTGAGAGATGGTGGACTGTACTGTACAGACAAGCTGTACTGTAGGCTCAGACCGCTGGGTTTGGGTTTGAGACACGCCAACACAGAATCTCTGCACACGCTAACCCTAACGCGCATTAACCCTAACGCTCATTAACCCTAACGCTCATTAACCCTAACGCGCATTAACCCTAACGCACATGAACCCTAACACGCTTTAACCCTAACGCACATTAACCCTACCGCTCATTAACCCTAACGCACATGAACCCTAACGCACATGAACCCTAACGCGCGTTAGAGCACATTTATGCATCTCTGAATGTTTATTTTTACTGAACAGGAAGAATGTTATTGTGACCTTGTGAAATGATGCTCTGTGCTGAGTCAGCTATACTGTATCACACTCTCTGGTCGCTCCCAAACCGCAGAAGATTGGATTATACTGTTGCTACACAGGTGGGGGGGGGGGGGGGTCATATGGTGATGTCATGTGACAGGAAGTGTCTGTTCTGCAGATAATGTCGATGTTTATTCATTCACAGTGGCTCTGCAGCATCAGAGCATCTCTGCACATTTACTCTAGTGCTGTTTTTGTGCGGTTGGCACAACAGTATCCAGAGTATTTTAGCATCTCTGTGCTGTGAGACAACGAACTTTTAACAGCAAGGCTGCCGAAAGTCACACACAAAATCCTGAACCACACTGTTACGTTCATGGGGGAGTGATGAGATTCTGTTAGATGGGCACCAGGCTCAATTTATGTTTAAATCAATCCTAAAGATCTCTGATCTCCCTCTGTCCCAGAGATCTATTCTAACTCAGAAAGTGAGATTTGAGTAGATATCAACAGTCTGTGGAATCAGTCTGGCCCAGCGTGACTTCATGAGGCTCTGCATTTTTTGGTTGGCTGAGTGAGCCTGCTGTCTTAAGGAAGATCTCTCTCCTCTAGTGGAGGCATAAACAGTGTGGTGGTATTCCTTTATCCCTAAGGTTTCCTCCCTTGGCCTTGCCTCACAGTAGAAGAGTGTCCCACACTTCTCTCAGGCAGCTGGTACTCTAGATCCCTTTGTTTGCAGCTCCAGCTGGTGGTGCTCTTGTTGGAAGAACACATCCCTCGTTAGGTACCTGCACCCCCCCCCCCCCCCCCCATCCCTCTGTGTCTCTTTCTTTGCATCCTGTATGAGATTAGGTCCTGCACGGGGCCAAGGTCAGTGGGGTGGCAGCAACATTGCTGGGGCTCGTTGCCATGGGGGATCACCATGGCGATGATGTCGCAAGCCCGTGCCGCATGTTCTGGGGGTCACGCGGTGACGGCATTTGAAAGGGGTGGTGAGAAGACAAGTGGATGCTTGGAGATTAGAGGAGGCCTCTGATTTGATTTCCTCTGCTGTTAATTCATGTTTTTCCTTTATAAATGTCGTATTACACTGGGGATTGTAGATCAGTGTCCATTAATGAGCTCCTCTGCTGTTGGATCCTTGCAGAGTGACTGCAGTATTTGACTGCTGCATGGATGAGTTCTTTGTTAAAAGACTCACGTTAAAAGTGAAATATATAAACCGCTTTATTTTCGGTTTCATTGTGACAAACGTTTCAGACAATGACACCGACAACGACATTCACAACTACAAAGACCCACAACACAATGTGACACATACACGCTTTTAAATACTCACCTTGACGAGACACAGGTGCAACGTATTACAAACACAACAAGCTCATTCACACGCCACGCCCACCACCCTCGAACATAAACACATGCTCATTCATACAACACAACAGAACACACCTCCACACAGACACACCCACTCAGACACGAGACGAGGGAGGCGGCCAGGGCGGCCACCATGACAATACTCTCACTGGAAACCAACCATACATATTAAATATACCACACAAAGCACAGGAACTGAGGAGAAGCACAGGAACCGCGTGGAACCTTGCTGGGAATCCACTTTTCTCTTTGCTAGCAGGAGGCTTTAAAACGGAATCATTCAACGGAATTCAGCAGTGACATAAATGACACAGTAATAATTATAATAATAAATGACACATAGTAATAATTATAATAATTATAATAAATGACATGTAGTAATATTTATAATAATAACATACCACAGTATTTCAGGTATTAAAATGTATTCAAATGAAAACATAATCGATTAGCAGATTGACTCTTAGGCGGTTTGATGTTGTTAGTTAAGACGTTGTTTATCAGTAACTGCCTCCTCCTCCTCCTCCTCCTCTCTATGCGTTGGTCTCTCAGAATTTCATATTCTGCCATATTTTTTTAAAAACTGTAATAACTTTTTTGCTTGTGAAGGTTCTTGATCATAATTTGAATTGTTTGCAGTAAAGAACAAAGTGCAGTTCTCACTCTCTCTGTTTCTATCTATAAATCCCTTTCTCCATCTCTCTTCCTCTCTGTCTCCCTCCCTCTCTCCTTCTTTCATTGTTTCTCTCTCTCTATCTCTTCTCTTTTTCTCTCTCTCTCTGCCCATTTGTTCTCAGTCAAAACAATATGACTCCCATAACATTTTTATTTCTCATATAATGGAGCATTTTTAAGTGTGTAGCCAAGCAACATTCAACAACATTCAACAACATTCAAACAACATTCAACAACATTCCTAAATCCAGAGTCGGACCCCCACCCAGAATTTACAGTAAAATTACTTTTTTTTGCCACATAAACATAAAAATGGTTTGAAATCAAACATGCTGTAAAGTACTTAATTCTCCTTTAAATCTAAATAACTCAGTTCTCGTGTGAGGGGCCGACCAGCTCGTTTCTTATTGTCTGCTGTGGCCCTGATCACTTTGTCCCTGGTAGTGGAAGGGAATGTAGCATAAAGTCCAGCTGGAGAAGAAGCTCATGAAAGGCCCCTGCAAGTCCTTTAGTGTAGCTGTGTGTGTGTGTGTGTGTGCGTGTGTGTGTGTGTGTGTGTATGCGTCTATGCTCTCACTCTGGTCCCCAGTCTGATAGATGTTAACACACTGTCTGTGTAAATGAAAATGCTGAGAGTGGAAAATCATTAGTGGCATTCATTCATTCATTCATTCATTCATTCATTCATTCTACAGCAGTTGAGCACAGGGAAGAATATGTACAAATCACCCAGCCATACGCGTGTGAGTCTGTTTCAGTTTACCACTGACATTTAAGAAATCTGTGTCTCTATATATGGGAACTTTTCCAGAATAACGTTTTCATAATTTGAGTCTTTATTCATAAAGCTGTTTGAAAACCAGTACTCCTGTCAAGTTAAGTGTTATGCTCATACCATGAACCAGGGTAACCAGCTAGAGTTAGGGTTAGGTTAAGGGTTAGGTTAACCCTAACATCAGCCTTTATTTGTTGGGTACTGGGAAATTTGAATGGACTTGTCTTAAGGGACAAATAAATACTGTTGGAGACAAAACACCTTTGTCCCATTATTACTCCAGGAGCTCGTGTTTGAATAGTGAAACTGCAAAAACTCAGAAGATTTTAGCCAGGATGCAATACAAACAGTAGCCTTCATAAAAACACTGGCATTTGTAATGATGAGATTTATTTTTTCCACCAAAAATACTGATGTGTAGTTTTGATTCCTATAATGTTGGTAGAGCTTTTCTTTCTTCCACTGATTTGAGATCAGCAATAAAGGTTCTCGGACTGGAGATGGCTGTAGCATGATGGGACCTGTAGTTTATGCAGTGTGCAGAGAACAGCCTTTGTCTGGGACCACCGCTTTCAACTGTTAGAAGTTAATTGAAACCTTCAGTTAGACATTGCAGACAAAACTGGAGTGCACAGCTAGAGTGGGTCTGTCATTTATATGAATATAAAGATATCTGTCACTCCTCCACCTCACTACCCACCCACCAACCTTCAGCCTCAATGGATGCTGTCAATACGAGTGGCAGGAAATGTGTTAAACCCCCCTTTGTATGATGACAAAGGTGCATGAGGGAGGAGGCAGGAGTGTGTGCGCGTGTGTGTGCGTTTGTGTGCATGGCGGCAGCCTGTCAGCACTCATGGGGGCCACACACACCACCGCCATCATAGGGTTGGCGGATGCACAGGGACCGAGACACATGCACACGCAGCGCTGACGGCCCTCGCGCTCTCTCCCTCATCCCCTACAAGGTAATTCCCCCGCCCGCCGCCCCAGGACGGCCGCCTCTCTCCGAGGCACATGGCTGTGACATCATAGCGTGTACTGTTCTTTTCTCACCCTCTTCGGCTGATACTGTCGCTGTTACACCTGGAGGGTCGGTGTTACACCTCCGGGTCGGTGTTACACCTGGAGGGTCGGTGTTACACCTCCGGGTTGGTGTTACACCTGGAGGGCGCACACACATGCTTATTCTTCTCTTTCTTTGTTTTTTTCTTTCTTTCTCTTGCTTTGAAACGAATCCGTTTCAGAGTAAATGACACGCCGATCCTCTTGTACTCCTGCTGTCAGTTGTTTTGGTCTGACTGGAGGGGGGAATGTCTGTCTGTTTCTTTGTTTACATTCGGACACTATAGCAGTATAACATGGCAGGACGGTCACTTGTCTATTTTGGACGGTTGTAAAGCTTTGGTCTGTTTTAGCACATGGCGTTTGGAAAGACTGCTGAATTCTGATGTGTGTCTAACATATTTATGACTGCACGATGTGTTGGATAATTAGTTTTTCTCCTTCCTTGTTGTGGGGTGTTTAGGTTTCCTCTCTTTGTAGTGGAGTGTTTAGGTTTCCTCTCTTTGTAGTGGAGTGTTTAGGTTTCCTCTCTTTGTAGTGGGATGTTTAGGTTTCCTCTCTTTGTAGTGGAGTGTTTAGGTTTCCTCTCTGTGTAGTGGAGTGTTTAGGTTTCCACTCTTTGTAGTGGAGTGTTTAGGTTTCCTCTCTTTGTAGTGGAGTGTTTAGGTTTCCTCTCTTTGTAGTGGAGTGTTTAGGTTTCCTCTCTTTGTAGTGG
>JAOYMR010000006.1:12759118-12780252 GCA_025802075.1 Tenebrosternarchus preto
GGCTTCCGCTTGAGCGGTCGTTTTCTGCGTGGTCCTAGCGCTTGATCCGTCTCTATTTAATATATTGGTTTTTAACCATAAAAACTGCAGGGGACCAAAACCGGCTTTTGAAAAAGTGCAGGGGACATGTCCCCCCCCCCCCCCAAAATTACGTCCGTGGGTCTTTGTATCATTGACTTCGTTAGGCATGTCCATGTAGCTTTAATGGACCCTTTACTGGTGGTGTGTGTGTGTGAGTGTGAGAGTGTGTGTGTGTGTGGTTGAGTGGGTGTGTTGGGGAGGCTGTATGTGTGTATGCAGGCTAATAACTTGCCCTTTGCAGTCAAGAGACTATAATGTTTTCTCAGAAACACACACACGCACACATGACATAGTCCACGAAATGTGATTGCATCACTCAGTTGTAACCTATCTGCTGTTACAACTTCTGCTGTTACACCTTCTACTGTTACAACTTCTGCCGTTACTAATTCTGGTGCGATGGCTACTGAACACAAATCAAATACATGTCATTTTTTTGTATCATAACAGTGCACTGGTTATACTTTAGATGTAACCCTACAAGTTGTGGCACCAAACAACAGTCATTCTGGACAGGAACCTCCTGATCCTCTGTGCCAGTCTGGATCAGTGTTTGTTTACACAAGCGAGTTCAGCTGCACGTGTAGCATGGTGTGAGGCCTGTGTAATGAGCCCTGAGGAATCCAGGCTAGTATGGTCTGCTTTTAATTCCGTCTCACTACACCAGCAACACTCCATTCAGATGTAAATTACACTAACCGTTTGCATAGTCCTCTTTCAGTAAACGCAGGCATTATGTTGCGATAAATACATGGGCAGCTTGTCCTTTTAGTAGCCTTTAGCTGAACACTTTAGAGATGAATCCAATAGAACAGAATTTAACTATAACGATGGTTTAAGTCAGAAGCATGAGGTCTTCCTCACAGCCTGAGCAAACATACTCCTGTTGTTAAGATCTGAGCTTGTGACTTTATAATGAAGTTTAAACTCCGTATCACACAAAGGTCACATGATCACACCAGTGATAATTACAATTTGGCCATATAGATGGAAAGTGTATTTTGGTCATTGTCAGGGTCTGTGACTCAGAGTTTCATCCTCCTGACGCAATTGCCAACCCAGGCTGCCCCAGGCAAGGTGTGCTGGCATGGCACCTGTGCCAGGCATCCCGGTCCTTCTCTCTGGCTTTGGATCCTCGGCCAGGGCGTTCCGCAGAGACAGGCCTGGATGAAAAGTGGCCCGATCTGCAGCAGAAGGGAAGATCGAGAGGGGTTTCAGCCCATGGACGCCATGCCCACCCACCACAGGCGCCGACACGGTCCAACGTGTTGGCTTCCCTTTTGCGGTTCCCATTTGTCGAGATCCGCCTTTGGTGTGGTGAAGAGCGAGAGCCATGGCAGAGTGATGTCGCTTCACTGAACCCACAGATCATATGATGAGTGGCAAGGAGATGAGTTACCCTGCATGCTGATTGGTGGGAGCACGGAGGAAGATGAGATGAGAGGTGGCTAGACCACACTTACGCCTCAGGGTTATAGCTCTCTGGCCATGTGTGTATACTCAACTTCAGCTTGTGTGTGTGTGTGTGTGTGTGTGTGTGTGTGTGTATTGGTGCAAGCACATGCTGGATTGGGTCCTCCTGCAGGTGAATGTGAACAGTTTATGTAGGAGTTTACAGATCATGAAATATATGACTGAACCAAAACCATTTTTTGTCCTCCTGTCAGACTGTGTTGTTAAAGACATAAAGTTGTCGTGACACTGCATTAATGACTAATCCACTCAGGTGTGTGTGTGTGTGTGTGTGCACGGTGGTCTCTGCATGTTGTTATTAAGCACTTTATACTAATCAAAACATAATCGTATTATGGAAATGCAGAAGGTGAAGATCAGGCTCAGCTGCTTGTAGCCTCAGGGGCTTCAAGTGACCCCCCCCCCTCCTGAAATTATACACAAGTTCTGCATAACCACAAGAAAAACATAAACTGTCGAGCAAAGACTTCCCAGTGGTCCAAACCTTGCAATTGTGCTTCCAACACTGAAATGACTATGTGCTAGATTATTAGGTATATTGGTAGATTATTAGGTATATTGGTAGATTATTAGGTATATTGGTAGATTATTAGGTATACCCTTGTTCAAGGTGACACTCGGCTGCTGTTTTCCATTGTCGCTGTGCACCTGGTAGTGCATTCATTGGTTGTTGAGGGTTTTCTCTGTGATAGTCGCTACTTTCCTTAGTCATTAGTGAGCTAATGATGTGCAAATTCAAAGCCAGTCAGTTCGAACGATGCAATTTCCATCTAACCAACGTCTGTGCCACTAATTGACTTGTGATGCAAAAATCTGACTGGAAATTTGAGACCCTCCCTCCTTGCTTAAATGAATCGGATCCTTTCACTGGGCTGGACCCAGACTAAATAAACACGTATTTGTTTGCACGTGATGTTGTAAGTGTGTAAGGGGAGTGTTCAGCCGTAACTGCAGGCCATTGCTTAACATTAAATAGAGTTTTAGATGATGTTCCCCGCTTCAGCTGGCCTCTCCGCTTCAGCTGGCCCCTCCGCTGCAGTTTCACTCTGCGTTAAGACCTTGGGCTTCACTGCAGCAGGTGAAGCTTGTGACCGACAGTTTTCATGGGAATCAATGTCCTTTTGTTTTTCACTTCAACAAAGGAGTCTGGTTTCTCCTTCGAGAAGAGGAACACATCCCTGTTGTTCTAGCAGCAGTTGAAAGGAGTCACGATGCAGTTCGGACTGAGAAAGTTGGTCCATCTGCTCCGGGCAAAACTCGACCTTTGCGGAGCTGACCCCCACGCAGGGCCCCCACGCAGGGCCCTACGCAGGGCCCCCATGCAGGGCCCCACAGAGGGCACAACGCGGCGATGCTGTACGGGTATTTTTAGCGACGCTGCTGCCACGATCGATGTTTGTGATTAATGATGAAAAGACAATGGCAGCGCACCATGACCATGCTCTCATGGAGATGTCTGGGCGTGGGAGAACACCTGCAGTTTCCCACCACACAACATCTTCACCCCAGAACACCTGGGATGAAAACTCAAACTGGAATGAGTGTAGTGAATAACCTCAGCATCTGCTTTAGACAAGCCTTTTACAACATGAAGCACAGAATTGTAGTGCTGTAATCGAGTGTGTTGAGGTTGCAGTTTCCAGTGATTTCCAATGATCTCCAGTAGCACATCAGTTTAACTGCGCTACTGTTCAGTGAACAGCAGGGTTTCCTTTGTGCTTCAATGGTCTTCAGTGTTAGTTTAACATAAGGTGAGTGTCTGCCCTCCGTTCAAGGCCAACTCAGCATGTCCTTGTCATGGCTGAATCTCTCTTAGTTCCTCTCTCTATCTGTTTTGCTCTCTCTCTCTCTCTCTCTCTGTCTATCTGTATTCCTCTCTCTCTCTCTCTCTCTCTGTCTATCTGGATTGCTCTCTCTCTCTATCTTTATTGCTCTCTCTCTCTCTGTCTCTCTGTGTCTAAATCAGTCAAGGCTGCAGACCTTTGTGAATTATTATGCAAAGTGAGAGATGTTTTCCTGATGCAGCATCCTGTGCATCAGAGCTGCTTGGCACCATCATCCCAGCGAACTCTAGCCTCTCTGTTAATCTCTGTTAATCTCTGTTAATAAATCTCCTGTAAATCATGTTTTTCGTGTGCATTTTCCAAAGCACCCACGTACTCAGAAAAGAAGCAGAAAAAGTTGCAAAGAAGTGTTCAGTAATGAAAGGCGAAGCATGAATTCCAGCTGTGATAACCTGCAGTACAAGGGTTGTGTTGTTCTCCCCGCTGTTTAAATTCGGACTCTCAGCATGTGGTTCATGTGCTGCCATCAAGCACGTTGACATCACAACAGCATCCCATCTCCCGGCAACATGCGCTCCCCAGTGCTTGCATGCACTCATACCTCGATGTGTTCCGGTTCTTACATTTCGACTCTTCGACTCTCATTTCTCAGATGTTCAAATCAGCTGCAGCTGCAGCAGTGGGAGTCTAAGTGGCAGAGATCTTTAGGAGCGCCTGAGTATTTGTTACTTCACAGTTTTACTAACTAAAACTGAAGTGTTAAGGAAACTTCTGCGAGATCCTAGCATCTAAAATTCTTTTGACACTGGATTTCTGATATTCTTAAAATGTTGATTCTTAAAGTTCTGTAGACCATGCAATTGTGCTTTGTGAAAAATCCTGTCAACAAAAGAGCAACAGGAGGGCAGACAGATTTAGTCTCTTTTAACTCAGCCATCACAGATTATTTAGATGATTTCTAAGTGACTTATCACATCAAGGCTAAACATAGACTAGTACAACAGAATTAGAACCAGTATGATACAACCCAAGACCCAACTGCAGTTTGAGCTGATAACAATAGACAATAGTGTATACATTTCTCTCTCTTTCTCTCCTTCTTCCTCTCTCCCTCTCCTCCCCCCCCCCTCCCTCTCCCTCAGGTGTGTTGTGGATGTCCTGTATGTCGGAGGGCTAACTCTGAGTGTGCGGACCAGGGGCCACATTGCTTTGACCCAGTTGGGAAGCAGTTCCCTGTGACACACCCTGCCATGGACAGGAAGAGGAAATACACACTCTGTGGAGGAGCCATGATAGTGCTCCTTCTGGGCCACATGACCACTGCCATAGAAGTGCCTCTGGACTGTAAGTATTTTAGATTATTAGTGATTTTAGATTAGACTATGTGAAATATGTTCAGGTTTTCTCTGTGTATTCTTCAGATAAGATAAAATCAGTCACCCAGCAGCTCACCAAATATCATAATTGAATAATTGAATAAATTCCTCTAAAATGTATAACAGTATTACTGTCTTATGTGCATTAAATTAATTCCCAATGAACACAATAACTTTAACCAAAGAGTAGAAATAAACAGATTAAAAATAAAAATAATTTAAAAATAATTTAATAAGATGGACATTATTTGTATTATGGGGTTTGGTATTAAGACAAGGTGTGCACGTATTTTACTTATATAAACTTCTTAAGAATTTTTAGAGTGTCAGTGCAGGTGTAAAATGGCCTGGGCTGCTTTTAGCTTTGTTGGGAACAGTGGTTTCATCTCTTCTCGTCACTAATGCAACTGTCTTACTCTCTGCTCACCTGTTTGCTGATTCATTCGGACCTAAAGCTACATTTCTGGAGGGATGTAAGTTGTGGTACCTTTGGTGGGGTGGTTGCTATGGAGATCCATCGCTTGACTTGTTTGCAGTGGTTGTGAATTTGCTGTAGCACATGTTTCCTTTCACGCTTTTGTTCGCATCATAAACGATCACCAACTTATGAACAAGAGGAAGCCAAAGGGAAAAATGGATTTCTCCGTTTTTTTTATTGCATGCTGTGTGCACTTTGGTCATTTGTCCCTTTTCTTTTCCTGTAGTCCACTGGACCCGATGGTAGATGCATGCTGCATTTGTTACTGTTTTGTGCTGTATAAGATTCTGCAGACGTGGACATCTGTGTGGAATGTAGCATTGTGCAGATACGTGTGTGTGTGTGTGTGTGAGAGAGAGAGAGAGAGAGAGAGAGAGAGAGAGAGAGAGAGAGTCTATGCTAACACTTCAGTCTCCCCTTTAGTGCCACAACCTCCCACCATAACCCACCAGTCCCCTAAGGATTACATCATCGACCCGCGCGAAAACATCGTCATCCACTGTGAAGCGAAAGGGAAGCCACATCCCAGGTGGGTGTCATTCGGATTCTGTTGCTGTCGCTCAATATCATTCCCTCACCAAAGAAGCTGTCTGGGCTTTTTTTTCCATCTTTTGCTGGCTGGGCTGTGCACGTGCTGCCCAGAGCTCCATTCAACAGCACTGAGCGCACGGCTGTTTCGGAGTTGTGAGAGAGGACGTCCGGTCGGTCAGAGGTTAATCTCACGGTGTTCTCCTCACGTAGCTTCTCCTGGACGCGCAACGGCACTCACTTTGACGTGGACAAAGACCCCAAGGTGATGACGACGCCGAACTCGGGCACGCTGGTGATCGACACTGGTGGGGAGAAGGCAGAAGCATATGAGGGTGTTTACCAGTGCACGGCACGGAACCAACACGGCACCGCCGTGTCCAACAACATCGTCATACGCCAGTCTAGTAAGGGCCCCTCCTCTCTCTTGGTCTAGTGAGGACCCCTCCTCTCTCCTGGTCTAGTGAGGGCCCCTCCTCTCTCCTGGTCTAGTGAGGGCCCCTCTTCTCTCCTGGTCTAGTGAGGGCCCCTCCTCTCTCCTGGTCCAGTGAGGGCCCCTCCTCTCTCCTGGTCTAGTGAGGGCCCCTCCTCTCACGACTGGTAACCTGCATGCGAATGCATGAGTGCAAAACCTAACCCTTACCTCATTAATGTCATTAATGTCAGTACTGAATATGTAAATCAGAATTCCTTCCATGTGGACTTGAGGTGTGCTAATTATAGAAAAGAAAATGTGACCTGCTAGAAGGTTGTATAGCATCACTCAGAGAGAGAGAGAGAGAGAGAGAGAGAGAGAGAGAGAGAGAGAGAGAGAGAGAGAGAGAGAGAGAGAGAGAGAGAAAGAGAGAGAGAAAGAGAGAGAGAAAGAGAGAGAGAACGAGAGAGAACGAGAGCGCAAGCCCCATTGTACTTTGGATCTCTTCACACTTATGTCTCACAGAGTCCCCCTTGTGGTCGAAGGAGAGAAATGAGCCGATCACGGTACAGGTGGGCGTGTCTCTGGTTCTGCACTGCAGACCCCCCCTTGGACTCCCCCCACCAATCATCTTCTGGATGGACAACAGTGAGTCCCAACATGACACCCTGATACACACTGATACAGCGGAGCTTAATTTAGAATATGAAGTCACACAATAATCGCGTATGACTGTCACTCATCTATGACATCACTCTTCTCTAGACAGAATCTGTACATGAATAATAATAATAATAATAATAATAATAATAATAATAAGAGTTGTCAGAAGATTGCTGCATCATTCTCCATGTCCTGTTCTTTGCCCAGATTTCCAGAGGCTGCCCCAGAACCACCGCGTATCTCAGGCGCTGAACGGAGACCTGTACTTCTCCAACATGCTGCAGGAGGACAGCAGGAGCGACTACATCTGCTACGCTCGTTTCCCCCACACACAGACCATCCAGCAGAAGCAACCCATCACAGTCAACGTGCTGGACGGTGAGGTCCTCCGCCCTGCCAGCACCACCTCCCATGAACTACACTCCTCTTCCCCTGGCCTCGTTCCAGAAACCGGTTCAGTTTCATTCAGGGGAATTAAAGTTTTAGGAGGGAATCTAGTTCACTAGTTTGTGAATTTAACATTTGTGGTGGTAAATTTGCATTATGAACTGAAATGCTGTGTGGCTCCTGAACTGGAGGGACTGTGGGTAATGTAGTCTGTATTGTGTGAGAGTGGGTGATGTAGACTGTACTGTGTGAGAGTGGGTGATGTAGTCTGCACTGTGGTCATGAGCACTTATATCTCACGCTAATCTTAGCGGCGTCATGTTACAAAAGCAGGATTTACATTCTACCAGAAGTCCTGTTATGTTCTACATAAGCTGATCTACAGAGGTAGTACAAAGTGCTAGTAAGATTATGGTCACATGTTTGAATCCAAAGAAAGCACACATACTTTTAATACTGTTAGTTTTAAAGTATTAGTTAGTTGCTCTGGTTAAGTGTCTTTTGAGAAGTGTAAAGGTTAATCTCTTTTGTTCACAACCTTTAAAGTCATTATTTATTTATCGTTAATGTTTTTCTGTGCTCCACAGAGTGTCGTTGTGTTCTTGTAGCACTACATGTTTATGACTCTGTTTTATTCCAGTTGATACAATGAATGAGACAGTCTTGGCTGCTTATTTGAATGACACTGATATTTTGGGTGGTGAGTTTGAGTAGACCTGAGTAGACCTTGTCCAAGTGAACCCTACCTACCCTTGTAGTCCCACTAACCTGAAACATAACACCCTCTCCAGGTCAACCAGTGTCTCACCCTTCTCACCTTTTGGTTGTCCACACCTGATGTTTTCATCCACTTTTGGCATTAATACCACGTCACCCTTCTGCCATCCGTCTTTTAAAAGAAATGTTTGAAAACATAAGAATGAAAAAGAGGCTGATGCTGACATCACAGGTTTAACTTGGACTGTGTATGTAAATATGTTTGAAATATTGATATAAATAATAATTAATTGCATAACTTGCATCAAAGACTGCGATGGCAGTAACCAGTCCTTTTTCATCAGGCAGTGTTAACGTACCCATCCCCATTGTGTATACATTATGCACATTTTAACCACTAAGTTTGGTTGTTTATAAACAAGAAAGTGCACTTAGCACAACCACTGAAGCAATGATCAAATAAGAAAAGTGGTATTATTAGATAAACAGAACTTTCCTATTTATCATGGTTTCTCTTAATCCTTCTATTCTCTTTTAAAATCCATTTAAAAAGATGCAATAGAAGTATAGTGTCATTCACACAGCATTCCTGAGGTTCACTTGAGTGCACATATAAGGTGAAGGCCATAATTTATGAGTGAGTTTATCACTCTTTAAAGAGGGTAAGAAGAGGTGTGGTTTCCCAGCAGTGTGCCCTGAACACCTTAAAGCACCAGCAGAGACCTGTTCACATGTACCTCAGTATCACAGCAGTGAATCTTTATGTTATAGTGGAAGTTCTTTCTTCATTCCAATACTGGTATACAAACCATAGTTACATCTGACTGGTTACTCATCCTGAACATGGTTGAACCCCAATCGGATTACTTCTGACCACGGCTACTCCTCGTTTCAGACCGGCCGGCCGGGGAGCGCCCACCCTCCTTTATGCATCCGTCAGGGGTGAACAGCACCACCCAGGTGTTACGAGGAGAAACTCTAGAGCTGGAGTGCATCGCTGATGGGCTGTAAGTATCTGGAAGCAGAGGGAGCTGAATTGTGTCACTGGGAATCTTAAACAGAAGCATTGGCTCTGTTTTGCTCATTGGCTCATTGGTTTGCTTATTAATACCGTTTATGCTCAGTCCAACGCCAGAAATATCTTGGGCCAAAGAGAGCGGCGAGCTGCCCAGAGACCGTCTGTCCTTCATGAACTTCCAGAAAATGCTGAAGATCAGTGAGGTGACCGAGGCGGATGGTGGAGATTATCACTGCCAGGCCACAAACTATTTGGGAAGTGCTCAGCATACCATCACTGTGGTGGTTAAAGGTGTGGTTACTTCTAGGTGGTTTTGATGTTTATCCATTTCTAATGCAAACTTGCACTAGCTTGTACTGATTCTTTGCACTTCAGGAAAAGTTATTGGTGATGGTATTCATGATACACCAGGTACTGATTTGGGATTAAAAGTAAAAGAAGGTTACCATAAGTGCAGGGCTGAGAGTGTTCCAAAACATGGTAACATATTGCAAAATGGGACACTGAAGACTATGGTTCCATACCCAAACAGCGGCTCCCTTCTGGATCAGCGCTCCACGGAACCTCATCTTGGCCCCTGAAGAGACAGGGACGCTCACATGCCTGGCGGGGGGGAATCCGGAACCCACCATCACCTGGTCCGTCAACAGCATCCCCATCGACAGTAAGTGTCCGTTGATCTAAGAGCTTGTCTCTCTACCCATGAGGACAGCATGGGAAGATGAACAATGGATATATTTATTTAACTTGTTTTCCCTTGGTAGACTCACCCATCGATCCCAATCGGAAAATAGAGGACAACACGGTTATCCTCAGCAACGTGCAGACTGGATCCAGCTCTGTCTACCAGTGCAATGCTTCCAACGAGTTCGGCTACCTTCTGGCCAATGCCTTCGTCAGTGTACTTGGTGAGTCTGTTCTCGTCAGATTGGAATTGACTGGTGAATGACAGCAAAAATAAAAAACTAAAAAATCAGGGCAAAACTTTTCTTTCAGTTGAAACGCCAGCCGTTGCTTTAAAATGGTTTCATTAGGGGTTAAGAAGCAGATTCCATTAGAGCTTTGCTTCATTATTCCTTCAGCTGAGCCTCCAAGGGTGCTGACACCTCCTAACCACATCTACCAGGTTATCAGCAACAGACAAGCCATGTTGGACTGCGTCTCCTTTGGGTCGCCTATACCCAAGATTACTTGGTATTTCTGCACCCACAGCATCTTTACTGAAGTCAACCTTTAACTTTGCGTCTTGAACATTCCACAGTAGTGAATGGATAAAGTGACCTTCTTTGGACTGACAGTATATACCATGGTCTCATGTTGTCACCTTGCTTTGACTGTTTTTCATTGGCCGGTTTTCTATAGGTTCAAAGATGGCCAGACTGCTATAACAGCTGGAGATACTTATCTGCTGCATGAGAATGGCACTTTACAGATAACCGCAGCACAGCCGCTACACAGTGGGAAATACACATGTGTGGCCACAAACAACCAGGGCAGCAAGGAAAATCATGCTTATCTGGAAGTGAAAGGTAAGAATCACATGTGGTGAACAAGTTTTAACACAGGATCCAAGTAGGAGTCTTAATAGCACTGAAATCTCACGAATTAACTTGTTTGCTTGGAGTATTTTCAATTGTTATACAAGCCCATTTGTGCTGGATGTAGTATCAAAAGGTGAAGCAAATGTGTAAAAAACTGAAATGAATGAATGAGTTTGTGTGAAGGAGGGTCAGAGAAGGTGAATGGACGGGAGCGTAAGTTTCCAGAAGTGTCATCGCAGGTTCTGCCATGTTCTCAGAGCCCACGCGAATCCTCCGACAGCCAGAGTACAAGGTGGTGCAGAGGAGAGGGAAGGCTGTGTTCGAGTGTAAGGTGACACATGATCCAACGCTGATCCTAATCATGACCTGGCTCAAAGACAGCGGAGCACTGCCTGACAATGATAGGTAAGGTCAAGGGTCACTCATGGGACTCATGGTGTTTTTGTCTGCAAAATAACAATGTGCAGAATGTGTTAGACTGGTATTGAGGAGGACTTTATATCTGGAAGTGGGTATTGTTATGTTAGTTTTTGAAATTGAAATGTTTGATGGTTTCTTATAGCTGTGCTTTCAGCATGTGAGACAGACACATTTGTTTTACTGAATAAACAAAGACAGGATGGATAGATACACTAAAGATTAGATTCACAGTTCTGATTGTGGTCCTCTCTATAGGTTCGTTGTGGACTCTGAGAGTCTGACTATAAACGACGTGATGGAGGAGGATGAAGGCACGTACACCTGCGTTATGAACACCACCCTGGATCAGGACTCGGCCAGTGCCATGCTAACTGTAGTTGGTATGCTCTCCCACTTCTGCCTTCTGAAAACAAGCTGGTTTCTGAAGGTTAACTTACCTTAGGATTTCGATATAATAGTCATTGTTGATGCCAGCTTCGTAATGTCCACCATTAACATTTTGCACAGATGTGATTTCAGTTTGGTACATTAGATTAGGTTTAAAACTCTTTGAATAAAACTGTTGTTGTATCATCTGTTAAAACTGTCAAACTTCCATGGAGCTCAGGGCAAGACAGTTGGCTCTTAGGATTTTGTTGGTTCCCATATTGGTTCATTACTAGTGGTTCACTAATATGCATTTGGCCTGAGATGGTTCTTAACTTATGGAGTGTGTAATATTGGTCAGTTCTCTCACCTTATATTGTTAACAATGAACTTCTCCCCTCCTCTTGCTTTTTGCTGGCAGAAGCCACTCCAACACCTCCT
Organism: Tenebrosternarchus preto; assembly: GCA_025802075.1. Classification (NCBI taxonomy): domain Eukaryota; kingdom Metazoa; phylum Chordata; class Actinopteri; order Gymnotiformes; family Apteronotidae; genus Tenebrosternarchus; species Tenebrosternarchus preto. The sequence continues at coordinate 12,770,807 of JAOYMR010000006.1, forward strand.
GTAGTCTACGGTAAAACATGTGACCTTAGCATCCTCAAACCTCCAAGCTCATTCCTGATACCCATTTTTGAAAGTTTATTATGGTCTTCACAGTGTCATAAGATAAATGACAAAATTAGTGGTAAATTTGAGGACATTCTGAATCCACTGATTTCGGTTTATTTTACGTTACTGTGTGCTATTATTTCTGAATTCATTGGTAAGTTATTTCTGGGACATTTGTTACACTTCTTTTTTTTGGCATTAATTCATAAACTTGCACGCGAGTCATTTTCATCATGTACATATGATCTCCATTGCTTGCTTTTGTCATGTACTGTGGAATTACTGGTGTTCTGCATGATCTCCCAGAGCGACCGGACCCACCTATCGACCTAGAGCTGACTGACCAACGGGAGCGCAGTGTGCAGCTTACCTGGACCCCTGGAGACGAACACAACAGTCCCATTCAAGGTGGGTGTAGGAAACCAGTGAAGGCTCTCAAAGAAGCATTTTGAATGGCTCTATATTTGAATTTCACTAGATTTGATTGAATTTTTAACTTTTACACCAGTAACAAGATACACATAAAATACTTGATTAACAATAATCTTTTCCTCAATTCCTGAGACAAATCAGGATTTACCCCAAAATTTGTATTTTCATAATTCCTGAGCAAAATAATATTAGTTTATTAAGATAATTTCAAAGGAAGAACAATAGGAAGCCATTTTGTGTTTGCCATGCTTATGCCCTTTTTGTCTTGCTGCTAGAACAGATTTCGACACAAATATTTTTTAAAACAAACTGAATGACACAAAAACACAATCTTCTCACAACATCAACACTGTTGTCCTTGCAGCATTCCTGATCCAGTACGAGGATTCCCTTCATGATCCAGGAACGTGGAACAACCTGACAGAGGTGGCGGGCACGGGCACCACGGTGCTGCTGGACCTCTCCCCATACGTGTACTACACATTCAGGGTGCTGGCACTTAACGAAGTGGGCCTGAGTGATGCCAGCTTCCCGTCCAGCCAGTACCGCACCAACCCCGCTCGTGAGTGACTGCGGAGCTCGTCTGTGTGAATGCTCTGTGCTGTGTGTTACCGGAAGTGGGTCGTTAAAGCCTAGTAACATATTAGTGCTACACAACATGTACAAAAATATTGTAAGCAAAATGCTGCCATATACCAATATATTAAATGTATTAAAAATATGTCAGAGAATCCTGATGTGCCATGTGTAACCCTAATGTGATTAAATTAATCACATGTTTTGGATCACATGCAATTTGTCAAAAGACAGAGCATTCAGCAGGAACCTTTGAGGTGGGCAAGGTGCTGACAGGATAGAGTAAATCAGTCATTTGTCAGATTTGTTTGTTTATGTCGTAAGACCTATAATGGGCTAACAATTAAGAAGCAAAACATGATGCAGTGATAGAACATGGCACTGGTTACATTAACCTTAAATTAACATTAACATTAATCTTAAATTAATTCATTTTGTTTTTGGAGCTCTGGCTTGAAGTTCACACATGGGTCACAGGGAGTACAAATGTAAGTCCATGCAATTAAGGCTAGTATCAGGATGTAAATAATGTGTCAAAAATGTGTTAATAAAAATGTTAAATTGCCCATTACATAGCTAAGGAAGTGGTTAGAAGAGCAATAGTTTTTCTGAAGTATTTCTGCTTTTGATGTGTTTTCTCAGCGCCTGATGAAAATCCATCGAATGTGGAGGTGGCTGGAACTGAGCCCAACAACCTGGTGATCTCTTGGCGGGTGAGATAGTTCCAAGAGCATTAAAAACACTGAACTCACAACTGCATTCTGCCATACAGGATTTGTTTCTTTGAATGTTTAATGTGTAAAATAAATAACAGGAGTTGTCAGGGCTTCAGGCCAATGGCCCCGGGCTTCAGTATAAGGTGAGCTGGAGACGGCAAGATGTGGGTGGAGACTGGACGTCTGCCACAGTGACCACCCCCGGGTACACAGTGTGGGACACGCCCACCTTTGTCCCATATGAAGTGACCGTGCAGGCCGAGAACAACTATGGACCTGGCCCTGAGCCTGAGGTGGTGCTGGGATACTCAGGAGAGGACCGTGAGTCTGCCGCTCTGTTTCTGAATTATAAGCCTGATTAGCCCTTAATCTGTTTTGAATGCATTACTTTCAGTTTAGGTGCAGTTTAAGGCGACCAACAAGTTTTCATGCTCATGTGTTGTTAGCTGTTTTTATTATAAATGCCCTTTAACTGAATGCTGGAAAGCTCTCAGTAAACAGAAGTTCTTGTTTTTTTTAAGGGATAGAGCTCCGTGTTTTCCATGCAACTGTACAACGTAAAACTTTAAAGAGTATTCTGCTACAAACACGGGACACAAAGCAGTGCTCTTCTTGGGTTTTGCAGGGCCTGTGGCGCCTCCAGAGAGCGTGAGGGTGCAGCTGCAGAACAGCACGCTGGCTGAGGTCCACTGGGAGCCCATTTCACCCACTGCAGCCAGAGGAAGAATATTGGGATACAAGGTAATGCTTGGGGATCAAAGAGAACAAGCGTCGCTAGCCATCAAAACTCTGAACTGGCATCGCTTTCTGTGTCTTTAGCCCACAGAATATCACTATAGTTACACCTGGTGAATATCTCTATAGTTATATCTGAGGAATATGAATAAATTCTGTTTGTTTTTTTTATTCGCAAGGACTTTCCCGAGGTGATAGTTCTCGGGTTGTAATAAGGACCTTCCCAAGGTGATAGTTCTCGGGTTGTAATAAGGACTTTCCCGAGGTGATAGTTCTCGGGTTGTAATAAGGACCTTCCCAAGGTGATAGTTCACGGGTTGTAATAAGCTTTTTATTCCATTCTCATGTAAAGCACAATTGCCATTGGGTATGAAAGGTGCTGTATAAATAAACCTGCCTTGCCTTGGTAGGTAAGGTACTGGAAGGAGAGAAGCCTGCTGAGGGAGGACTCCCTGCCAGAGGAGCCACGGGTCCTCACTTTCAGTGGGAATGAGACAGAGGGTCTTGTTGCTGATCTGCACCCCTACAGCCAGTACGCCCTCACTGTCATGGCCTTCAACAGCAAGGATGATGGGCCACCCAGTGCTGACCAGCACTTCGAGACACCAGAGGAAGGTAAGATTTGATAGCATTTGCTAATTCAGATGCTAAAATGTGTGCCAAGTCAAATGCTGTTTGCTAACTCCAAATCTCTAAGGGGAACACCAATTCTGAAGAAACCTTTTCTTGAACAATTGGATCAAAAGCAACTTTCTTAAGCAAGAGGCTAGGCTAATTTCAACCCCTGCCATTTTTTACTTACTTTGTTTTGTTTTTGAAAGTTCCTGGACCTCCCACCTTCCTCAGAATCACAAATCCATATCTGGACTCACTGACGGTGGAGTGGGGTCCTCCTGTGGATGACAGAGGTCGACTTACTGGCTACATGCTTAGATATCAGCCCGGTAAGTCAGAAATGGAGGACACTCTCTCTGAAATCAAATTTCTGTTAAAACAGTGCTATTGACAGTTGTGAACTGGCTTTTGTTTGTTTGTTTATTTATTTGCTATGAGACCCTTTGGGCAATGGCTTTCCTATCAGCAAATGTTCAACCCTCTACTGTTGGTCTCTTTACCACCTGGTTTCATTCTCTTTTGTACTTAGTTAATACGACGGAGGAGCTTAAGGAGATTACTTTCCTGGCCAACGAGACTAGCATCACTCTTGAGAATCTGAAGTACAGCACACGCTACAAGTTCTACATTAGCGCCTTGACAATCAAGGGCTCAGGACCCGCCATCACCACAGCGATCACTATCATGGATGAAGGTGAGCCTCAGTGAGCCTCTCCCGAATAACTGTCAAGGCAACTGCTGTGGACTGAAAGGGAACCTTTTAAACTTAAGACATTTAAAAGCATGTTTACTTGATGCACACTGATGTTTTTTCAGCATCTCCTGACTTTACAGCCCAAAACCTTGAAAATGACATGCCAGGTTTTGGCACAAGGCCTTTATTTTTATTATATTTATTTTTAAAGCCATTTTGAGGCACTACATCATTCTTGAAATGGTAACAATGGCACTAGACCACACTTCCTGAAACCTAGAGGTTATATATTGTGGAAGATGATTAAGGTCTGAGCTAGAAGACCTTATTTACTAGGTATTTCTTAGATATTGGACTGGGCTTTCTAACAAAGATTTATATATATATTTTAAATTGCTGATGTTATTATGAAGTACTTCACAATGGCAGATTATTTAGCAAACTTTGTGTTGCAGTTTCCTTTTTTGTCTTAGAGTAGGTAATGTATACCACACCCCTCCTTTATCCAACCTGAAGTTTTTTGTTTTTAGGATGTGTGGTACTGTACCTGCTCATCGATCTGTATGCTACAGAACTGCACTCTAGTGATTCGGTTTCGTTATGCCGACTCCCAACCTCACTTCCAGCCTTCTGGCCCCCTGAGCTCCATTACATCTCCTTGCATTAGAATGATCTGTGTGAATAGGGTCAGTCAAAGCCTCTGGTCCTTAAGCCGCTGCTCACTGCTGCTCTGTGTGTCTTTCTCCCTCCCCGTCGGCCTTGTGAAGCACTGATGCGGCAACCCGCGATAGAGGCGGGTAAAGGTAACTCATGAAACAGGCATGCATGTCACCCAGGTGTTCTACTTTCTGCTCCGTGCCCTCCCCCCACCCGAGGACATTGCTTCACACACATGATCTACCCCAGTAAAGATGACTACAGATAGATCTGTTCATACTTGTCATGGAGGAGTATCACAGTCAGGGCCAAACTTCCATCCCTCCCTTTCATTGCGGTCCTGCTCTTAACTTTCTGATGATCAGGCGTAGGTTCCTGATACAAGTTTGGTTTGTTCAATGGACCCACAGCCTTATAAAATTAAGATGTGGATACTCCAGTAGACCTCTCCAGTAGATCTCTCTGCTTCTTCTTTCCTCCTGCTTTTCCTCTTCATAAGTGATCCATACTACACTGCTAAACTGCATGATTCTGCATGTGTAATGTTTTGAACTACCTGAGTGATCACTTTAATAGGTACTATAAACCTACTATAGAACATCTAATACACTGCAGTGCAGTTTACAATCAACTGTACTTTGTGAATCCAGCTGTAAAGTCCACTAACTGTAGTCCATTGTCTAGCTGTTCAAGAGTCCTGAACCCTGGTTACGTTGTCGACCTTTCTTGGCTTCAGTTATGAGTGAGACCTGCTTTTGACTAAAGGGTGTGTCAGTTACAATACAATAAATGCACATCTAAATACTGTTTGTGTTGACACTTAATTGATACATAATGAACTGATATATATTTGTACATACATACACAAATTATTTAGACATCACTTTCTTTAACAGCCAATTCATAAAAAAGGTTACCATGGAAACATGGCACAACTGTGCACAGAACAAAACAAGTTGGTGTCAGTCAACTCACTTTTCAGTGCACAGAGCTGACTGAAAAAATTAGAGTATGTGTACCTAACTGACACTTCTGGTAGTTAGAGTATGTGTACCTAAAAAACTGACACCTCTGGTAGTTAGAGAGTATGTATACCTAACAAACTGACACCTCTGGTAGTTGTACTTTCTCTCCATTTAGGTCTCCCTCTGTCCTCTTGCTGCTGTGTTGTGTGATGTTGTATGTCTCACTCTTCTTCATGTTCTTCTAGGCACTGAACCCCCTTCTCATCCAGCTCCCCCTGTCTCACAGTCTGTGCAACCCCCGTTTTACAAGGGTACAAAACACCCACCTCTGTCCTTTCCCTTTCTCTCTCAGTGACTCTGTGTGTGTGTGTGTGTGTGTGTGTAAATGTGAATGAGTGAGTGAATGCATGTGTGTCTGTGTTTTTTGTCTGTCTGCTTCTGAGGCTGGCACAAGATTTGACTGTTTATCTTTTAAAACATAGTGATTCAAATAATAATAATTATGTGTACAAAACACCATGTGGAATGGTCTCGAAAGGACACGAATGGTGATGTTGGTGTGTTGGAGCACCATTCACACCGATCGGTCACTCCACAGTAACTGTCAACACAACATGTGTGTTTGTTTGTTGTGGGCAGCGCGTCCGGTAGGTCCAGTGTTCGGGAGTGTGAACTATTCTCTGGAGGAAGACCGTGCCATCCTAAATTGGGAATACTCTGGGACGGAAAAGAATGTGTATGTGGAATATGTGTCAGACAACAGTAAGCACTTCCTCTTCACCTCCGGACTTTCCCTTATTGCCTGAGATTTAGCAGATGTGCTAGCAAGTGTTGTCAGAGTTCCTTGATCTCTTGGAAAAACAATTCAGCTGTTTTATTCTTGTATGTTTTCATCAATTCAATGCCTCTCAATAAATGGTAACTCAAACAAGAAATACATGCGTTCTTTCCAGAGATGTCCTACATGCCACGTATTTGAAGATCTCTTTCTTAAAACCAGTTGCAGCTTATACAAAATAAATCATTATTTATTCATACTGCCTCTGACGGACGTGTGGAATTTGACGGCATCTTTCTCATTCTTGTATAATCCAAACCACCATGACCACCTCCACACCTCTCCTCAGGTAAGGAGGCCTGGAAGAGGGAGGCTGTAAACGGCTCCCAGACGTATCAGTTAAAGGGCCTAAAGGCAGGCGTGACATATAGGGTGCGTGTGGTGGCCAAAGACCACGCCAATGTGACGGTCCACAGCACGGATGAGCTGCTGATTCCGGTTCCAGGTGAGGAGAGCATTCGGCTCTGACGCAGGGGGAGGGTGGGTTTGTGACGCCACCTACGTAGGCTCTTACAGTTCTGCTTTAGGGCAGAACATTGTGAACTTGGAGGGTGTGAAAGGTCCAGGCAGATCAGAGGGAAAGGAGAGGCATGACCTGTGCTTTTGTTTTCGTCTCGTCCATTTCTTCCATTGACGTCATTTTTGTGACCATCTTTTTAGCTGAACGGTTGATGTTGGTACAGAGAAACCCATCCGTCTCGCAGCATTTGACTTTTGTGAAATTCCATTTCAGTTTGTTCATTGTGCTCACTGATTGATAGGTTCCTGTTACAGGTTTGTACATATACTGTTTAAGTGCACAAACACCAGCATACATATGTATGGTGGAACTGCACACTCATGTGGACTGCAATATATGTCTGACCAATGATTTTCAATTTATAATGAACTTACAGAGGTTGTTATTATTGCTTGGTTCACTTGTATGTGTGTTTGTGTGCAGCTATGACCAACAGACAGGTGGATATAGCTACACAAGGCTGGTTCATTGGTCTGATGTGCGCAATCGCACTGCTGATTCTCGTTCTTCTAATTGTTTGCTTCATCAAGAGGAACAAAGGTGGCAAGTATCCAGGTGAGCGCGTGTATGTGTGTCCGCCAGTGTACGTGTGTGTGGATGGATGAACTATAGAGATGCATGCTGATTCACTACTCTGGTATCTTTGGCACTTCAGTGAAAGAAAAAGAAGAGGCTCATCAGGACCCAGAGATCCAGCCCATGAAAGAGGATGATGGGACATTTGGAGAATACAGGTGAGTGGATATGAAATCACCAGTACATTAAATTACGTTATCTCTATAGATTATACAATATCCCCAAAAAATATCTGGAACACACCCCTCCATAGACAACTTAAGCCTTCAACCAGTTACCAGATTATCTCAAAGAACAGTAGAACAGTTTAGCTTCATTTGAATCAGCTGAGTATTTGTATATTTCAAGTTATTGAGGTACTAGAATTGGGTTTCTGTAAAGCATCTTGCTTCATCTACCCAGATCTTACAAAACTTGCCTCAGATCATTGTATAAGGGTAGTAGTCTCACTAGATAGGACTTTTTTTTCTTTTTTTAACCATTTTTAAACCACTTGAGGCAAGCAGGACTGTCTGTTAACAAACCCATCTGTGCTTTTCAAACCATACTAGACCTCACTGTGAAGTAATTTGACAAAAAGTTCCTTTTTAAAACGTCCATATCCTTCAGTTTTCAGACGCTCGCTAATATCCTCTTCTGAAATGAGCCGTCATTGAAATTCAAGCTCATCATTAGTATTTTAGTTTATTCTTCGAACAGAGCAGTGGAAGCTCCCCAGTTTAGCTATTTGTGCTGCGTCAGTGAACCAGTCAAGACCGGTTTGTTACCTCAGGTTTGTTTTGTTAGCTCTGTCCTTGAGTTCCAAGGCTAATGTAGCTAATAACCAGTAATGGACGTCTCTCACCCCAAAACCTTTTCACGAACACATGTCTAAACTTTTCCACATTTTCTTCAGTCCATATCAGGTTTTTACGTAATGTCATGAAGACTTGCCGATGCGGTGTCGGATACGGTATGACTTTTATAAAAATGAAAAAACGTCATCATAGCTAAAAGCTAAAAACCGCATTATCATATCGTTGTGATGGACGGAGAACGCACGGGGAAAGAGGAACCACGAGCGAGGGTTAGCTAACATCTAACGTCCAATGAAAAAAATGAACTCATAATACGAGCTAAAAAAACGAAACCAAAACAAACCCAACTTAACTTTATAACCAACGCGACGATAACAGAAACGACTTTTATAAGTAATCAAAGCAACGACAAACAAGTGGCGCGGCCAATAATAGGGGAACACGAAACACCTGCGCGAGGGCGTTGTGCAGAACAAAGCACCAAGCACGTGGTACTAGAGCCGCTAGGAGGAGCTGCTGGTTACTAAAACCGTCGAAACTATGCAGATGGTACCATGGTTCTACTTTCATTTAAAACTTGTAATGATAAACTATATGTATTTTAAAAAATGAATGTGATTACATGCATATAAAGCTGAAATGAATGAGATTGTGTGTATATAAAGATTAAAAGAATGAGATTACATGTATATTCTGTATTACCCTACAGAAAGTAAATGTAGGGTAAAGTGGACATTCGTAAGCAGAACATCATCCTATTGTGATCATTCTTCAGTTACAATTCCCAGTAGCCAGGATGAGTTATTTTAATTCACTCTCCCTTACAACATGAGTTATTTTAATTCACTCTCCCTTACAACATGAGTTATTTTAATTCACTCTCCCTTACAACATGAGTTATTTTAATTAACTCTCCCCTGTAACATGAGAAATGGCATTTATTGTCTCACTAGTCCTTCCATGTTCTTTATATTTGGGGGAGATATAGGTCATTGGAGAGGTAAGAGGGAACTGCAAGTTTGCATGTAAAGGAATTATTGTTGGTTTGAATTAAAATAGTGGACTTATGAGGAGAAAAATGCTACCTGCTAACTGCATCTAACCCCCTTAATGTTACCCCCCCATCTAACCCCCTTAATGTTACCCCTCCATCTAACCCCCTTAATGTTACCCCCCCATCTAACCCCCTTAATGTTACCCCTCCATCTAACCCCCTTAATGTTACCCCCCCATCTAACCCCCTTAATGTTACCCCTCCATCTAACCCCCTTAATGTTACC
>JAOYMR010000006.1:12781204-12799495 GCA_025802075.1 Tenebrosternarchus preto
CCCCCTCTAACCCCCTTAATGTTACCCCCATCTAACCCCCTTAATGTTACCCCTCAATCTAACTCCCTTAATGTTACCCCCCCCCCCCCGTCTAACCCCCTTAGTGTTACCCCTCTATCTTCTCCTTGAGTTTGCATTTCAGACATTAATGTGTTTCTGTCATTTTCAGATGCACTGGTGAAATATAAATTTTATTGTACTTTAATGTTCTTGAAGCAATGGCTTTTGCATTGTGACATACCATCCTCCAACCTACCCCAGAACCTTAGTGCACGATGGCTCATTTGAGAAGATACGACTAGCGATCGTGTCCATGTTGCTAATCTGCACGGCTCATCTTGCTAGTGTCTCTTTTTTCAAAGCATTCTCCCATACACTTTTCGCTGTTCGCAGTGACACGGAAGACCACAAGCCGCTGAAGGGTAGCCGGAGCCCGTCCAATGGCACAGTGAAGAAAGACGACAGTGATGACAGCTTAGTGGACTACGGTGAGGGCGGCGATGGCCAGTTCAACGAGGATGGCTCCTTTATCGGCCAGTACAGCGGCAAGAAAGAAAAGGACACGGCTGAGGGCAACGAAAGTTCAGAGGCACCGTCTCCAGTCAATGCTATGAACTCTTTCGTGTAACTGCTCTGGCTCTTGCAACCTTTGACCCCACCATAATCCCCACCCCCTCACACACAAACCACCCCCACATCTTTCCTTGTCACAACTTTATCTGGAGAGCAGGAAGTTTCACTGTGACCCTCCTGACAACATGTTGCCACACAAAAAAAAACAAAAACCACAATCCAACCCACTCATCAGCATGAGGGAGAGAAAGAGAGCAAGAGTGTGTGTGTAAGAGAGAAAGAGAGAGGGAGAGGGAGAGAGGTTAACAGACGAGTATCCACAGGAGGAAGGTTCTATTCCTAGCAGGTCAACCCTCTCCTGGCAAGTCGAAGTGTATGCAGGAGGACCGTAACTGCTGTATTATCTTTTGCAAACATGTTAATGTGTATACATGAATGTATAGAAATGATATACGCATATATAGAAGATTATTTTTTGGAAATTTGGGTGTGTTTGCAGTCAGTAGGTGTTGTTTAGCGTCTCTCTCCCTGCTGCTCCATGCGGCGCCAGCCTGCACCCCTCCGTCACCGGGTGGCTCGTCTGTGCATTAAAGATCCTTTCTGTGTCACAGTGTTGAAGCTGGTATTATGTACGCACGAAGTGCCAGTGTCTCTGTGGAACACCGTCGTGGAATATGTGGCTATGTGTAAACGCTATTTTTTTGACATCTCTGTTGTGCCGGACTGGAACTGCAGCAAAAAATTACTATGGAAAATGAGATGCACAAACACACACAGACATACAAGCACACAAACACAGACACACACAAACACACACAGACACACAAACACAGACACACACAAACACACACAGACATACAAGCACACAAACACAGACACACACACACACACACTCTTGACACTCATATTGTCCTGTAGTTTTTACTTTGTAGTGTTTTTTCATAGTTTGTATTTTTCTGTTGGCCTTTTTTGTACATTTTTTGTTACTTTGATTAGGATTGATTAGTTTAACTCTTTGTGTATCTTTTTGTGTGTTTGGTTAGGTCGCTCTCTTTTTGCTGTTGACCTGAAAGTCTGGGATTTCCTGTTGTGTCCCATTCATTACTGTCCCCGTTGTCACACAGCATTATGGAGCGGGTGCCCCCACATGGTCGTAATACAGCCACTCTCTCTGGCCATCGGGTCATCGTGCCTTCAGTTTGGCTCTGTGGCTGCAGAGGTTCCTCCTTGGTACCCTGGCAGTCTGGGCCACATGGAGGCTTCAGTGGTTCTTCAGTGCCTTGGTAGAACACAACCTTCTGTGGTCTTGCACAAACCACTCCCCCCACTTTCTGTCCCCAGCCCATGAATCCACTTAGAGGGCTAGAGCATTCTTAAAGCCCTGCAGGGCAGTCAGTCGTGGGTCTGGAGGTTGAGCATGGGGCGGGGTGAGCTTTCAGAGCTCTGAGGTGGGTGGAGCAAACACCTGTCACCACCCAAGAAGATGTCATCTGCGGATCGTAAATCTTTGGTTTATGATCTGAAGGCACAATGTCTGAAGATGTTCCACAGTACCCTGAGAGGCTGTGTGTGATCTGGAGAAGCAGCTGGAACTACTGCCAATCTACTGCCTGTGTGTGAACTGCCACAGATGCTTGGGACACTGGGGAGGCATTTGAGCATAAAGAATGTAGGACCTGCAGTGGCCGGTCAGTAGACATCATCTCAGTATCTGTGAGAGTAAATAGGCGGGGCGGGAAGGTCCTTTTTACATGTAACCATGTTTTTTTATTGCATGTTATCAAATATTGCAAGCTGTCGAGTTGTTATGGAATCAACAATTCACAAAAAAACAGACCTAAAGCGCTCCTGTCATCATGTGTGCTTGGAGCACACACGTGTCTGAGTATGTTCATGCGATTATGTGAACATGCATGTACAGGTGTGCATGCTTGTGCCAGAAAGCAAGATCATAGTGTGTGTGTGTGTATGTGGGTGTGGGTGTGTGTGTATGTGTGTGCGTGCGCACATCTGAGAGAGAATAAGAACAGTATGTGTGTACATAAACAAAGTTTATTTGTGCATGAGTGTGGGTGAGTGTGTGCATGTGTGTATGTTTTTGGTAGTGTGTGTAGGACTCTTGAGATTAGCCTCCTTTTGCCAAGGCCCTAGATTTCATAATTTAACTCACCATAACTTGCATCAAGTTTTTTTTTAGTTCGGATTTGTCTGCTTATTAATATGTAGATATTGTGTTGCACTGTAAATATCCAAACCAGTTACACATGTGGGGCAGTGCGAGGATGAGGAAAACGGGAGGGTCCCACCAGCGTCTACTGAAAAACAGACATCAAAACTGATCTCAGATCATCAGACAGGGTGACCTCCACCTGCACATCTAGTGAGAAGCATCATGTTCACCAGTCTTCTTTACGAATGCCACTCCTTGTTTTGCAGTGATTGTAGTTGTAGAGGTTTGTGGACCAGGTGACTTGTTGCGCCCAGATATTCCCCAGTGCTGGTGTAGCCTGTGTCTGGTGGTTATCTGTGCTCTACATGGCCGTTGACATTTGGCTGCTGAAAAACAAAATAACCACAAACATGCAGATCCTTAAAGACTGTGGTTCCTCACCTGCACAGGTGTGTGTGCAGATTCACCTGTTTCCTTTTTCTTTTTTGCCATTTGTTTGTTTGTTTTTTTTGTGACTGGTATGATAGAGTATGATATGATATGTTATATAACATTCTGGTTAATGTTGAGGCTTCATGAAAAAATAGAGCATGAAAGGCTGTAAATGGTTTACTCTCTATAATATAATGGCGAAATATTTTGTATTTTAACTGAAAAAAAATAAATGTTGGTTTCAGAATTTCACTACCAAATTTTAAAACTGTTTTAAAACCTTTTAAAAGACCATTCTTCATGCCAGTATGTGTCTGAGTTGAAAGTGCTATGCTTACATTTGCAGCATTTGGCCGACACTTTTATCCAAAGCGACTTACAATTGTGACTGGATAAATCTTGAGCAATTGAGTTAAGAGCCTTGACCAGGGGCCCAACAGTGTCAATTTAGCAGAGGTTGGGCTTGAAGCAGCAACCTTGTGATTACTAGTGAAGTGCCTTAAGCAGTGAGCTGCCACTGCCCTACAATGAACCCTAGCAGTGAGCTGCCATTGCCCTACACTGAACCCTAGCAGTGAGCTGCCATTGCCCTACACTGAACCCTAGCAGTGAGCTGCCACTGCCCTACACGGAACCCTAGCAGTATGCTCATTAGTAAATCACACTGCCCACACCAGTAAATATGTTTAGAAATCAAAATTCTAACAGCAATTTAGCATGTTTTAGCAAATTAAAATGGTGTAATCCAAGAAGACCTTCTGTGTACAATTAAAAGGTGACACATGACCTCTACAAACAAAGTATTTTTATGTTGCTTAGGACCAACGTACTAGAATTTACTTACTAACTTAGTAGAATTTCAAAGTGGCTTCAGAAGTCAGAAACAGGATGTTAACACAAAGGAAATGTGCATGTGTTTTGGAGTGAGCCTTGAAGGTTAGACTACATGATTGGATATTTGAGTGAGCCTTGAAGGTTAGACTACATGATTGGATATTTGAGTGAGCTTTGAAGGTTAGACTACATGATTGGATATTTGAGTGAGCCTTCAAGGTTAGACTACATGATTGGATATTTTAGTGACACTACATGATGAATGGTAAGTTTACACTTCTAAATGGGACAGTTAGACTCCCTCAGACACATATGCGTACACACATCACTGCGTTTTCTCTATGGTCGATTTGTTTGGTAAAATTGAAAAGATTTTCATTACTGAGTGAAGAGGATAAAAACAAATCCTAAAATATAGTGTGATATATGTATCTGTAAAAACTAATATTCATTCAAACGTCAGCAGCTGGATTTTGCCAAGTTTTTGCAACATCAGACATCTTTACATATTAATACCAGACATCTTTACATATAAATATCAGACATTTTTAAATATAAACATAAGACATCTTTACATATAAACATCAGACATCTTTACATATAAATATGAGATGAACAGTTCTGTCTGGTCTGCTCAATAATGTTATTAAGATGTTGTGATGACCAACTCTGCTACCTGCCCTGGACCAACCACCTCCCAAATAGAGGATTAATTCACTGGATGGAGGCCCTTATCAGCATCCCTGCTCCCCAAAACTTGATTTGATTTGATTTAAAGGTCAGAATAATATTGTTTTGTAGTTCATCTTTTCTTGAAACCGTACTATCATTCTCTGATCGTTTCCAGTGCTACTATCTGTGATTGTATAAACAATATATTACATAATATATACTATGTAATATGCATTCTCGTCACAATATATATATATATATATATTGTGACGAGAATGCATATTACACACATATATATATATATATATATATATATATGTGTGTGTGTGTGTGTGTGTGTGTGTGTGTATGTGCAATCAAAATTATCCACATCTACAAATTCTGATAATTATTTTAAATCACAACACAGGGAACTCTAGCCTGCACTATAAAGGTTAAAGGACTCGATTACATTAAAATGATTTATATCGCGTCTGCTATCTGTCGGTTTCCATATGTAAAAAAGAGGTCTAATGTGTTCATCAAAGACGAATGACTGTGCATTTAGCAGACCTGCGTTATATACGCCCCTGAGTCAGGGTACAGTCGGGTAGCCTAGCAGCTTCACGGTGCACAAATAACCTTGCCAACAGATGCCTTTGCTCTGTCCAATAGAAACTCGAGCAGCGCTACTCTCGGAGTGTGCGCCATTCATTCTGTTCCCTCCAATAGCGGAGAACTGTCGCGCGGATCCCGGGCTTGACTGTGGGACGATGCGGCGGTCCTGACCCAAGTGTGTTTTTGAAAAGAGTTAACGGACGTTTAATCGCACACTACAGGTATGTTTTCTTGTATATGTGCCGCATTGCGTGATATTGGATAATTTAAAGTTCCGTGTTCGATGACAGTTTATCACATCAGAAAGCGTCCTAAAGAGGTAGTTGCAGAGTACCGCAATGCAGAAGACCGGCCCGTTTGATTCGGTGTGAATGTGCTTGTGTTTGTAAATAATGATGCCAGGCTCTCGGTATCGGTACATCTGTCTGGGACATGAGATCTATGCCTTTGCGAAAAAAAGCATGTCTACAATTAAATAAGTTTTTTTCTTCATCGGACACAGTAAGCGCCTGACTGGTAACCAACCATGCACACCACGACACACCATGACAGACAGCTACGGACAAGCCAGTGACGCACTACGCTGGACCGGGACTGTTTTTCACGAGCATAGGTGTGACTGAGTTTTGTAGAATATGGACTTTTCTCCCCTTGTTTTAATTAATCATAGATTTAACCAGACAAACAGTGACGCTGGCAGAGTGAAGCAAGAGTTTTTAAAAAGCTGACAGTCAATTGCGCTCAAAGCTTTTTTGTCTTTTAACAGTAAGTTGCGTAAAGAAAGAAATGACCCAAATCGGTCATAGGGGAGGCAGACTAGGGTGTGATTTCGTACTGAAGTCCGAGCAGGATGTTGGCTCGGAGAGGAGAGGAGTGAGCGAGGCAGGCCAGGCGTTTTAGGATGCGACAAAACTGTTTTGCCTGGACTCAGGTTCAGGGTTATGATGTGCCTCCCTCAGATTTTTAAGATGGTTCGAGTTGACGCGGCGTTGCGCATACCGATCGCAGCCTGGTTCATTAAGATTGGATGATTATTGGTCTGATTTGCGTTATATACGACGTTATATTCTAATGAGAGCAAGTAGCAAGTTTCAAAGCAGGCACATCTGCAGCTGCGCTTGACTTGGTTGTGCGAGCCTAGAGACATTTTGACAACCGAGTTTAATCCTCATTGGCTAGAATCTCCGCCGGAAAACTGCACTTGATGCAACATAAAGCATATAAAATACTAATGATATATTTAGAGTGTGTTCATATTAATTTAAAGCCGTATGCATTCCCTTGTTTATTTTCAATGACGTCATGTAAGGCTCGAGACATTACGTTTAGCACGTGTGTCATTCGGGATGCGTCATGTGAACATTAATGACATCCCTTCCGTTTAAAAATAATAAATATGCCGTCACTCCTTCTTCTACCTACACGTTTACGTTACTCTGTAAGACGTCAAATGTGAATAAAGAATGGACACAAACATTACTGTCTGTCTAAACGCTTCCGCAACGTCTTCGTGTAATAATGTACAAAAAGAGCAAACAGTAGCGTAACAAAGGAAACAATGACCTAAAAGCTTCAATGTTCATTTAAATAAAGTTTTAGAACTCGCTCGTTTTATACAGTAAATTCATTAATCAATGCCTTTCCATGCACAAGTCAAGCTTTCACATGCACTTTGTGACAACGAATTATAACCAATTACAGATATGAAAACAGTATAGAAACAATTACATATGAATGTAACAGCAAAAATAGTAAAATTTAGATTTTCAAGCTAGATTTTCTGCTAGAACATACCACTGTCGTATTAATAACTTTGCTTTTTGACGGTTTCTTTTGAGAAACGTTTTATGTATCAGTGAATAATATATTATCTACTGTACTTACCAGCTATTAATGAATCACCCATATCACACCTAGCAAATATTCAGCTGATTAATTAAACAGACCTGTAGTCAATATATTACCTGACATGTACTTCACCACAAAGAACTTGCCTATCAAAATTCACCCCCGAGGTTCTGTGTGATATTTAACTTTATGATTAAAAAATACTTTGTTATAAATATATTAAATAAATGGTTGTATTGCAGCCAGTGTTTCCTTGTGTTGGTTATGTTCCACGTCTCTCTGTCCTTGTGGTTATGTTCCACGTCTCTCTATCCTTGTGGTTATGTTCCATGTTGTCTCTCTGTCCTTGTGGTTATGTTCCACGTCTCTCTGTCCTTGTGGTTATGTTCCATGTCTCTCTATCCTTGTGGTTATGTTCCATGTTGTCTCTCTGTCCTTGTGGTTATGTTCCATGTTGTCTCTCTATCCTTGTGGTTATGTTCCACGTTGTCTCTCTGTCCTTGTGGTTATGTTCCACGTCTCTCTGTCCTTGTGGTTATATTCCACGTCTCTCTATCCTTGTGGTTATGTTCCACATTGTCTCTCTGTCCTTGTGGTTATGTTCCATGTCTCTCTATCCTTGTGGTTATGTTCCACGTTGTCTCTCTGTCCTTGTGGTTATATTCCACGTCTCTCTATCCTTGTGATGGTTCTGTTCCACGTCTCTCTGTTCTTGTGATGGTTATGTTCCACGTTGTCTCTCACAGTACTTATTTATTGATTTGGTTGATGTTCTTTACCAGATGAACCTACAATCACTTCTCAGTCCCAGAAGTGCATTTTTCGGAAGCTAAATGGAGTGTCCAGCCAAAAACAAGGCCACAGTGGTAGTGTGTGGCCAGTCCTTGGATTCAAACCCACAGCCTTTAAAATGCTGTGCTGCAGCTTCTAAAAATGGAATATTACTTACATAAATGAAACAGAAACAGACGCTTACTTCACTGAATATATAGCATTTGCCCTAAGCTCATATTCATGAAGTGTTTTGAAGGGCAAGTAATCACAAATAATCACGAGAGACACAAGAGCCCTTGTGAGAGAGGAGGGATGTGGTGTGAGACCTTGTTTAGTAGCATTATGAAGAGGTGAAGTGACTGGTGTGTGTTTTAGGCCATTTTTTTTCCTTTGGTAAAGAATGAAAAGCCAAGCTGAAGTGTTTTGAAGGGCATATCACAAATAATCACGAGAGACACAAGAGCTCTTGTGAGAGAGGAGGGTCTATAAACAGCATACAGGAATAAGTGTGAATTTTTGTAGTATGTTGTTACAGTTAAGTCACACGGTATGCAGATGTTAGGGAGGACAGGTGCTTAGTTAGATGTGTTTATGTTAATTACATATTCACACATTAAGAAAACATTTTACTGCATAGATATTTAGGTAGAAGGAGGAGTTATTTTGAAGTGAGAGGGACACCACGCAGGTTCGCATGCTAATTCCTGATGATGACTTTGTCATGCATTTCTGCACAGGTCCTCCGGGTGGCAGGAGAGAGCAGCGCTGTGAATGTCTTCACTGCAGGTCCTTGAACAAAATGTCTGTACTGCATCTGAATGAAGCGAACATGAGTCACAGTATTCATGGATTTTTTCAACATTGCTTGGGTGCTCGACTTGAGGTCTGATCCACCATATCATGTGTTTTGCTGAGTCAGACTCAAGTGGAAGACTCGTGTTTTGCTGAGTCAGACTCAAGTGGAAGACTCATGTGTTTTGCTGAGTCAGACTCTGGTGAAAGACTGATGTGTTTTGTTGAGTCAAACTCTGGTGATAGACTCATGTGTTTTGTTGAGTCAAACTCTGGTGAAAGACTCATGTGTTTTGCTGAGTCAGACTTCTATTTAGCAGAGGGCACATTAACTTACCATGTCTCCTGGACAGTTCTTTAACAGGCTGAGCTTATAAGCTATGGCAGTGTGCAATCCTGTTGGAATGGATGGATGGATGGATGGATGGGTGGATGGATGGATGATTTGATATGTAAGTGAGAAGGAGACTGAGGCATCAGGTCAAAAGTGAGTGTCCTGCATCTGAACATAAAGCAGATCTGAAGCTAAACAGGTTTAGGCAGATCAATGTGCTTTTTTAAGCCAATTTATGGAACATGATGTTAACAGACTGAATATTAATTGGGATGGATTCTCTCTCTCTATGGCTGTCTCACCTCTAGGACCGTGTGATCAGTTGGGGCATCACCATGGCAACTCCACTCCTCTTCCTGTGCACTCTGTCCTCTTTGCTCTTATCAGCTGGTGGGTATCTGTGTGGGTTGGTGGTGGCTTTCAAATGTTCCCATTCAATTCAGTACTCAATAAACATGTAATAAAATATTATAATGAATGAACTTTAGTGTTTGTTACGTCCCTCTTGCAGATGCAATCAAGCCCAGGTTCTTTGAGCCCAGAATCTTTGACAGTAAGTCACATCAGCTCTTGCTTCCAGATTTAATAACACTAGGATAGACAATGGACTGAATAAATTCAATTGAATTAATTTTCAGTGTTTTGTGCAGCATATGTAGTATATATATATATTTAGCAGATTCCTACTAGTACCACAACAAAAACTCAACTTTAATGATGCATTGTTGCGTAGAGGAGGCCACTGGTTTTGGGCCCATATTCGAGGAGGAGCCTTTAGATACGGTGTATGCTGAAGATTCACCTGAAGCTAAGATCTCCATGAACTGTAGAGTGCGTGCTAACCCACCAGCCACTATCAAGTAACCACACTTCCTCTTTACTCTGTTCCTGTTCTCACTGACTGCATTATTGTGACCTAAATCATTAAAAATGTATAGATCCTGTACTTGAGTTATGAAAACACCTCAAGCTCATGAAATGTTTTAAGACTACTCATGATGCTCATAGCTCACAATAAAAAACGTGACTTCATACATGTGCATGTCACTGAGCACTTTGATGTCATTATTACACTGAAGACCAGTATTGTGATAAGTAACATACAGTATATTAGGTATTACTTGCTATATTTTAGAGTTCTTGGAGCAGTGGTGGCTCAGTGGTTAAGGTACTCAGCTTGTGATAACTTGGACCCTGAGCAAGACCCTTAACCATCAAGTGCTAAAGATGTATTCAGCCATAATTATAAGCTGTTCTGGATAGAAAATGTCACATCTAAATGCCATAAATGTAATGTAGAGCTACATCTGTACATGGAAGACACAGCTCTGTTTTTGCAGGTGGTGGCATAATAACTGGGAGATCATGCTAATGGAACAACCTGATGAACACTACAGTTTAGTGGGTGGAAACCTGGTCATCACCAACCCAGAAAAGAGCAAACATGCTGGGAAATACGTGTGTGTGGCCAAGAATGTTTATGGTGTGGTCATCAGCAAAGAGGCCTTTGTCAAGTTTGGATGTGAGTAAGAGACATTTTATTTTAAAGTTACCTCCACAACTAATCTTAGCTAAATCTGCTGATTGAGCCATTGCTGATCCCTAGCAACAGCAATTTTTGAATTTCTATATATTTCTATGTTTGTAATAATTGAATTCGTTCTTCATTGTATATTTCTGTGTTGTTTCCTTCCCAGTTCTGGACCAGTTTTCTACTGATGAAAGAGAACCTGTACATGTTAAAGAAGGACAGGGGGCGGTCCTTCTGTGCTCTCCGCCCGCTCGCTATCCAAGTACATACCCGATGTTTAAAAAAAGAAAATAATTGATTATGCACAATAGTTGATCAGATAATGATAAATGTGATATAGAAATAAAACATCAACATAGGACCAGAATGAAATTTTGTTTGTAAAGTGCTGCTTTCTTGTTTTACTATACAAACTATAAAAACACGTATGTCTCTGTGTGTGCTAAAGTCAGAATCATAAGGACTTGGATTGTATTTACATTTCAGACAAAACATATTTATACAGTTGACTCTAAACCCATGTCAACTAAAGGGTTGTGATTGCAGTGTGTTGGTCTTTCTCTCTGTTTCTTAATTAGATGATGTGATGTACCGCTGGATCTACAATGATTTCCCTAATTTCATAATTCCGGACCAGAGGCGCTTTGTGTCTCAGACCACAGGAAACCTCTACATCGCCAAAGTGGAGGCATCCGATGTTGGAAACTACTCTTGCTTTGTGTCCAGCCCTACCATTGGGAAGAGTGTGTTCAGCACCCCTATTCCACTAGTCCCACAGATAGAGAGTGAGTGTATAACAAGGCTAACCCAAACTGGTGGACTAAAATATGATACTTCATCAAATATACAGCTCTTTTTCATAAATATCCATGTCCAGAGTAGTTTTAAGTTGCCATTAGCAACAGTATCTATACCTAGGCAGTACTATTAGCCCGACCTCTTCTGCCACCTTTCAGAGGAAGTGAGTCGGTATTCTGCGGATATCCGGGTGCGGTTTCCTAAGACCTACGCTCTGGTGGGGCAGAACATCACACTGGAGTGCTTCGCCTTGGGCAAGTAAGTTGGCAGTGTCAGATATGGCACAGCTGTTTGTAGGCACACTGTGTAGCCCAGCGGACAGAACAGGAAGACTGGCTTAAGTTTATTTAGTTTAGTCAGTTTTTTATATCTGTTTACCATAGCAAACCATCTCATTGGTAATAAAGGCAGAAGAATCAGAGACTCCACCATTCGTCCCATGCGTGCCCTCCGTAACCGCGTGTGCCCCTCCCCCCACAGCCCTCTGCCACACGTGCGCTGGAGGAAACTGGATGCAGACCTGCCGCCCAACTACGAGGTGAGCATGAACGGAGCACTGCTGCACCTCATCAACGTGCAGTATGAGGACGAGGGCAGCTATGAGTGTGAGGCCCTCAACGTCCGCGGCATGGACTGGTACCGTCAGTGGCTCTACGTGGAGGGTGAGGACAGTATCACCAGTAACACCTGCCTTAGCCACGCCGCCTTCACCGGTTTGCCTTTATTGAAGCTGAATGTAGTATTAAAATGGTAATATCTGGGCTTTTGGTATAACCCACTTCTGACTTTTGCCTGAACTAAAACATTATACACATGCTAATATGTTTATCAAGTTAGTCCTTCAATACTGTTAAAATCATAATGATTTTAAGAGTAAGTGCAATATTATACCCAATTAATACTGATAGTAGTAAAAAACTTTGATCTTGGCCTGGGAGGGTGGTGAGGGTATGATGTTTTAAGTCTCAGTGGATGGTACCCTGACGTTGGATCCTTTTCATGATGTTCTCATGATGTTCTCCATGTCCAGCGGCCCCAGAGTGGGCAGAGCATATTAACGACACCGAAAAGGACGTTGGCAGTGAGCACACGATGTCCTGCACTGCCGTGGGCAAACCTTTACCGTGGATACGTTGGCTAAAGGATGGCTACTCGGTTAGTTGTCCATTGGTCTCATATGGGAAGATCTCGTATAGGGATTGTGTTGTACTGGAAATACAGGATTGATGTCATTTTGACTCTCGTCTCCAGTATGGCAAGGGCGAACTGAAATTCTCCAGCCTCACATTTGAGGACTCGGGCATGTATCAGTGTGTTGCTGAGAACAACTGGGGGACCATCTATGCGAACGCAGAGCTGCGGGTGGTTTGTGAGTTCCACCTCACACACACACACACACGCAAACAGTGCAGATTCCTACTAACCATGCAGAGTGTTTTCTTCATCATCACCCTCCACCTTTCACTGCTCATAACCAAGGTGAACCCAGGGTGGTGGGAGGGCTGGACTCTCCGCCGGGGAAAACCCTCCACATGCCCTTTAAATCGCTCATCATGAGTTTCTCATTCATACGCCACATCCTGTGTTTTTGTAATGAACGGACTTCGTTCTGAACGCTCTCTCCCTAGCATGTGCACCCACGTTTATATACAGTCCTGTGAAGAGGACCCTGCTGGGGGCAGAGAACGGCCGCGTGGTCATTGAGTGTAAACCACGCGCTGCTCCCAAGCCCAGGATCGTGTGGAAACGCGGCTCCCTGCTGCTCGCCAACTCTTCCCGGTCAGCTACATTCATATTCACCTCACTTTAGCTTACAGAATGGACTATATTGTGTTATATTATGAGCATAGTGTAATAAATAGAGTATGTTGTGATAAATACTTTTGGAGTATATATTTTTGTGCATCATATCCATTTCACTATTCGTAATACCTAATTTCTTGAAGTACAGACTGTTAACCTGTCTATCTTCTATCTGATATGTCTCATAGTACATTTATCTGGGACGATGGGAGTCTTGAGATACTGAACGTCACTAAGAGTGATGCTGGCTCTTATACGTGTTATGCCGAGAATGACCGCGGCAAGGATAACAGCACGGGGATCCTTAGCATAACCGGTCAGTGAGTTGTGTTCTGGCAGCACCATTGCACTCAGTTAGGAAGGATACGTGGCTGTGGTGTGTCGGTAACAGCGTTACACGTCTGTGGTGTGTGCTCTAACGCTACCTTTATTCCCTAGCCTTGGTTACAGCGTGAGGACAGGAGAATTCACTAATAATTACACACTCTGGAGAATCTATCAGAAAGGCGTGGTAGCTTTAATCTGAGCATCAGTTTAGTTGTGGTGTGCTTTGTAGGTGCATCTTGAGTAAGTGTCCTCACAGCCCCCATGCACGATTTGGAGTAGTCAACATCTAGCTTTTTGTCTGGGGTTATCTGGGGTTAGCTGAGGTTAGATGGGGTTATCTGGGGTTATCTGGGGTTAGCTGAGGTTAGCTAAGGTTATCTGGGGTTTGCTGAGGTTATCTGGAGTTATATGGGGTTTGCTGGAGTTATCTGGGGTTATCTGGGGTAATCTGGAGTTATCTGAGGTTAGCTTCCAGCTACAGGTCCGCTGATGGCTGAGTGTCTTTGGGTGACAGGTCCCACGTATCCTGACCCAGGAGTCAAGAGTGTTTAAACTGCTAATCAAAGCAGCTGAACACACGCAAGAATGTCCCATTGTGGGGAGTGGTCCCATGGCTCAAAACTGTCGAGCCAGCAGTGACAATGTGCTCAGAAACGAATGAATTGGGCATGTCAGAAGACCCCAGTCTACAGTCTGTGACTGTGATTCTATGCTTAGAATACACTTCTGTCTAGTGAAGGTAATCAAAAATCAATAAATGTTTCTGGGTGGTGAAGTATGTAACGCCTACATGTGTGGATGGGTGTGTCTGCTTCAGAGGCCACTAAGATCGTAGAAGGCCCGTCGGATATTGAGCTGACTGTGGGAGACACCGCTGTACTTCCATGCTCTGCTTCATACGATGCCAGCCTAGACATCACCTTCATGTGGTCAGTGGACTCCTACGTCATCAACTTTGCCACTGATTTCAAGCACTTCGAGATGCAGATGGTAAGCACCAGTGAGAAGGGGCCTGTCTTGCTTAAGCTCAGCAAACAGCAGAACCTTAACGCCTCTTTGTTTCACTTCCTTGCCTGTAGACGTCTTGTTCTCATGATAAAGCCAGATATTTGTGCTCAGGATCAGGAGAACAGAGGAGACCTGGTGATTAAGAACATTGAGATCGCACATGCGGGACATTACATCTGCACAGCACAGACCATCGTTGACAATGCCACCACTGTCGCTAATGTCTTCGTCAAAGGTCGGTCTCAACCGCTGATCCTTAACTAGAGACTGGATGAACAATTTGTGAAGGAAGGTCATGTAAAGTTATGTAATTGGTTAATGGTAATGGAGACTGTTGCGTCTCCCTGGTGAATGTTTATTTAGAGTTATGAACAACAGGAAGAGCTGTTCTACAATGACATATAAGTTTGACAATAAACGGCAGACATGGTGAGTCCTCGTCTGCCTTGATTCCAGGCAGGCCTGGTCCTCCAGGAAGTGCACGTGTGGAGGAGGTCAGGGACACGTCAGTAAAGTTGGTATGGAACTTGGGTTCTGATCACGGGAGCCCCCTCATCCAGCACATCATACAGACAAGAGACTTCTACGCTCTAGACCCAGAGGACTGGAAAACTGCAGTTACCTGTGAGTCCATTAGAGAGCGACAGAATGCGTTAAACTATGATGACAGACCATATTGAAATGAATGTATGTGAAAACCCTCTGGGTAGATTTATTAGTGACAGAAAGACTGTGATAGATTGAAGAACACTTGGGATAGTTTGCAGTTATGACATGAGGTTCATCTTATTCAGCTCCTGTGTTCTTGGATGGCAAGGCTGAGGCTGCAGAGGTCACTGACCTCTATCCATGGATGGAGTATGAATTTCGCGTGTATGCCATCAATGAGCTGGGAGCAGGAGAGAGCAGCCTACCGTCCCTCAAAATCAAAACCTGGGATGCCAGTGAGTGCCTTCCATCCCAGACCTGATTCACACCACCCACTAAGAACCGCCTCCATTTAGTGGGAACCAAATAAGTCTCTCTGCAATTAATGAAGGTGGTTAATTTATGATTAAAGTATAATGTATAACCCCAGTAGTATTGAATGATTACATCAACAACTGCATAGTTTACAGTTTTGTACATAAACCCTTGTAAATGTCTAACCCTAACCCAAGCTGTGTACAGTATGGATAAGAGGGTATGTGCTATGCTTGAGAAATTTCAAAGCAAATAAAACAAAGTGTTGTCAATTGCAGCCTTGTCCATTTAATGAGCAGTTTCATCACCAGAGCTGCCAAATCCCATAAAGGATGGAAGTCTAACTCATCTTTTGGTGCTTTCAGTTCCCACAGTATCTCCGACAGATGTCAGTGGCTACGTTGGTGTGAACGGGGAGCTCATAGTCACCTGGACTGTAGGTTCTCCTGTTGTTCTGCATACACGTGTTTGTTATGTTCTTCATTAATGTTTGTTGTTCTTTGCTGTACATTGTTCAGTGTTTTTACTCTCTTTGAATGGCTTTTGTTCCTCCGTGTCTTCTGCCCATTACAGCCCATGAAGCCACAATATTTCTACGGCAAAAAGTTTGGTTATGTGGTGGCATTCAAGGCACATGAGGACTACACCTGGAAGTGGTCGAAGGTGACGGACCCTGAGGCCTTGCGCTTTGTCCACAAGGACGGTGTCATTCCCAACGCCGAGATCGAGGTCAAAGTCAAAGGCTACAACACCAAAGGGGAGGGGCCGTACAGCTTGACCACAGTTGTGTTCTCATCTGACAAAGGTGATACGCCCTCGATGGGTGCAGGGACAACAACCAGCACACTGTAGAAGAGCCACACTAAGATTATCATGGGGTGTATATAATCCACTTTTTAAAAAAATCATTCTGATATATTTGTAAAAATGATGGATAGCGACGTCTATCAATAAAGAAACGCAAATAAAACCCTGATATTAATTATATTAATGAATGGTTTATAGGGTTTTACTCCTCAGATGGCTTTGAGGGAACTCTTGTTTCCTGCTCATAGTCGGTTAATATCAGTCAGTTCATGTGGTTCTCCCAGTCTGACCTGCTGTGGCATCTCCCTACAGCCCCAACCGAGGCACCGCTGGATGTGTACTCACGCCAGGTGACCTCCACCGAGGCCCTTGTGTGGTGGCTGCCAGTCTACCAGGTCCCTCCTCACTGGGTGGACGGCTATCAGGTGAGTTGTGCTCCTCTACCACCCTCCTCTGGTCATCACCGTGATCCAAAGCACTGGAAGCATTAACGAGCCATGAGTCGTGACGTGTTTGTTGCATTTCTATCAGGAAGCATAAGATGTAGCAGGATCCACATGAATAATCCCAGTCCTTATCTTCAAGCCTTCTGAAATCCAGCACTAGTGTCTGCCAGTATCCACCTATATCCACTTGTATCTGCCTGTATCCACCAGTATCCATCTGTGTCCACTAGTATCCACCCGTATGTGCCTGTATCTGCCTGTATTCGCCGTATCCACCCGTATCTGCCTATATTTACCTGTATCTACCTGTATCCACCTGTATCTGCCTGTATCCACCCGTATTCACCTGAATCCACCTGTAACCGCTGGTATGCCTTGCCTGAATCAGCTCCCCTTCCTGCACTACAGATTCGCTACTGGAGGAAGTACGATGACAATGAGGCGTCAGCGTCTCGTGTGCTTGTGTCCAGCTCCATGAACCAGACACGGCTGGAGAACATGCGTCCAGACTCGCACTACCTGATCGAGGTCCGGGCCTACAACGGTGCCGGGCTTGGGCCACCCAGTGAGCACTGTGAGATGTTCACCAGGAGACCACGTATGTCAGCACTGCACGCTTGCACACAGCATCGGATGCTATATGAAGAGAGCGTACTGAAATAGTAACTCTGACAGGGCAAACCTCCATTATAGAGAACACTGTAGAATATGTAATGCATACTCAAGTATTATTATAAAGGGAAAATAGTTTTCTTTTGCAAGGGCATATAAGTTATGTGTGCTTTTGGAACTTTTATCAGAAAAGCATAAATAATATTCACTCATACAGAAAAGTACACACTGGTACTTTTCACTCATACTTACCAGTGCCATTGGTACCATGACTACCACCAGTATTATTTTTTTGATACTATGACTACCACCAGTATTATTTGTTTGGTACTATGACTACCACCAGTATTATTTGTTTGGTACTGCGACTACCACCAGTATTATTTGTTTGGTACTATGACTACCACCAGTATTATTTGTTTGGTACTATGACTACCAGCAGTATTATTTGTTTGGTACTACAACTACCAGCAGTATTATTTGTTTGGTACTATGACTACCACCAGTATTATTTTATTTATTTGCTATGTCAGAAAATTTGCCTTGTCATTTCTATCTCAAGCCCAAACCCTGTATTTTGGTCCTTGGTTTAACAGCCTTTTGCTGTGAGTGTTCTTCACATTTATCACTTTTCATTCCAGCTCCGAGTCGTCGTCTAAGAGTGTACAAATATGTTAGTTCTGACCGCAAATGGCTGTACATCTACTGGGATCACATCTACAACTACTGGAATGAGTCATATGTGGAGGGGTATAAGGTGGGTGTTTGAGTGATATCATGATGGCAGCTTTGCCAGTGATTCACATCAGAATCAGGCTTTTGTTACATGTACAATAACTACACCCCTATTAGAGATTATTACATGTACAATAACTACACCCCTATTAGAGATTATTACATATACAATAACTATACCCCTATTAGAGATTATTACATGTATAATAACTACACCCCTATTAGAGATTATTAC
>JAOYMR010000006.1:12843694-12868215 GCA_025802075.1 Tenebrosternarchus preto
TATCAATGGTGTATAAAATATCAGTGGTGTATAAAATATCAATGGTGTATAAAATATCAGTGGTGTATAAAATATCAATGGTGTATAAAATATCAGTGGTGTATAAAATATCAGTGGTGTATAAAATATCTTGAGCTTCCAAAATTCCTTGGGGCAAAATGAGTAAACACTGGTAGGTCTGAATGTGTTAACGAAAGTGCAGTAGCATGTCACTGAAATCACAGCTGTGCTGCTCAGTGATTCTGATCCGAAATCAGAGCTGCGCTGCTCAGTGATTCTGATCTGAAGGTGTTTTTGTTACAGAAACCTTGTGCAAAGGGTCCAGATCAGTCAGTCCTATAGTAATAAGAATCTGATGATGTAGTCTGTCACTCTCTCGCCCTCACATGCACACACTTTTTCTCTGTCTCTCACGTCCTCTACCCTTTCTCTCTCTGTCTCTCTTTCACATATACACACTCTCTCTCTCCCTCTAAACATCTGTCATTCCATGAACTAGCTGTGTTATTATGAGATCAATACCTCTCTGTGCTGACAAAGTCAGTGTTTGTTATATGTTTGACACAAAACCCACTATGACCTTTTCACGATTGGGTTTTGCAGAACAAGGTGCTGGAGCCTCGTGAGGCCCTCAGGCAGGCTGACACAGGGGAAGCTATGCTATACTGACATCAGTGACCTTTCACCTGATCCTACACTGCTGTTATGGTTCTTCTCTAAATGTCTGCATTCACGCAACACTTGGGGGAGAGAGGGTGGGTACTAACACTGTTCTTTAAGATTACTACTTCTGGGTACTAACACTTCTTTAAGATTATTACTTCAGGGTACTAACACTGTTCTTTAAGATTATTACTTCTGGGTACTAACACTGTTCTTTAAGATTATTACTTCAGGGTACTAACGCTGTTCTTTAAGTGTACTACGTCTGGGTACCAACTCTGTTCTTTAAGTGTACTACGTCTGGGTACTAACTCTGTTCTTTAAGTGTACTACGTCTGGGTACTAACGCTGTTCTTTAAGATTATTACTTCTGGGTACTAACACTGTTCTTTAAGTGTACTACGTCTGGGTACTAACACTGTTCTTTAAGTGTACTACTTCAGGATTCATTCATCATGTACATCATAGCTTGCAGGACACATGCAAGTTGAATGGATGGTGACAGGCATCAAAAAGAACATGTCCTTATGAGGAAAGGGATCATGAAGGCGGGTCTATCTGGGTCCAACCAATTAGGTTGTGTAATATCATGAGAAACACTTGACTGACAGAAAGAAATGGTTAAATGCTGGTTAAATGTTGGTAAATGCTAGTTAAATGGGGGTTAAATGCTGGTAAATGCTAGTTAAATAGGGGTTAAATGCTGGTTAAATGTTGGTAAATGCTAGTTAAATGGTGGTTAAATGTTGGTAAATGCTAGTTAAATGGGGGTTAAATGCTGGTTAAATGTTGGTAAATGCTAGTTAAATGGGGGTTAAATGCTGGTTAAATGCTGGTAAATGGTGGTTAAATGTTGGTAAATGCTAGTTAAATGGGGGTTAAATGCTGGTAAATGTCAGGCTTGGCGATGCAGTCCAGACGCACCTACAGATCATGACACAGTGGCCTTTTCACTGTCTCCTGTTTCCTGCACTCACATCTGTTGAGCAGTCAGACGAAGCCTGGCCCTCCCTCAGAGCAGGTAGAGTTGCTCTCCATCTCCATGCTGTTATTATGCAGCCTTTTATTATTCACTTAATAGACCCATCTGTCAGGACCCAGTAGAACCGGCCCCCCCAATGCCACTGCACATGGTTCTGCTGATTAACACCAGCCATGTTCGACACGGTGGGAATCTGCCTGGACGTGGGACCAGGTGGACTGTACCACCGGCAGGGGTGGGGAGACACTGTGTGCAGTTGGACGTAAATCTCATGAAGGCCATAAAATTTTAGGTGGCACAAACTGGTTTGTCAGGCCATTGTAACGATTAACGGCAGGTTTTTTAGAATGTTTTGTTGCAAACCAGACATATTATGACTGGGCTGCTTCATCTAATATAAAGAACATTGCCTTTTTTTTAATAGGCATACAAAGTGTGAAACATAACAATATGACAACATTAAGATTCAAGGTGTGGATTTGAAACTCATTTAACGAACTGAGATTCAAAAGCTGCTATTAAAAACCATCCAGGTGGAAAATCTCAGATGCTTCAAGTTAACAGTGGCGCTGTACACTTGGCTCACTAAAGCACTGAGGTTCATTTTACCTCATAATTCAAACCTTCCTTGCAGAACAAGGTGCCCTGCACCGTGCACCTGAGCGTAGGGACCAGGGCCAGGGGGTGCAGGTCTGGCATGGGGGGAGTGCACCTGGCAGCGTGAGGCCTGGCGTCCGACCCGTGGGTCCGTTGCTCCAAGCGCAGCACTGCTGCCTGTCTCGCTGGGACGCTCTGGGACGCTCTGGGACTCTCGTCCTACAGCTGCCACTTTCGGTGTCACCATGGATGTGCTTTGAAGAGATGCAAGAGCTCCTCTCAGCTTGAAAATGTGAGAAATTTGGAACAAAGAAATAGTTGTGTTGGGATGCAGCGGTGTGTGTTTCGTGGATAGTGATGCTCACCTCATTCGCCAGACAACGTGTTGGATGTTGAATTGGTTGTTCGAACCACAATTTTGATGTTTGATGTCAAAGCGCAGGTCTGCTAACAAAGATCCTAGTGGGCTACCTGTATGGAACCTGCATGGATTTTTCAGCAGCTGATGCTGATATTCATGAGATGTTTAGATGTTTAGAGCGCAGGGAGGCTGCTGGGCATCAGTGCCATTATCATGTTGTTGTTTTTGCATCAATTTTACAATTTAATATTAATAACAAACAAAACACACAGTTACTGAACTCAGCATCGTTCTTGTCTGTGTTGTGTGGCATCATGAATCAGGACTGAGGAATGTCAGTTATTCACAGAAATGCACACAGAGGCCTGTGAAGAGTCCCTTACAGGCTTCTGTAGAGTGAGGGACAGGTTTGTGTGATTAATCAATAAGAGGCTGATTGGGACACACATTTTCTGTGTTTGCTTAACAACAACAACAAAACACACCTCAAAAAACCATCAGCCGACATTGGTTTTGTCCAATTAATCGGCCGACCATTAACTTAGTCCTTCATTTAACCATTCAGAATTTGTCCAAGTTTTGTCCAGTCATGAGACCATGAATTCTTATGAGTAGCTGGTCAGAACGTGCGGTGAAGGAAAAGAGGAAACATCAGAGACTGATGACTCCACTCCACACACAGGGATTATCAACACTCCACACACAGGGATGATCACTCCACTCCGCACACATAGGGATAACTTCTCGCTGTATGTTTACATGACTTCCCCACTGCAGTAGCATTTAGCAGAACACAGCAGGCAGGCTGTCGAATGAGTTACATATGCAATGGTTACATATTACTTGAATTACAATAATTACTCGTTTCACAAATAGTTTGTACCATTGGTGTCCTGAGGTAAAGTGTCCTAATGAAAATTATAAATGGCTATGGGTGTTTTCTGTACACGACATATGGACAATTATGACTTAATTTGGTTTTAAACAACTATTGTCTTGGAAAGAGAATTCAGGGATTCTTTTTGTTTGTGTGTCAGCCTGTCAGCATGATGCCATATTCAGTTGAAATCATTCACTAGATGTACAGGCTTTTATACATCATTTCCTGTCACTGTTTTAAAAATGTGATTTCATGAGCTCTTGGTGTTTTTTGAGGATCAAAATCTTTTTTTTTTTGTTAAGTAAATGCTTATATATATACACACACACACACACACACACACACACACACACACAAAGGTGTTGAAAGCAATTTTGCTGGACTGACTGAAAATTCAAATGTGAAATTTACATTAAAAATCAGCTCTCACTTTACTCTCACTGTACTCTCACTTTACTCTCACTGTACTCTCACTATACTGCTGCCTATTTATCTCCTGCACTGCTTTAAAAAGTTAATTGGGTGAAATGCAGGTCAGGGGAGGTTTTATGAAGCTCGTTTGATTGGTTAGGCAGTGAGCTGTTGCAGAGGGCTCAGCGGAGGTCATTGGTGTTGCTTTGACAGGTGTCAGGTGTGACCTGTCAGTTGTCAGTTTGATTATGAACAGCAGGTCTCTTGTGAGCTTCATATATCAGATGGACACAGATGCATGCACGCATGAACACACACACACACACACACACACATTCTTTTCTTGGCAGCCAGTGCTCTGTAGAACTGATGACAGCTCACACCTTGCGCTGGAACGTCTACCCATTTTGCTTGTGTAAATCTGTCATGTGGAGCATAAAGCTGAAGGTAATGTAGTCAGCGGGTGCATGACTGCTCAAATGTGCTCAAATGTGCCTCCATTTTGTTCGGTCTTGTAAGTGGATCTTGATCTCATCCGTGAAACGTCCTGCATCGGCGCGTCGTCCTGCGCTCTAACGCCATCTCACTCTGGCAGGTGAACGGGCGGGACTTTTCTAAGGCGGGTCATGAGGCGGCTGTGGAGGCGATGCGGAGGGACCCCGTGGTGGTGCAGGTGCTGCGGCGGGGGAACACGCAGGACGGGTGTATGGTGGACGTCTGCACTCAGACAGACATCACCTTCGAACACATCATGGCTCTGGCCAAAATGAGGCCCGCCACCCCTCCCGTACCCGACATCTGCCCTCTCCTGCTCTCGGACAGGTACGCGCCCTCATAGCCCTCCTTCCAGTGTCTGTGATTGTGTTCGATCGTACGTTTTTGATCACTGTGATGGCAGGACTGTGTGGTTACATGTTTATTTGATGTTATGTTTTGTCAGGTTGTTGTAGAAGTTTTTGTTCCTCTGTTTATTTACCTACAACCAATGATGGAAATAGGAGGCGAAGGTTTAATGCGTGAAAAATTATTACTTTTATCTGACTCCAAATTATAATTACTAATGTGTTATAAATAGCACTAGAATATGCACAACCAATTGTACAAAGTTCTTTGTTATAATTAATAACCTGTTTTGTCAGAGGTTTACCGTTCAGCTGGGCCTAATTTGTGGTTTAGCCTAGTAAACATGCGCCGCAGATTGGATACCAAGGAACTGGTATCGGCCTCTTTACCTATATAAGATACTTAAAACCAACAGAAAGTGGAGTTAAGCAATGAAAGATTTAATAAGTAAGTAACAATAGACAATATACACAAATACTGAATAGACAACAAGGTTATACACACAGTTGCAGGGGACCTAGGGTGGAAGAGAGAGAGAGAGGGAGAGAGAGAGAGAGAGAGAGAGAGAGAGAGCGCCTACACCAGTCCTTTCCTGTTATCCCCCCAGCACATCACCTTTTTGTGCTGAAGAATGTCTGATCTGATACTTTTAAAGATCCACTTATTTAAAATGTACTATTTATTTACAGATTTTCATTAGTAATGTTTGAGCTTCCTGGGAGACACTCTTACAAATGTCTTATCCCTTCGATGAGCTGACACGCGATGACACACGATGACATAGGATGATACGCAATGACATAGGATGACACGCGATGACATAGGATGATACGCAATGACATAGGATGACACGCGATGACATAGGATGATACGCAATGACATAGGATGACACGCGATGACTCAGCTCTGTTGATGGAACTGAGCACGGATCAAGGCTCAGCTGATTACTGACTACTGATTACTGACTGCTAATTACTGACAGCTGATTCGTGCTCCTTCACCTTCTTCCATGAAGCTGAAGGGGCTGGAATTCCTCCACCTTCCTCCACTTTCACTGCATGTGAAGTGAAGAGCTCAGCACTTTGGTGTTCTAGACGTCTTCATTATACTGTGTGGTGTACTGGATCTTCATTACACTGTGTGGTGTACTGGATCTTCATTACACTGTGTGGTGTACTGGATTGTTTTTCATAGCGTCACGTGTTCTGTGAATAACACGGTCTCTCATCAAGGCGTGGCCATGTCACGTGTTCTGTGAATAACACGGACTCTCATCAAGGCATGGCCATGTCACGTGGACAATTTCTTCATTATCATATAACTGCCAAGATCTTGTTTTTTTCTTTAATACAGAGAGTATCACCCTCCCCCCACTGTCATAAAGTCTCACCACTCCTGCAGGCACCATCCATTGGTTTAATGAGGAGTTTACAGGGTGATTAAAAACAAAATGGAGAGGTAAAGCAGGATGAACAGAGGCACACTTACCCTGGTTCTGTTTATGGTCTATAACAGTGGCCAGCCATTTGTTATGTACTGTTTGTTTTCCAAAATGACTGCGTTATTTCTAACAGCACTTTTCCATGACCTGTAAAAAAGCAGAGAAACATCTTAGTATTAATGTTGTAATAACTTTTGGAATATTCCCTAATCCTCCCGCATACAAATTAGATGCTATTAACCTGGACAAGAACCATATAAGGGCATAAGGGGTGTTGCTAGATTTTTGATTGGTCAAAAATGAAGCTGTAAGTTGACTTGGGGCAGGTTTTGTAGTTTTTTTTCCAAACATAACTCTCACTTTTCTTTTCTGTATCTTCTGCTCTAGCTGCCCCTCCATCCAGACGATGGAACATGAGTACTTCGAGTGTCCAGAGTATCTATCCAACCCACAGGTGGAGGGCGACCAGGTGGATGATTTCGAGTACGAGGTGCGTGTCATATCTCCCTGAAGTCTTCCTCTCGAGTGTCACGTCTCCCTCAAGTCTTCTTCTCTTGAGAGTCCCTGGTATTCCAGTCTTTCACGCATGCTGTTTCACACATGAATGAGCTTTGTTCATGCATGATGGGCTTTCTGTCCATCTGTCATGGATACGTCCCCACACTGGGCCTCGGAGAAGCTAATGACCCCACGCAAAAGCATTTCTGATGGAGGCTCACATCATAGATCATATCAGCAGTGCGTGATAAAGCGTAGCTCAAAGTTGCCAATATAGAGAAGGCACACTGTGTTAAGAAAGGACTGGTCTGAGTCCTTCCCTGTTCAACAGCTCCAGGCTACATAAGCAGAAACAACAGAAGAGATTATGAGTTACTGCCAGGTCTAAAGGAGAGATCGATACTCAGCCACATTAAAGCTGGATATGATAAATAACCTTCATGGTGGTTATTGACATTACTCCAGGTCCATATGAAACAGAGAACAACAACTCACATAATTATGCCACCGAGATTAAAAAAGGCCCCAGACTGGTGTAGAGGAAGTAAGTATCTCGCAGAAACAGTACAGAGAGATAATGTTAGTCTAGAGTATTGTTAGAACTGTGATCTTTAGGAAATGGGAAGAGACTTGAATGACTCTGGTTATGTTGGGAGCTGTGGCTCTGAACCTGTCAGATTGATAAACGGCCTCTTTCTGGTCCGACAAACCCAGCTCAGGGTAGTTAGCGGCCGTGTGAGGCTAAACGTGTCCTCTGTCAGATAAACGTCACTCAAACATACCACTTCCATTTACCCCTTATGGCAGGATGGGGGCTCCAACATCCAACATAATTATTATTATTATTATTATTATTATTATTATTATTATTATTATGCTACAAACATTTTATCTTTTTCTCTCTCTTTGACCTCTTTGACCTGAGATTTTGAGATTAATGTCTCAAAATGACCAAATCTGGGTTGGGCTAAGATAACAGAATATAGAGTCTATAGAGTCTAATAATTAGAGTCTAGTTTTACAGTCTGATCTTAGAGTCTAGTCTTACAGTCTGATCTTAGAGTCTGGTCTTAAAGGATTTCGAATGGTTTAAGATCACCTGCCACTTGCACTGCCATTCACAATAATGGGCTTAAAAGTGCTCATTAATATATAGACTGGTGATATATAAAAGTGTTCAAAAGTGTCCCACAGGAGAGTCCAAAACCACAGGGGAGTCCAAAACCACAGGGGAGTCCATACCCTGTCAGCTTTTATAAAAGTGATGTATGTGCATGAATCATTGTGAGCAATACCTTAATGCTCAAATGTATTGGATGGATGGATGGATGGATGAAACGTGTGATATTTCATGCTAGGAGGTTGAGCTGTGTCGACTGAACAGCCAGGAGAAGCTGGGACTTACACTCTGCTACAGGACCGATGATGAAGAGGACGCAGCGATCTACGTCAGTCAGGTAACGAGCTCTGGTGATCTACATCAGTCAGGTAATGACCCCTGGTGATCTACGCCAGTCAGGTAACGACCCCTGGTGATCTACGTCAGTCAGGTAACGACTCCTGGGCTTGTAAACATGCACACCTTGGAATATCCAAACCAGGAAATGGAGTTTGCATTATATATTCCATATATGGTACTGATGACAGTATTTTACACAGCGCTGAGCAGAACAGAGTCGGTCTAACGCGACCTTTCAGATTCATTCAAGGTATCGAATTAATGCAACTGCAGATGCCGTTTCCCCGGTAACGCAATTAAAAGATAAGCCGGTTCTTTTTGATACACATTCATTGTTTCTGCCTCTGCTGTGCCTCTCAACTCCAAATCTCTGCAAGAGTCTCTGCTTTTGTGAAGTCGCAGCACCACTGAAATTATCTGCCAAGACAGAGCCGTGCGTGCAGAGAGGAAGTCGACTTGAAACGCCATTTCACATTCCCACCCCTGACCTTCCTGTGTTTTAGCTGAGGATTTTAATTAGTTGGGAGTGAAGCTCCTCTTGTCTCCTGCAGAGGATAATGGATTACTTGTTCCCTTTGCTGTTTTCGACACATTACCCACAAACTCAGAGGCATGAGAGCAGAGGACTCATTCTAGTGGAAGAACTACTCTCTTGTCAAGCAGACCCATCCTGCTGTTACAGCACATTTCTCTTTGAGATATGTAAATACAGCACATCTCACATCAGAATGGTTTTAGAAGCACCTAAAATGTTTTTTTTTTTTTTTTTTGCCACCTCTCTCACATCTCTGGCAGAAGCTCGTAAACAACACGCCAACCTACAGAGATGTTCTATTTATACACCTCTGTAGAAAAGAGAGAATATGCTAATTCAGCTCATTAAAAATGCATGTAGGAGTGTGATGTTTGTGTGTCACTGCGCTGTGGGTTTCTGCTGCTCTTTGTTGCTTCTGACTTTCCTACCACATGCAACCCCAACAAATTTAAATTTGTTTAGAACAAAGCAAGAGATCATTTCAGGGCTGGTAAAATATTGAACAATCAGACAAAAAGTTTATATGTGTGTGTGTGTGTGTGTGTGTGTGTGGACATTACTGCTGTGTATGTGTGTGAGGACATTACTCCTGTGTGTCCAGCCCTGTCTTTATTACTATTGATGTTCATCAAGCAATCAGCAGTTAGACTTTCTTTTTTAATAATGTATGAAGAAGCAACAGTGATCATTTTCATAAAAGGAGAAAATATTTCACAACTTGACATGACAAACACATGAAAGGCATATTTGATTGGGCGTCACAGTATCACATGGAGTACTGTAGTCTCAACGGCACAGTATCACATGGAGTACTGTAGTCTCAACGGCACAGTATCACATGGAGTACTGTAGTCTCAACGTCACAGTATCACATGGAGTACTGTAGTCTCAACGTCACAGTATCACATGGAGTACTGTAGTCTCAACGTCACAGCATCACATGGAGTACTGTAGTCTCAACGTCACAGTATCACATGGGAGTATTGTAGTCTCAACGTCACAGTATCACATGGGAGTATTGTAGTCTTAGCATCACAGTATCACATGGAGTATTGAAGTCTCAGCTGCCACCCTGGAGATTAAAACCCGGGTACCAGCACACACACACATATTCATTCACATGGATCTTTTCTAGGTCGGGGCCCTCAGCATTGCTGCCAGAGACGGACGCATCAGAGAGGGAGATCGAATCTTACAGGTAGAGTTTTCATGCACAGGCACACACACACCAGCACACTGATGTGCACAATCCTTCGTGCACACACACACATTTGCGCTCACACACTCACACACACATAAACATGCCCCCACTCACACTAACGAATAAATCATCATAGACGCACACAAACTGCTCAGGAACGGACACACTCGCACACACTCACATTGATGCACACAATCATTTAAACAGACACACACACACACACACACAGTGTATAAAGGCTCCAGAAAGGAGTTTCCATCATCCGCTGGTTCTCTTACACCTACATTTGCGGTATTCTGAGATATTTTGAGATATCCTGAGACATGCTGAGACATCCAGAGATATCTTGAGGCTCAGGCTGCTGCCTGGATCACAGTGCCTCAGCATTTAGAGCAGGTACCAGTCTGGTGTGCATAGATATTTGGTGAAAGGAAAGAGTATATAGTGTGGAGTAATTAGAGGTGAGGAGAGATACAGACTTTCAATATGAGCTCTTAAAGTGAGACTCCAAGTGACTTGTGAGTTCATTGCTCATTTCTCTCTCTGTCTGGCTGGTCTCTCTCTGTCTGGTCTCTGTCTGGTTGTCTCTCTCTTGCTGTCACACTCCATCACGCTGTCTCTCTCTGCCTCACCCCCCTCCCCACCTCTATTATCTCTCTGTGACAGTCCCATTACTCTATGCAGGGAAAGATGAATGTCACCTGTCAGAGTTCGGTTAATTGTGTGTCTGACCGTGTGCTGCTAGGACTCAGAGTTTTGTATGAATGTGTGAGGCTCCTGGGGACAGCACGACGGCCCCTGGAATTCAGGCCCCTCCACTCACCTCGCATCTTATCTCAGGATGTATCCATGTGTGTTAGTGGGGGCCCCTGTTTATTTATGTGTGTTAGTGGGGGCCCCTGTTTATTTATGTGTGTTAGTGGGGGCCCCTGTTTATTTATGTGCTTTAGTGGGGGCCCCTGTTCTCTGTTTATTTACTTTGCCGTTGGGAAGCCGTTGTTCCGGTGTGGTTTGGATAGTAAAGGTGGGCTGTCATTTTTTTTCTGTGTGTGTGTGTGTGTGCGTGTGTGCATGGATGTGTATATGTGTGTGTGCGTATGGATGTGTGTGTGGTTGTCCCCAGATAAATGGCCGAGATGTGCAGGACAGAGAGGAAGCTGTGGCCCTTCTGTCTAACGAAGACTCCAGGAAGGTTGTGCTGCTGGTTACCAGGCCAGGGCCACAGGTGGGAGCCTCATGCTTGGTGGTGTGAACCACACAATAACCAAGAGGGGGTGATGACTCATACTCATGGTGGCACTAGAGCACTTTGCCTGGACTTGATTAGTCTCATGATTAGTCTGATTAATCAACCTGTGTCACTTTTGAACATGTACTAACAGTGACCATGATGGGGGAAAAAGCATGAACTTGGACAGTCAGCATGTTGATTTGAACTGAAAATAAAGTGAATTTTGCCTACTGGCTGAGTATCACTCACCCAATTAGTGGTACTTACATTGTTATTTCTAGTTGATATTTATTTATAATTACTCCATTATGCTGGAGTAACATGGTGTATGAGTTATAGCACAGGGAAAGTCTGCCCACTGGCTTTGAATCAGCTCCCAGGCAATGTTTCCTCTTCCAGGTCGATGAAGGCTGGATGGATGAGGAACAGCATGACTATCTGGAGGAGTTAAAGATGGAGATCCTTGAAGAGCAGAGAAAAGAGGAGATCTTTCAGATGGCCGACTACAGCAAGCAAGTAAGCGAGGCTTAACGTGCAAATATAGCATGAGATGTTCTTTCAGAGAAGCCCCTCCCCCAGATGATGCCAACGCCATGTGTTTCTTTACAGTCCAAGTTGCCGGAGGAGGATGAAGCAGCCGCAGATACAGCCACCTGCTCCTCCACCCCGCAGGATAAAGACAGCAGGATGGAACGAGGAGGCACAGAGAGCACTTCCGAGGTGCACGCCCAAATAAGGACTCAGAAGCATCCACGCCACCGGTGGGAGGCGGAGCCTCGTCCCATTACCACGGAAACCTCAGGCCTGGCCAATCAGACGGCAGGCCAGGAGGGAGGGCGTGGCCAGGCGGGCGTGGAGCGGGACCGCTTTCGGCAGCTGCTGGAGCTGAAGTGCCAGATCCGGAACGGGGGCGAGTGTGGGCTGGTGTACCGCCGCAGCAGCACCATCGCGTGCAGCGTGACGGAGCAGGCGGCCGTGGGTGTGGGTGTGGGTGTGGGTGTGGAGCGAGAGCTGCGCCTGCTGAACGAGGAGCTACGCAGCATCGAGCGCGAGTGCCAGAGCCTCATGCAGGCGCAGCGTCTGCGCAGAGCTGCCCGGAGCCGCCCGGGCCAGGAAGGGCGTGGGGGCGGGGCCAAGCTGCCCGACATCACAGAGCAGCCCGAGAGAGCGGCAGCGGGTGAAAAGTCGAGGGACAAGGACAGCTCGAGCGCGTACAACACGGCAGAGAGCTGCCGCTCAACCCCGCTGGGCACGGAGGCCTCGCCCGAACATTCACTGCAACGCCGCGCCAGCCAGGCCAATCAGAGGAGTCCGCGTGGCGTCCACGGCCTGGGTGTTTCGCGCAGCTGCCCCCTGACCGCACACGACTCCCCCTCCCGCGTTCAGACCTTACCGGCCCATGATCAGCTCGCTCCAGCACCGCAGACGCCCCTCACCAGCCCGGGGTCGCAGGGTCCGTGCCCGGCGCTGTCCAGCAGCCTGGAGCAGAGCCCCAGTAACCCGTCCGAGTCGGACCCCGCCCTGCCGGCCGACGACGAGCACTGCGAACGGGCGCGGCGGCGGAGCCGGCCCGCTCCCCCACCCCGACACACAGGCCCCTCCCACGGCCCCGCCCACGCCACCCGTCACTACCAGAGCTACATGCAGCTGCTTCAGCATCAGCAGCAGCAGCAGCAACGCTCGTCCTCCTCTCTGGAGCGCTCGCCCAGCCAGCTGAGCCTACCGCCCCCACCTTCCTCCTCCTCCGCTTCGGCCTCCGCCCGCCTGGAGTGGAAGGTGAAGGTGCGAGCAGCCGCCCGTCGTCCTGCTCGCGACCGCATCCTGCGGGAACGTGCACTGCGCATCCGCGAAGAGCGCAGCGGTGGCATGACGACCGACGACGACGCGGCCAGCGAGCTGAAGATGGGCCGCTACTGGAGCAAGGAGGAGCGCAAGCAGCAGCTAGCCCGGGCCCGCGAGCACCGGCGCCGCCGCGAGTTCATGCAGAGGTGCCGCGTGGAGTGGCTGCGGCAGGCGGCCGGAGCCGAGGTCAGCGTGGTGGAGCTCAGCCACAGGAAGATGCTTAAGAAACGTAGCCGCAAGATCCTCGACAACTGGATGACCATCCAGGAGCTGGTGAGTCACGGGGCCAAAGCGCCTGACGGCACCAGAGTGCACAACGCCTTTCTGTCTGTCACCACCGTCTAAGGGCCCCGGGGCCCCGGCTCTCCTCACCCTGAACCTGTGAACTTTTGCGCTGACCTCCTGTGACGTGACACTTTAAAGCTGTGCGAATGGAG
Source organism: Tenebrosternarchus preto (assembly GCA_025802075.1). Taxonomy (NCBI): domain Eukaryota; kingdom Metazoa; phylum Chordata; class Actinopteri; order Gymnotiformes; family Apteronotidae; genus Tenebrosternarchus; species Tenebrosternarchus preto. The sequence goes on from JAOYMR010000006.1 coordinate 12,857,076, forward strand.
CTATTTTTCACGTTTTCTACATTTGGAACAACTTTTAGACTTTTAACTCAAGATGTACATTGTTTTGAGTGAGACAACAGTGACTGAATGTTTAAGCTTTTTTATATATTTAACTGGAGGTGTTTGATCACTCTTTGTCGTTTTCTACATTTGACTGGTGTTTCACTCGGGGCTTCAGGGACACCAGCGTGGGTTTGATATTCTGATGCCCTTTACAATAATTTTCTTAATGATTTTTAATGTCCTGTGTTTTTCAGAGTACTTGAATTTTTCAGTATACATTTAAGCAGCTATTTACTGTTTTTGTCAGTTCTGAAGTATACTGTAAATATTCATTTTCCTTCATATTAACTTCTGAGTTTAACTGTTTGATTTGAATACTGGTCAAAGGCTGTTGGATGCAGCATTAATGAAAGCATTGATATGTAGTATTCATGCTTATTTATCATTGTTTGGTACATATAGAGTCTATTATTTCAAATTCCCACTCACCATATATCATTTACCTCTGATGCCAAATAAGGTAATTGGCTGTATTTCACTCTGATGGTATGGAATGTCTCTGAAGGGATTTTAGCAGTTCAGAATTTTCTGTGTTGTGGTACCTAAGGACATGGTGCTTCTCTCTCTCTCTCTCTCTCTCTCTCTCTCTCTCTCTCTCTCTCCACTGACTTTGTTTTTATGAACAACTGCACATTTTTACCCTCTTCTGGATTCCCTCCACTCCAACAGTGTGTCACCAGTGTTGCTGACCACCTTGTAGCCTGGTCAACGTGTTCTAGGTGTCCTACAAAAAAGAAAGGAAAAAAAGAATAATAAATTATTGGTATAAAACCCAAAGCAGATTTTCATGCCAATTTCTTTCTTGACTGACTGGAAGTGTGGTGAACCAAATCATCCAGACATCTCTTGACTGACTGCTTGAATTTATTGAGCATCGTGATATCTTGCAAGAGCGGAACTCCTGAAACGGCGGAGGCTTCGGTGGATTCCTTTAGTGCCGCCTACGTTGCTTCACACCCGAAGAACCCCGTTCAGCGCAGGCGTCTTGTACCATGAAAGGAACTCCCTGAAATGAAGGGCGTCGGCTCATGGCTCGTTATTTCAGACCTGGATGAAAGTGTGAGAGCTGGGATCTCGTTAATTCTTAAAGGGAAAAACCGCTCTTTTAGTCTGAGCTTCCCTTCAGAGGAGTGTCTGTGGATCGAGCCTTTGAGCTCAGGTGCATCGTGAACTCTTAAACAAACCCTTTCCGTAACGCGTGTGTGTTTGTCGAGTGTGATCTCACTGATGACTTCAGTAGGTATGGTCCTGGTTGGATGACAGAACTTTTGAAAGATCCTCTTTTTAGGTCTTGAATATATGTGTGAAGGATATAAAGAACGTCCCTAATGATTTGACTCTCATGCTCTGTGTATCGATTTTTGACCACTTTCTGTCTTCAAAGACTTTTTGTCTGTGTTGTGATGGTTTTATTCAATAGCCCATAGCAATTATGAACTTTTACTTCTGAGATCAAAGATCCAGTAGCTGTCCGCATTTTGATTCTATACCCCCAGTTACAGTTACAGACCAATGAAACTGAAGTTCTTAGTTTTTCAGATTCACATACCACATCATTTAAATTGCTTTTCCTATTGATTTTTACTGAAGGTGCTGCACTTAGTGAAGCCAAGTGTCTAATTGGCAACCCTGACTGTCTCTGCCAAGATGTTTCTCACATAATTACTTTAATCTACAGTGTTCAATACTTTGAGCATTTTTAATGTTGCATGTGATGTGCAGACAAATTTATGGCAATATGCCACATTAATTAATTAAACAAAGGAAATGCATAGTGGGCAGTTCAGTACTGCAGTAACTAACAGATACTGATGTTGATGAGGCTTCAACAGGTGTGTGTTTCGCTAATCTGAAAATGACCCATAATCATGTACACTTTGCTGTTTGGCTCAGAAGGCCTTTGTGAGTGTTGTTAGATGTTTGCTCTGCAGGTGAAGAAATGCTTGAGTCTCCCGCTTGAGCTTTTAGTTTAATTATCAACCCCTTCATAAACGGAACGAGGTGCACTGGAGCAGGAAACTGTACTGCAGAGTGAAACCCGTGATGTCGAATGAACATGAATTTATGAATATCTGCAGATAACATGCAGTTTGTATTCACAGCCAACTTAATTCAGAATAAAAAAAGTAATTGCATGTAGACCCTTTTTGAGGAATTCTTATTTTGAAGAACGAAAGAAAACTACAATGGTGCAACCACATCTGCCTCACAACATTACCAGAGAGCATGTCAACCTCAAACTTCAGATACTCTCCTGGTTTATTACCAGAGAGCATGTCAACCTCAAACTTCAGATACTCTCCTGGCATTACTGGGATACAGAACTCACTCTTACCAAAAAAACTGCTGCTTTTCAGGTGCTTTATGACAAACGTTCAGGCATTTATAAAATCAACCTCAAACCAGAACAAATGCAGCTTCTCCCCACTGCAGAGCAAAGCATGTGGATGCATGCAGTTCACAGGAACCATCACAGCATTTTAGATTTCACTCTTAAGAGGAACAAGGCCAGGTATTGCTTCACATGAGCATGTAGCATGTAGCTTTATCAGAAAAGCCTCATTTATCTTGTTATTGTTCTCCTCCACATTCATTTATTCATAAACTGTTGAATAAAAAATGAGTAGATTTAAAATGAGTGAATGACAGGCAAGAAGTGCTGGATCCAGAACATGAGCCTTTCAAAAGCATGATCACACTCTCTCTCTCTCTCTCGCTCTCTCTCATTTTCCCTCTGCAGTAAGAGGCATCAAAGCATAGTGAGACCGCTGGCTCTCATGCTGCCATCCTGTTACAGATGTGATTAATCCTGACTTTCACACCATGGATAATTGAATAAATTCCACTTTAGCTCTCGGTCACGCTGCGATTCTGCACCTTGCTAGGTCCACCTTTGCATGGACCACGGGCTCCTAGTCTCGTTCAGAGACTCAGGGATACCCCACGGACCACGGCCTCGTTCAGAGACTCAGGGATATCCCACGGACCACGGCCTCGTTCAGAGACTCAGGGATACCCCACGGACCACAGCCTCGTTCAGACTCGTTCAGAGGTATCAGATTTGTGAGGTATCAGAATTGTGTGGCCCTGAATAAATTCAGTGATAACAGATAATGAAAATAGTGTTCTGAATATAAATATATGGCGATTTTTTAAAATCTTTTTTAAATTTTGCTTAAGAAGATAAACAGATTCCTCAGTTCTCTCACCTCATCATGCGTCCTTGCAACTTATTAATTTGCCTTATTGCTAAGAAACCCAAGGAGAGTTTGATGGCTGGTGTAGAAGTGAAAACGGATTAAAATCTTCAAGGCAGCTTTTCAGTGTGTCATTAGGGCAGGGACAGCATCCTAGTTTCAAAGCCCCTTTGAACAGGGTTAAGCCAAGCAGATGGTACTTGTAAATCCCAGACTGGAGACTTATACAAAGATCTGGGACAGTCACAGAGTAACATTTTTAGTGGGCATTTGTTAATGTCATTAAAACTGCCACTAAAGATGAATGCTTTACTATGTCCACATAAACCAGGTGGCTAATGGTTATTTTCCAACAGAATTTCTTTGTTTTGATTTTAGTGTAATTATTTTTCTAATGTTGAATAGACTGTCTACATATCTAGTTGCCTCCCCATTTTTATATCCAGTGAGAATCCAGTGAACTACAAGTTATAAAAATGTCACGTCGCAACGGACGCCCAGCTCACAAGCCACGCCCACCAATAATCGGCTAACTCGGTCCCAATCACCAGTGTACTAGCTACACCTGGTGCTCGTCTCCTCCACACTATAAACTCTCTGCTCAAACGCAGCTACAATGCTGCACATTGACTCTGCGTATGCCTACTTGCCTCTCAGCAGCCTTAGTGTCTCGCTGTGTCTGCGCGTATCGCATATTGCCTGTGTTTGCTCAGCCTCGCCGGTGTTACCGGTCTTTACTGTTTGTCTACTTGCTAATGCTAGCCATTGCTTGCTATTGTTTGCTCATACGCTACTATTTGGCAACCCTGCTTAATAAACCCTCTTTTAAGTATGTTTCCTGTAGCGTCTGCCTCTGCTCCCTCCGCCCCGCCGTCACAAAAAATAAAAACACAAAATCATAGCACACTCAGCATCACACTAAAATTCATATTACATGGATTTACAAGCATTACAAGTGCAACTGGCACAAAGAAGTTAATGAGGGCCAATTACTGACCAGCAGTTTCATCAGTCTATAGAACAAGTGTGTAATTATTCAGTAATTATGGATGTTGTAATTAGCAGTAAGGACACCGTTTTATCTGATACCTAAATAAAATCATTTATCTTATTCACTTTTAATTCAAGAAATGAAAGATGGATTCATACTGCAGAATAATCATGTATTTATAATTTAATCAAATACATTTGATCTGTTCCTTAGTGTCATTTTTAGTAGAAAATTGACCGTATTTATCCCAGGCAAATACATTTAAGATTGAACCCAATATGGTAACAATGGGTAATTGATTAAAAGCAAGTGAGATTGATTTTTAGATGCGTGGCTGGAACAGCTGAACCCACTTATCAGATGATGAAGGGCCAGTAAGTGTGTGTGTGTGTGTGTGTGTGTGCGCGCGCGCATTGATGAGGTCGCTGTACTTGGGAAATTGGAAGGTGTGTCTAATGGTGCAGGAATCCCATGTGAAATGCTTTTGCTTTCAAAAAACATGGAGCCCAATGAATCTTTGTGAATACATGGTCTTGAATCTTTGTGAAAGCACATATGCAAATAAAAAGATGTGAAATTTGGAAAATAAACCCCAAAATAAATTCCTAGGACTGAACCCTATAACAAAAGTGTTTCCTGTTGAACCAAACAAATTATTTCCACAGTTCTCAGGTGTTAATAGTTCCAAATAGTAAGATGGTGATAAAAAGCTAAAATATAGTTTCCATATTTGCTTTCCATTGGTGGTTGTAGTAGACAAATTCTGGCCTCAAGTGAAAGAACAGATGCCCTTCTAAAATGAGTAAAAATCTCTATTTCTACTTCAGTTAATATACGAAAGTACCCATCTTAAATCCAAATAAAAACACTCAAACAGAGGCTGCTGTGGTTTAATATAGATGAGATGGTGAGTGTTGGTGCATGTTTGTTTATGTTTTTGTCTTCTGTTTCTTGCCACGCCCCCCTCAGAGGTGTGTGTTGTGCCTCATTTGCCACATCACCTCGGGGTTTTATGTCATTATGTTCTTCCTTTTATAAGCCTCGTGTTTCTTTGACCGATTGTCAGGTATTATTATCACACCACCTTTTTAAGTTGTAGTAAGTTCACTTTTATGTGCAGTTTTGTTTTCATTTGCTTTATTAAGCATTACACCTGTGATAGAGTGACAAACCATTTTTGGAAGCAGTGTCCTCCATTTTGTTTGTTTTTTTCTTGTTTTTGTGTGTCAGCATGTTGTTGGCTCTCGTCTCTGTTCAGCAGACCAAGCAGACTGTTCTGTTAGTGTGATGTTCCACTAGGGAGTGGAGTTCTCCAAGGAAGTAAGGAGGGCTCCCTGAAGCTTGCTGAAAATGTCACTGGCACAACCATCTCACAACCAGAGATCTGCTTCAGCTTCCTCTTCCGAGGCAACCTGAGCATCGCCTGAGGGAGAGGAGCCACAACCAAACCCTTCTGAAGCCGCCCCTTAGTTAGGGCTTGGGGTCTGGAACCACCTCGGTTCCAGGGAGAGGGGGGTCCTCTCTAGGGAGGGAGGGGGGTTATAGGCTCCTGTACCATTGTTAGTGCTCTCCCCCCACTTTTGCTTTACCACTGCTAAAATGTGCACGGAGGCATGTGTTTGGTGGGTTACTGTGACGATGACCCTTGCCCCCACCTTCTCCCCCCCGTCTGTTAGACAGTAGAGGTATATTCCACATGCCATTCTTTTTGTTTTCATCTTGTGTTTCATATGTTCCCTATATTTTGGTTTCTTGCCACACCCCCTCAGGTGTTGTGCTGTGAATCACTGGTCTGAAACAAACTTTATGGCTTCAGTGATTCCAGCATCCTGGTGTAACCCAACAGTCCTGTTCACCACACAGACCTGCCCCAGCAACACCAGACTGACACAGTGGAAAAAAACCCCACCGCAGTGGCATGCGTGTGTGGTAGAAATGAAAACTGTCCATCATCATTCTCACCCTTTTCTAGAAAATTCCAATTTCCTAACCTTGACAAGTGACATGCAGTGATGGACTCTAATGAGCTTCTCGGTAAGCTGATCCTTTTGGGGTGAGAGAGAGGTTTGGGGCTGGCACAGAAAAGTGCCATCCTGGATTATCACCACGTGCCAAGGGACAAAAACGCTGGTATTCGGTTTTAAGCGAGTCCACCGGAGATTGGCTGGTTCAGCACCACAGATATTCGGTTTTAAGCGACATGGGCTGGTTTAACACCACAGATATCAGTCACTGCATGCTTCATGTATGTGGCTGTGTTCAGCTAAAAAAAAAACAGACTGAGAATGAAAGACGTGTGGAAGCTTTCAGAGAACAAAAGGAATAATTATCATGTTGATGTGGAAACATAATGAAGGAGGAGGAGCGGCTGAAAAAAGAGTGATGTGGAAAGACTCATGGTAGTACGACTCAGTGAGAGTCGTGTGTGTGTGTGTGTGTGTGTGTGCATATCTGTCTGTTCGTCTGCATCTGTGTCTTTGATCTGTCTTACAGATAGCACACACTGAATATATAATATATATATAAATAGAAAACGGCTACGAGGCTGTGCTAAGTGTTGATGCTACGGCCTGTTCAACAACTATTATGCTTTCATTTTCTACCACTCTGCTTTGGTTCTTCTTCTGCGGAGAGTCTTACATCACCCTACACAGGGAGTGCCTTGGTAAATAGCAGACCTCTGGTACAAGCTGCTTCTTGGTTTCTGGTATTCTTAAATGCCCATGGAGGATTTATAATAACGCCTGTGCAACACACACACACACACACACACACACACACACACTGACCATTTTCAGCTACATTATCTCCACTGAACCTTTTCCAACCTTTGCAGTTAAAACCTCCAGCACTAAGTATTTAGCTATATTTGATATGAAGTTGTTTAAAAAACAATTTACTAAATGATCCATAACTTGATCATTTCTGTGGAAAGAGCAGAATTTTGGGTTGAATGTGCACATTTCTCACAACCAGAGCTTTGATTAGGTTCCTCAGCTTCCTCTTCATCCTGGAGGCCTCATCCTCACAGTGTCCATCATTGTATTCTAAAGCCTCTTGGCTGCTCTCTGTCCACACCATCAAACATCTTGCTACATACTTATTTACCACTCCACCTCCAGTCCCATCGTCCACAAAACACCTCAGCAACTTCTCCTCATACGTTTTATATCAAGAACACACATCACAGTGCAGGTCTTCTACATTCATCTTCATAGTACGAGCTCAAGTTAAATGGCTTAACACGCATGTTTGTGTGTGTGTGTGTGTGCGCGCGCATATCTGTCTTAACACGCATGTTTGTGTGTGTGTGTGCGCGCGCATATCTGTCTTAACACGCATGTTTATGTGTGTGTGTGCGCGCGCATATCTGTCTTAACATGCATGTTTATGCCCCTTGTTTGTACAGATAAACGCTGATTTGGTTCCATTTTTCCCCACGATGAAAGTCCTTTGAAGGTCTTTAAAGAAAATCACAGTTTGTCACCATTCGAGAGCTTTTTATTTAGTCAAATGGCTTTTGTAAACAAGTGAAGCTTTGCACCTGGTCAGTATTCAAGTGCTTCACATGAGCCATTTGACCATGTGGATCATTACAGCTCTGCCTCCCAAGTCTTTATATTCTCTCTGTTCTCACCATTAACTTTTTAAGTGTCATTTACTCTGATGAAACAAAATTGGTTTTATGGCTGTGAGCGTGATGGGCTATTCTGTTGACTAGAAACATCTCTTAGGCAACACGGGATGTGCTGCTCTCATCCTGGTTTTATTTTATTTATTTATTTAATTTTTCCATGATTGCAGATGGTGCCTCTTTCAAAAATCCTTTACAAATCCCCCTGAAGCTTTTATATAATGAAGAGCAAATCAAACCAAATGGAAGGACCTTCTCAGAAAGACTGAGCAAACCGCTTTGGACTTTATAAAAGACGAAAGCATATTCACCGATGTTTCAATCTGCTTGATTGAAGTCTGTAGTTATGTAGTATTCAGGGAGAAGCCTAAATCTTGAGCGGAAAATCAGAATTCAGTCTGAATCTCTCTCCTATAATAAATTAACAAATTCAGTAACCTGTTTTCTCTTCTAATTTACCAGTGTCAGTATCATGAATTGTTACCATTGTCATTCCAGTTATGAATGCAAACTCTCAATACACGTTGCAGCCAGTCAACATTTCCGTGAAGCATTAAAGTTTGTTAAGGCATGAGATACAGGCCAAATCGCTTTGGTTCCCCATTGCAGTAACTCTGGTCTTCAGCCACTTCACAGTCGCGCTTCTGAGGATGGTGGACGATAAGACCCACACTTCTGACGCTCCTCTAATCAATGAAAAAATAATTTGAAGAATGGAAGTGAGATGACGATCATACTGGGTGCCCCCTGAGGGAAGATGCCTAAGCATATTATCTGACAGCAAGACAAACAAGCTGCATGAAGATATTGATTTAACTAATTAATAAAACACAGGATCAGTCCTAGTGGGCTGATGCACATCGCTGTACAATCCTGAGTTACTGTCTTGTCTGCATCTTGTCTGTATCTTGTGTTTATTCTAGAGCCACAGGAGTAGTTTCTCAACTCCACCCCCTCTAATGCCTATACAGAACAATGTCACAATATCTTGAATTGCTCATCAGCCTTTTCTACTCTGTGCTTTGACTTCATGTTCTATTTTCTTTGTCTTTTTCTCGCTTTCTCTCTCTCTCTCTCCCCCCCGTCACACACACACACACACACACACAGAAGATGGCACCCACTTTGAAAAATCTGGTTTACTGGGTCACACCCATTGAGCAAAATATATCTCCTCCTCCCAGTCGTTCTATAATTAACCGATCCATCTTTGGTTAACACATGCTGAGATCTCGTTTGTGCTTCTGTTTGGCTCAGCCTTGGTTCTTCATACAGAGAATTCGGTCGATGTAGGGCATCTGAAATGTACTGATTCTGGAGAAGATGCTCCAAAATAAACACCAGTACTGAACACTGCTGTTTCACCACGATCTGAACAATCTGATACCATCATGTCAATTTATTTGTCTCAGAATAAACTCAATCCTGATGTTTGCTTTGCCACTTTACTATATATTATATATGATGATGCACTTATGATTCAGAGATGGCATGATTGTACATTCAGCTCTGCATATAAGCAGGATATCAAGAAGGTGGTGTGGAATGTGGTGATGTGGTTCCAAAGTGATCTGAGCAGTGTGTTGATATCTTAGCTCATTTATCATCTCTGATGAGGAGTTTAACTAGTTAAAAACGTAACCCCTACCAAAGAGCTGAATCCTAAAGCTTCATTAAACTTTAACCTGCTCATCTGAGTGTTTCTAATGCCTCCTCTGTTTGTGTTCATCTCTCATTAATCTTTATGGATTACACTGGATTGCATTTTCATGTTGAGATTAGCCCACAACCTTTCCAGTACAAGGATACTTGTCTTAACCAAACAGGGGGATATTTCACTGGAATATGTCTCCTCACCAGACAGATGGTTATTTTGAATAAGTGTTGCTCCAGGCCTAAATCTAGACACAATTTGGGTAGAACATAGCTGTGGTTAGTGTGTTTGTGTGTGTGTTTGTGTGTGACTCTACACTTCATTGCTGTGCAGGTTACAGGGAGGAACTCTTGGAGTGCTTAAATCCTAACTGGAAACATTTTGTGTTAAATTTCTATGAGCAGTAGGACCCCTGTAAATGTTTAATAGCCATTATTTTACTTGCCTTGACAGTGACAGATTGTGCGCACACAAAAAAATCATCGTGCATGAGACTCTTGACCTGCAAGATTAATAACAGCCTCCTGCAACTCACCCTGGAGTGCTGGGACAACATTTAAGGAATTTTCACTGGATTACTGTATGTAAAAGGATTCTGGCTCCTACCAAACTTTGTTAACTTTTCTCACACCTTTTTTCAGTCTTTTATGTCTGAATTTATAACAAGTAGAACATGGAAGTAAACAAAGAACATGGAAGATAAGTCACAAAGAAAATCTCACCAAAGAGGAAAATTGCAAGGGTTGAGTGAGGTTCCATCCCTTGATGTAGTTCAACATATTAAGGGTTAATTAACATAGCTAGTTTCATTTACTTAATAATACTCTCACAAAAAATCAAAGATATTTTTAAGAAGCTTTATTTCTTAGAGCTAGAGGGAAACCTTCTGTAATATAATGTGTGATAAGGTATTTTACCAATAAAGAACAAAGACAAGATTTACTGCAAATAATTAGCTTTTTATGGTCTGTTCACACTTCATTTCATGTTTAAGACTCCAGGGTGTTGGTGCATCATTTTGACAAAACATATCACCGTTTTTGAAGACACTTTATTCTCTAGGCATCTCCTTCCAGAGCGCTGACGTTGTTTGGCATCTGTCAGAAAGCCCTACCCCCTCTCCTGTTCTACAACATGCAGTCAAGGGGAAATTAATTAGCCAGTAGGAAGGCAGCCAGATGGGTCTGAAGGACACTCTCTCTGCCTTAGGTGAGAAGGCTCAGTCGAATTACAAGCAACAACTGTCAAACCGCACTTTGCACATGCCCCACAGGCATCAGCGATCACGGCTTTTCCGTGTGCTCCAGAGAAGCGACAGTTGGCCTTCTGACGGCTGTAAAAACTACACTTTCAGTTCTGGCAACCAGGAAAAAAATTCATGCAAAAGAGGCTTCGTTGAAGGTTTCAAAACGGGTGCGTGTTGCTCCCAAATGGCAGTCCAAAACAATCACGCTAATCGCTCATGGAATCTCCCACACTCAAACAGACAATTCAGTGTATTCACTGATGTCGGTCCTTTTGTTCAGTGCTAACCAGTTAATATATAATCAGGACATAAGCAGGACAATAACAGGACGATAACTGCAAGTCTTACATGAAAG
>JAOYMR010000006.1:12879745-12894613 GCA_025802075.1 Tenebrosternarchus preto
TGTGAGGACGGCTGGGAGACAGTGTGTAGCTGGAGTGTGAGGACGGCTGGGAGACAGTGTGTAGCTGGAGTGTGAGGACGGCTGGGAGACAGTGTGTAGCTGGAGTGTGAGGACGGCTGGGAGACAGTGTGTAGCTGGAGTGTGAGGACGGCTGGGAGACAGTGTGTAGCTGGAGTGTGAGGACGGCTGGGAGACAGTGTGTAGCTGGAGTGTGAGGCTGTGATTAATGCCCTACGCGGTGTAAGCTCCACCCCCTCCCCCCTCATCTGACAGATGGCCCCTTGCCTCCTGGGGCTTCCCCTCCACTGACCTCCCCTGCTTTTCCCGCCGCTAGCATTTCCGCTAGCATTCCCTCTTTGCTGCTCGCCGCTCCTCCCTCCACCCACTCCCCCCCTGCCTACTCTCTCTTCCATGGTGATCTGCGCCACTCTTCTCCCCCCTCCCTGCACTTCCTCTTCTCGTTCTGAATTAGGTCAGCGCATGTCAGAGCTGCAGCAGCGAAGGACTCCACGTTCCTTGGCTTTAGCTGCAGTGTATGTGTGGTAGAACCTTGTATGTGTGGTAGAACCTTCCTCTTCCCCGACACCCCACACCAGGAACAAGTATCTGGGTGGAGGAGCAGTTTGCTGAGAACTTCTGTGTGCTGTTGGTTTTGGCTGGAGGTGGAAGGGGCACGTTAGCCTTCGTACTTCCATAAGAGCTTTACTGGGACTTACATAAACCTTCAAATGCCTCAGTATGCGAGAGCAAGAGTGCGGCACTAAAAACAATACGGCCACTAAGAATAAATGTGTTTCGGGGTCAGAAACCTGTTTAGATTCGTGTTCATTCATAACAAGACAATTATGATTAACTGGCTACAAATTTGTTAAAACAACAGAAATCGCAGTCAGCCACAACTATCATATCATGTACATACAGTGTGGTTTAACACTTCTCCCCCTGTTCCATCGCGCATCAGCAGGCCGATTTGCTGAAGGCCCTTCCCTGAGACCAAGACACACAGGAATGTTGTTTGTGTTGACAGTTAACAGACTGGCATCAGGAGTTTGAGTGGAAATACTCTGGTTGAAACATTGGAGGCCCAGGTCCTTGGGGGAGGGGCTTGAGGGCTTGGTGGGAGTCAGCACCAGATAACCACGCCTACAGCATGGGGCTGGGGAGGGCACGGCTCCTTATGGGATGATGATGCGCTGTATCGGCATGGACGAGATACTCCAGCCCCAGCCAGCATCCTCCAGCATGCTCTCCTAACCACTGCTTTACCTTACAACTACACCTGCCTGCTGCGCTCGGTCTTAAAGTCCACCTCATAAAACATTCATGCCCATCCGTTGATCGCAGTGCGTAAATGGGGGCCACCCGACAGGGGCCGAGAGACAGGGGCCGGGAGACAGGGGCCGGGAGACAGGGGCCGGGAGAGAGGGGCCGGGAGACAACAGGGGCCGGGAGACAACAGGGGCCGGGAGACAACAGGGGCCGGGAGAGAGAGGCCGGGAGACAGGGGCCGGGAGCCTCCTTTCTGCGGCCCCGGGAAGGTTGTTGCCGTGGACATAAACAATGACAAACACAAATCCACGCTATGTGGTGGATCTTAAATATAAAGCAAGGCGGTACAGGACTCTCCCGTTTTGCTAGAGCGAACCATTCTGAGGACTTCAGCACGAAGATGTCGCCCTGCATGGCACTGGAGTGTAAATTAATGGACTGTGTGTGTGTTGGTGTGTGTGTGTGTGTGTGACTGAATGAAGGGCACATCATCATTAAAACCCATCAGCAACAGCCGTCTCAGGGGCATCACAACAGAGGCAGAGGAAGGAGAGAGAGAAACTGAGAGGGGGGGAGAGAGGGAGGGAGAAAGAGAGGGAGAGGGAGGGAGAGGGAAAGAGAGAGAGAGAAAGAGAGGGGGAGGGAAAACACTGTATATGTGTGTGTGTGTGTGTGTCTTAGTGGTTAAATGTCCTGATGAGGTGCTTCTCCCCCTGATGACACCGTGCCTGATTAAGTCATTGAATACTAATGAGCTCTGGCTGTCTGGGAGGCAGCTGCCACGGGGGTCTGGCCATGTAACAGCCAGGCGCTCTCCACCATACTACCATGTAACAGCCAGGCGCTCGCCGCCATACTACCATGTAACAGCCAGGCGCTCTCCGCCATACTACCATGTAACAGCCAGGCGCTCGCCGCCATACTACCATGTAACAGCCAGGCGCTCTCCGACATACTACAATGTAACAGTCAGGCGCTCTCCACCATACTACCCTGGACAAACATCTACACGCAGAAAAAAAGGGCCTTGCTTCTCCTACACCAAAATTAAGAACCAATAGGTGCACAAACCAAAGGCCATTGGCTAAATTAAGGGCCTGGGATTATTTTATCCTGGGATTATTTTTGTGGGTGGTGCTGCAAAACTCCAAGACCCTCTCATAAAGACTGAACTAGGCTTGATGAAGTACAGAAAGCAGGGTTTCATAGCTAGTGTGAAGTCAGAGGGTTTTAAAGACCTTACTAATCACCCAAATAATGTTCTAAACAAAATACGTAAATCAATCAATTACTAACGTTAACCCCGTGACACTTGCTCTTCCCTGCGGGTCTAAGAGATCCGCTGGACGTTGTTTTCTTGAATTACTAGCGGCAATAAATAATTTACAACAACGAAATGTGGTAACCAGTGTATCTTCCTGAAAATAATGCCCTCTTGTTTACAAACCTTTCCGAAGTGGCAGTTTCATTTCACAATCCGCAGGCGACCTTTAAATACTCTACCGCAGACCTCGACTACTCAAAGAAATATGTACACATATTACCAAGCTGCAAATTCGATGTATTTAAACACCACTGACTGCTGTGTCGCTCCGATTCTGTGCTTTACGCCGCTCGCATTAGTGCTGCTTCATTGTTTCAATCATCATAACTGTGCGATTAACCTCGTACAGGTCCGACCACCTCGCAGTTTAGGTAACAAATACTGGCAATATGTTTATCGGTCCAAAAGCTCATCTGATCCACTTACCGCGTTGACGTTCCCTTCCTGACATCGCACATCATGCATTTGAACGCCTCTGCGCTGTTCTTGAACGTACACACACTACAATCCCAGTATCCGTCGTCAGACGAGGGTTTCGGTTGCCGTTTCGGCCTTCAAAAACATAAACAGAGAACATCACATGTCTAACTTTAGGTATTTCTGAACAACTCTAGTGTTACCAAAAGCCAAAGTCAGCGCTACCCTTGAAAAGGTGCCTGGTTTTATGAGGTCTTGCTTTTATGACAGGATAAGGCTGTTAAAACACGAGTCCGCCATGGTTGCGCTGCAGCGACCCTCATCCACGCAGCGCGCGCGCGGACTGCTCCCGTGCCGCTCGCTTCGAGTATCTTCAGTGACAGTGCGAGTATTATTTTACCTCGTCGGACTCCTCTTGTCTCCCATGCTGCCAAAACTTTGTTTGTGTGCGGTGTTACCAGTGCAGTCGCTATTTTGTTCAACCGCGATGCGCCCACGGCTCCCAGCTGTCGTAGAAACTCCAGTACAAGGACGCTCACGTGACCAAGTACATCCAACCAATCATGCTCTCAACAGACAGGGTCGTCGGGTTTGCGAGATCGCTTTGAACAAAACACACGATCCGCGCTGTTTAAACTTACTCATATCAACTTGGCTTCACCCAGTATTTTTATTCGCTGCACAGGCATTGCATTCATCTACTTATCTAATGGTTCAAACATCGGAGGAGCCTTTAAGAAGTGAAGTTCACCCCACACCGATCCACCGTTCAGTTTTGCCAAATAATATGACACATTTCAACCCGATATCTTTTTAATGGATTCTTAAGTTCTGTAAACTCGCGCAGCTCTAAAGTAGGTTCTTCTACTCCTCCTGCGCTATAAATAAAAGACAGTTAGACTCAGTCCAATTCTGCTATTGGCCAAGTTACAGTCTAACAATCCCCATGAAACTTGAGGCTGTAAAAGGGATTTGCATCACAGATGGAACAACACAAATAGAAGATTCAGTTACATAAACTCATTTTTATTTGAGAGAAGAGGGTAAAATGGGTTTCATTATTTTATCTTCCCATGGATTTGTGAGCACTCTCCTACAAACACATCCAGGCACTTCCCAATGCTGCAGCTCTGAAGGACAGAGGCCTGTTGTGTATTACACAGCAAGTGCCATGTACGCACTTGAGAATAGAGGATCAAGGACTTTGTCAAAAATAGCTTTATTTATTCATCTCTGTCTGGGGTTGAAAATGATAAACATCTGTGGTTTATTATTTAAAAAAAGAAAAGTTTAAAAAGAATGATGGAAAAAAAAAAGATTCTAAATGTGAAAATTCTTCTAAATACCTGCATGAAGAGATATCTACTTCTTAAATCAAGACGCAGTATCAGTAAGGAGGTGTCCACCGCACCAAACAACCACAATCCACCAAAGTTGCCTCCATCTTTGTCAAGGCTTTAAGCAAAATGTCTCTGATAATAATCTGGCAAGAGATTCACAGATATTCATTCTGGAATTTAAGATGCATCATCTTGAGGACTTCAAACTGTTCTTCAGTCACTCAGCTCCTCCTCGTCACTGAAGTATGTGCTCTTTTTAATCTTTTTCAGTTTCTGCGAGTCCTTGCAGGATGTTGAAGCCAGACCCGACTCTTCAACGACCTGCCGTCTTCGTCTTTCTTCCTCTTCAATTCTGGCTTGCTGCACACAGTAAGAGGTTCATGACCATTTGTTTTTGAACAGGATTTAGGACCCCCCCCCCTCAGAAACAAAACAAAATACATTAAATTAAAAGGAATCTTCCTAGTTTGCTACAATCCTACAGTCCATTGCAGCCCATTATCTTTTCAAACATATTTAGTTAGACAGCATGTAGAACTGTAAAAGTTCTGTTTACATAATGACATTCTACAAAGACTCTAAACAGAAAACAAGGTCACTGCACAATTAAGTTTTAAATATTAATTTAGAAAAGCACAGGCCAAAACCCGTGAATTCAGCAGAACTCCAGAACAGACTGGAACGAATGCTGATGCTATTCATTTGCTGACCTGGAAAGCGATTGCTTGACTCAAGCTGTCAAGTGCAGGATCTTCTCCTTCCTCTTCACTTTCTTCATGTTCTCTGAAGGAGAGACACAGAAAAAAACAGTGCCAAAATGCATCCCCTAACATCAGTGAACAACAGCAGTGTCTCCAATGCCGACGCCCGGTGACCCCTGTGCCCGGTGCCACTTACGCCTCCTCGATGTGCTTCGTCTTTTTCTTTTTCTTTTTCTCCTTCTTCGGTGGCGGTTCTCTTTCCCCAAGCAAATTCTTTGGGCAGGAGTAACTTAAGTGACCGTCTTCCTGCAATGGAGAAACAGAGTTGTTTGATCAACTTCATTTCTACTGATAAGGATGTCGCATGGCTTCAGTCGTTTAAATAAAAACCTGCATGGCTGTATTTGTATGACTGAACCTGTTTATTCAGTTGTGCAGTACAGTGATCAGGAACCACACCTGCTTCATTTATGTGTGTTTGTGAATGGGATTAAATTATTGCTCAAGATGAACAGAGATGCTTCATTAAGTGATCATTTTCTCCATCTGGAAGAGGCTGAGGCTTTAGGTAAGAGTACACATACACACACACACACACGCACACATACACACACACACACTGATTACACACTAAAAGTGCACACACTCACATTAAGAATACACACACACTAAGAAAACGTCCGCCAAAAATATACTGATTTGAAAATGATTTGTTGTAGTAAGTGAGTATGGAACACTACTATATACCCCTGGTGTTAATGATTTGTTGTAGTAAGTGAGTATGGAACGCTACTATATACCCCTGGCAATAATCCCCATAACCGAATCTACACTCAGTAATTTGGTGAATTAGTTGGTGAATCATTTGGCTTCAGACGATATTACAATGTGTAACTAAATGTAACAAAACATGAAACAACTGGAGTAGATTGAGAGTAAATACACTCCTCCTCCAAAGAGGATATGATTCTGTTTCAGTGGTACAGTAAAACAAGGCAGAACAAACTAATGACTACAAATGCGTATTTATAATAAGATCAACTCCCTACATGAGTTTGGTGAATATTCTTGTGAATATGATCCTATGGCTGATTAACAGAAGCAGTTCTGCATGCAGAAATTGAGACTATGTTCTAAAGACATTGTGCCCTTTAAAGTAAACACTTTCTCCTTCCCATTTAAGGGAACCAAAAGTGCTTAGACACTGTATTGTAAATACTTGTAAAGTACTACTGTAAGACCTCTAATCTTTTTAATATTTTAACAAGCAAAATCCACCACGTATAATGGGTGTAAAAGTGGGTGTAACACCCCATCCGACGCGGTGGACAGAACTGTGGTGTTACCTACACCGCACTCGTAACACCTGGATTTGTCACTGTAGTTTCTTCTCCGTATGAACTCAGCGGCTCGGCCGTTGTCTATGGCAATGCTAGCCTTCACCGTCCGTCCAAACAACTGAGACAGAAAAAATAGCGACAATCACTACAACGTAACATAGACAAATAGACTTGCAGATAATTCACTATTAAGTGTTTTAGCGATGGTTTATCAGTAGTCTATGTACCTGTTTGTGGTTCAGCGATCGGGCGCAATTATGGGCCGACTCTTTATCCAGGAACAGCACAAACGCGACGCCTCTGCTCATCCGCGTTTGTTTGTCTTTGACAACGGTCACCCTTGTAATTAAGCATAAATTATGTTATGTTTTTGAGCTAATGTGATTCTGTTATAATGCTAATGTGATTTAAGCTTGCGTTCTGTTGTAAATCTGCACTAATGCAAGTAGAAAGTTACTTACTTGACAACTTTTCCATATTTAGTGCATAACTAGAGGAAAATGGGAGATTTTAAAGTAAGTAAACACATTTTCAGCTGAGGAAACGCCAAACATTAAAACTGTTATTCCATAAAAATAAAAAAAAAACTCATGCCAGATGATTATCTTGAAAAATATTAGACCGTTTTCCCCTAGTTAATATCATTGAGAGGTAGGTTTCAGCTCATGAGAAAACCCCCTACTGCACCATCAAAATAAGCTTTTGGAAAGTCAGACATCTGGCATCAGTCTCCTCACAAAAAAGAAAGAACGAACCATGGCCTTTAGCCTTAAGTTAAGACTGCACTGCTAAAGACTCCTGCACTTCCTCCTGTTTGGACTTGCACATAATGAGCAATAATTAACTTGAACATAATTAGCAATAATCAACTTTTAAACCCAGACAAGCACTGACAACCAGTCAGGCTTCTAATGGACAGAATGCCAAAACTCCAGGCGGTTACTGTTTACTGCAAAAACAAGTAGCATTATAGGATCACCTTATTAGAACTTTACAAACTTTTGAGCAGCATAAAACCAGGTTTGCCTGGCACAAAATGAGTCTGGTGAACTCAGAGATCCTCAACCTGTACCATGAGAAGTCCACAACAACAAATGAACTTTTACAAATTAACAGTGAATCTCTGAGTTGGGAAATTAGAGAAGAACTTGTCTGATTAAATACGGTCATAATAAGGAATTCGTAAAGCCATGTCACAGGTAGATGTCACATTTCCATCAGTTTTGCAAAACTTTCAGACATATTCTGCACCATGAAGAGGTAAACCATTATTTAAAAATGCACATTGTTACAAGTCTAGATGTGGTTCTTGAAGTCAAAGTTGCTAGATATTCAAAAAGGTTTAGTTTCACATGTTCTCTTATGCTGTTTCTTAATATTGGGTAATTGGGGGCATCACTTCTGACAACTGAGATTACTCCAACTGAGATTACTCCAACTGTCTTAAATAAATACTGGGTTATGTACTCAAGTAAGTAAAAAAATACTAAAATCCCTGATCCAAATTGTACAAGTCCATTTATAAAGTTATACATAAACAAAACATTTGTCTTTATCATACTGATTATTTTAAAACCACAGAGTCAGAACACAGATGGGCAAAATCTATTTATGTCAAATGCAACATATGGTGTTTAGGTTGAAGAAACCATCCAAGTCAAAACAACAGTGTGGCCTTTGCCGTAACGTACCTTATGCAAGTCGTTATTTGTTAAGGAGAATGGCAGATTGGAAACATACACGGTGCTTTTGCTTGGTGCTAAGCCGCCACTCATCTTGCGTCTGGAAAATTATTGGGACAGAAGAGGCAGTAAGACGGTGTGTCAGGCATCCTAACCCTAACCCTGAGGGACTGAGTGAATTACAGAACTGTTGACCTGGTACAAGCTTTAGTGAGTGAAATAATGTGAATAAAATCAGATGTTTAGTGACCATCATGAATGTATAATCGCCTCATTACTGTTTTAAAACCCGTGTTGAAATTGACTTCATGTGTTCACAATATGCCTGACAAATAATGATTTGAATGCGATTCTTGGCAGATACGAAATTACAACGGGATCTGAAGCAGTGTGTGCCTGAACCATAGCTAACTAAGCTAACTAGCTAACTACACTACATTAATTAGTTTTGGGAGAGATTATACACAGAATGTGACAAAAAATGTCTTACCGAACAAACAACTACAATGTTGTGACAAAGCCTCTGTAGATGAGATGCATCCCAGCAAACATATGCGATAAGTATTTAACCCCAGCTGTATAACATAGTTAAGGGATGTTTCCTGTTGTTTCCCAGAACAGTGAAGTTGGACACCACCGTAATTCCTGAAATATCTATCACGAAATGCAGTTTCTAGCCTAAAAAACACTTCTGAATAACATCTCGTATTCCACAAATATTCTCAAAATACAACTGATTTAGAGATGTGTAATAAAAATACAGTGTTTAACTGTCCGTCACATTGACAATTCATCATGACGGACTCTTATTTTGTAAATACACAGTGCTTAAGTGTCGGGCACAATGAGCAGTCATCATGATGGACTCTTATTTTGTAAATGCACGGTGTTTAAGTGTCGGACACAATGATATTTCATCATGACGGACTCTTATTTTGTAAATGTTATTCGTCTGCTGTGGTTGCCGCCATCTGTGGTGTAACATCAGACATGTCTACATTCGTGTTTATGAATTGTTTCAGTTAAAGTGACCCGTTGTTTACATTTATATTATAGTTCGATAATATTCGCATTACGATAAAGTGTAGAGTTATGCATATCTTATACGGTGTGTGTTTCTCGGAGTAAATGGTAAGTGGTAGTTAGTTATTGATGTCCGGAGACCAGACCTGGTAATAAACTAGCGATTGTGGGGCTGTTTTCGCGTTTGTTCGTGTAATGGCGAGATCGTGGACGTGCTGGGTGATGTACGTGGACCCAGCAGCATGTAGAGAGGCTCAGGTGGTTTGCTGGTTGTAGGTATTTACCGGGATAGCTCGGGTTAGCTTCGTTATCTGAACTGTCCATGCTGGACTGAACACTCTACATGGTTCTTGCGCTTCAACGTCGTTCATAATCATTAACTAGCGCTTTGTATTTATATTATGCGGCAGATGCGAACTGGATTAATTGGAAGCTCGAAACAAACATCTAACTGTGTAGGTTATCCAGCCAGCTAACCTGTTGTCAGTTGTTAACGTATATTTGAAAGGATCTCTTTTTTGCCTCAATGGTGGTTAAGAGAGCAGTTGAGGGGCCAATACCCCTGAAACAAACTTTAAACAAACGTTTATGTCATGCTACACTAAGTGTATTGGTGGTATGTTGTTCATATAGTTGGTATGCATGCATGCATGAAAAAAATCAAGTTGGGTTAGAGCTGCTAAAGACTCACGTCCAGGCTGAATAATACGACATAAATATTCAGGAAATAGATTTTTATGGCACCCAGGTTGAAGCTGTCGGTGTACTGACTGCAACCTTGGTAAACGCAGATTTCTGATTTGTAATTTTTGCACTCTTCTTCAGCAAACCAAGATCGTCTAAATAAACATCACATCATAGAAAAAACAAGTATGTACAAACTTAATTTACGTGTTGAACACAATCAGCATGATGTTTTTAGTGAAATGTGCTAAAGTAATTCTACATACCAAAACCAAATGTTCTGTATGGATTTCACTTACTACTAAAATTGCTTTGTATGCTATACTTTAAGAGAATATTTATTTTCTGTTGTTCTGTCATCTAAAAGCATAATTCAAATGTTAACTGGCTCATTCTTATGCCTGTGAGTGTGATCTTTTAATAGAGATGTACCGTGTGAGTGTGATCTTTTAACAGAGATGTACCGTGTGAGTGTGATCTTTTAACAGAGATGTTATACAGATACCTCATGCTTTTTAAAATTTTTTTTTACTCCAGTGGCGTTCAGGAGAGAACGGAACATTCGTGAAATGTATGAGGAGCGCTTTCATCCTGAAAGATCTGTAAGATCTGCTCAGCTTCAGACCATCTAGAACATGAGCCTCCTCAGCCCGTGTAGGGAAGGAGCTGCACCAGTCTTGTGTCTTTTGCACAAGTCCTTTGGCATGGAGGCATCAGACAAGCTCCCTTCATTTGCCCGCTACAGGCCCCGTATCCAAGGGGAGTGGTGAGTGATCGGCGCCCTGCTTTCGGACGCCCTGACGATGACTACGGTCGAGGTTTCGAATACGACAGTCCCCGCTTCTACCCGAACGGTGGTCCCAGGAGCTACCATGGTGACGATCAGAGGGGTTACCACGGGGATGGTCATCACTCTTTCTCTAACGAGCCCAGAGGGGGCCCACCTGGTCGAAGGGTAAGAGCTGACATTACAGCAATAACACCTCTCGAGCAGAGCACTAGAGAAGGTATTGCTTCAACAGGTGTGCTCAAGAATATACAGTATTTAAGAGAGACTTGGCAGGGCTAATAAAGTAAGTTAAATGGGGGATTAAAGTGGAACCAGTTCAGTTCCAGACTAGTTTTAATCCAGACTAGTTTTAATCACTGGGTAAGAATTTTGTGATTTTTTGCCTCCTTCCAATTCATAGATATAAAGGTATAAATAACCAGAGGAATTGGTTGAATGTCTATTAGCAGTGTTTATTTATATTCAGATTATTACTTAACTTGAAAGTTATGCTCCAGTTGTTCTGCCCTCATCAGATAAACGTTGCATTATGTTCGTTTGGGATTAGTGCACATAACTGACGTGTGTGTGTGTGTGATCAGGAGGACTATCCTTATTACAGAGGACCCAGAGAGGAACCTCACTCTGGACGACAGATGGATTTCAGGTATTAATGTGTAATGAGACATCATATGGTGCTTATCTAGTAGCATGTAATCAGACATCATAAGGTGCTTATCTAGTAACTTTGTCTCAGTTTGCCCCTGTTTGCTGTCATGATGCACCTGGTTGTGAATGGAAGCAAAAAAAAACTCGGAGAGAGAAAAATGTCTTAATATTTGAGGAAATGCTATAAAATGTTAACAGATTAAAATAATAATTAAAAACTTGATTTTCTTAATTCACAATTCTGAGAACTCTCACCTCCATCTACCAGGCTTCTCTGCATCTTGTGTATCTGATTTGTTCAAACATCTTTCATCTTTCCTTGCGTGTCCCTGCCAAACCCTGTCTCTCCGTAGAGCAGAATGGTTCCAAGACATTGAATTTGAATTCCTTTACCCATAAGGCATTTGGGTTTTGTACTGTTGATATCAGCCTGATTTACGAGTTGATGTGCATGAATTCTGATTCATTACTGAAATGTTAACGACTGTAGTTGGGTGTGGTTAACCTCTTCCACCACCTTTCTATCATATGATGATGGTAATAGTTGGGAGCTTTCAGATGGAGCTTGAACATCACAATGTGATTGGCTCAGGAGGTCTAGCAAGCGCAGGGTGATTAGGTGGTCAGCACGTGGGAGCAACAGGAATGGTGTGAGCATGTGCTGCTGTCCTGCGCTCTGTAGCAGGCTGAGCATGTGTGACTGTCATTAAACCACTGGGTGCCTGTTTGTGACATTACTGTAGTTCAGGAGAAAACTGGGGCCATGCATTAGTTTCATAGTATGACGAACCGTCTCCGAGTTGTGCAAGCTTGTAGTAACCGACTTGCATTAATGACAATACCTTGTGCTACCACTAGGTGGCAACAGTGTTATGAAATAAGTGTAGACGTCTTGTATTTAGGCTCATAAACTTCATTCAGTATAGTCATCCTGTGTAAGAATTCTGCAGTGTTGTGTGGTCTAACCAGTTCAGACTGGTTTAAAGTGCTTGGTACTGTTTTCAAATACACGTTAATGAGCAGTTCTGGATGCGGCCAGTCCACTAGGGGGTGCTGTTGTTGTAATGATGTATATATATTTTATTACTGTATTAATGAGTGCCCATCTCTTCACATCAGGATGTGTGAACCACACATCGAGTCGATCCTCACGCAGGTGTGAAGTCCTCAACAAGCAGAGGCTCTCTGCCTTCACACGAGCTTCATCTAAACAAACTCCAACTGTGCACTTCAGACTGCAAATGGCAGGGGGAGAAAAGCTGCTTCAGTCTGTACTCAGACTTTTGAAGATATTCTTCACCTCCTCAGAGCAGCATCTGGGGTTTGACCAGAAGGTCATCTGTCAGAGCCCTCGTCCCCCGTGGTCAGAGACCTTGCCCTCTCTCCTGGTCTTGAGATCCAGCACCACTTCACTGCTGTGTCAGCAGCTGGAGATCTGGAGATGAGCTCAATAAAGGAGAGCGTGTTGGGGTGATCCTCTCTGAAGGAGAGCGTGTTGGGGTGATCCTCTCTGAAGGAGAGCGTGTTGGGGTGATCCTCTTTGAGGCTTTGCGTAAGGACAGAACACAGACTCCGTTTCTCTAGTTAATCCACTCCTCCTGCTTGGGTGTGAAATTCCACAAGATTGGTGTGTGTGGACAAGTAATACATCACTAAGCTTTTCTTTGATTCTGCTTGTGTGGATGTGATACTGATGTCTTTTTACTGTATGCGTGTGGTATTTGATCCGATTAAGCGTTTCTAATTGCAGTAGTTTTGATTTAAGCCACCCTGAGCAGGTGCACAGATGGTTCTTAAGCAACACTGTACATCTTTGCCACTGTTTGGTTGTGTGGTGTTTGTATTTTTGTCTCAGAGGCAGCAGTCGCGTGGGCCCCCCTCCCCACGCCCGGGTCCAAGGCTCGTATCCTGCTCCAAGGTCGCTGGCGGCTCTGGGGCCGGACCCTGGAGATGACACGCTAATACAGGCCATCATGAACCTGGACCGCGGGTACACACACGCTTCACCTCTTACACACACTTCACCTCACATGCTCCAGCTGTAACATGCTCCACCTCTCACATACTCTACCTCTCAGCTTTCACGTGCTTGGGGGTGTGTGTGTGTGTCTCCATGTCCACAGGGAGGAGAGGGAAGGTCTGCGTCGCAAGCCACCGTTCCCCCAGGTGCGTGAGCGCTCACCCCCGCGGCGGGAAGTCCCCCCCTCCCCCCACAGCCGCTCGGGGTCCAGCGTCAGCAGCCGTAGCTACTCGCCTGAGCGGAGCAAGACCCACCCATACCAACCTCCACAGAGCAAACGTACGGCCTCCACCTTCATCCGCCTCACTTCCCCTCACCGTGACCCACCATCTTCCAACCAGTCAGGAGTGCACCTGATTCCACCTGTTTAATCGGTTGCTCTCACAGTTGCACTTTGACCTCTGACCCAATTGGTTGGATCAGGTGCGCTCCTGGGTGTTTGGAATGACCGTGTAGACAGTCCAGTCCAGTGCACTTAAGGTCTTCTGTCTGGCCCTGGTCTGTATTGAGCTCTGCCAGGTGATTGGGTGGAAATCACCTCAGTTTTCAGTGCTGTGTTTAATCCTTCTTTGTACCTATGTAATAAGCACCTCTAGAGCAGGTCCCCTTCTGAGAAAACATCCAGAACTTGTGAATTCAGTGTCACTGGCTGAGCGCTGATCCGTTCTGACAGGCTGCATGTACAACAATAGTCACCAACAGATAGTAAGACTAGATTCAGAAATCCAAGACCACAGCAATAAGACCTCCTGAACACAGCAGTCCAAAGTGTATTTTCAGGTATTGCTAAATTGGTGTATTTGTTTAAAAAAACACAGATTCTGAGGCTGTCTGAGCGCCTGAGTGCGTTAACGGCCCTGCTGTTTGCAGATATGGATTTTCCTGTCGGTCACCCGGTTTTTCCAACGGAGGGTGTACAGAGGCAGGAATTCCACCTCCCTCAGGCCGCAGACTGCACTATGGGTCAGTGTGTACTGCAGTTTGCTGTGGTGCGGTGTGACCTTTGACCTGATAAAAACATCATAACCTCTCATGAACTCTTAGTAAACCCTCAGCTTCAGAAGGTTAATCAAAGTTGCCAAATTTAAACAGCAGTCTTTTGCTCTGCCAGTTACCCAACTAAAACACCCACTATCGTTGATCTAGTCTAAGGTGCTCTCCCAAAGTCCACCCTCAATGTGTGCAAGTGAGTCTTAAACAGTCTGTGAGCTTCATCTCTTCATATACACAAAACAATGATCTGGACCTGAAGATCACTAGCTTGTAGCTTTAGCCAGCCAAGCTAGCCTTTCACTAGTTTTATCAACGTTGGTCTCACTCTTGGGTACTTCAGACCATCTGAACATGATGGATAACTGGCAAAAGTTCCTCCTTGGATAGCACTCTTGGTACACTTTGAATAAAATATTTGGAGAAAAAATAAACACACATGGAGGCCGAACTGAAACTTTGTTAAACAAACTGAACTCTGGTATCGTAAAGGTATCACATTATAAAAAGGTCCGATGTGCTTTTTTAAAGCTGCGGTTCCTTTTTGGCATGAATGAGTTCTTCTCTCCCACTAAACTGTCCTCCACTGTTAGAAAGCATGAATACTTTCAGAGAGACGGATCCCTCGTTCTCGTTCAGA
>JAOYMR010000006.1:12899215-12917446 GCA_025802075.1 Tenebrosternarchus preto
CCCCCCCCCCCCCCCCCCGCCCCCCCCCCCCCCCCCCCCCCCCCCCCCCCCCCCCCCCCCCCCCCCCCCCCCCCGCCGGGCCGCGCACTTGGGGATCGTACGGCAGCGCGGGTGGTTTTAACGTTTTTAATTTTGGTTGACCGAGATGGTAAAAATGTAACCTGTAAAGTTTTTTTCCTCCTCACAATAAGAAAAAAAAATCATTATGTTTCACATTTAACATCTGTAATTTATAATGATGTTTAGAAGTCTGGAAGCATGGATGGTCCAATCCTGCATAGTTGGCTGAGGTACAGACGTAGTGGACACTGGGAACATGTCCCACCATGTTCTGGAATGGGCGGTTTTGTTCCCAGCACTTTTTGAAAGTATTGTGCAGATATTTAATTTAATACTCCTACTGGGAAGTTCTTCTCTCACAAGCCTGAGAAATGCTTTCAGGCCCACAAGGGGTGTGAGGTAGCGTGTGCAGCTCGAGCAGTAGGCCCCCCGGCTTCTGGACACCCTCACTCCTGGCCTCTCCACCCCTCACCCGAGGAGACACCTACTAGCCGGTTCGGGGCTACGCCAACATCTGGCCCAAGGCACGGCAGGGTGGAGGATGAGCTCTTGTGTCTGCTGCTCCAGAGGGTTTCTTTGTGTGTACAGTCATGTGCAGTGTGTTTGTGCTCTTTCTGTTGGCTCAGTCACCTCCTGTTTGATCTTGTGTAGACAGGGACCGAGGCCCAGGGACTTCAGTCATCGCCTCCCGAGACGGGTCACCCCACAGCTCTGTGTCAGCTTCCAAGGTGAGTCTAACGCACGCACGCACACACACACACACACCTGCAAGTTATGTCCCTTTGAATCAACTTCAGGTATAAAGTGACGGCCATGATTGGCTTCCAAAGCTTGTGGCCGTTGAATTTTGTAGCTAGTGAGGTCACTTTCTGCTCTTCTTTATGGGTTTTTAACAGCACAGCCACTTTATGAACTATTCTGCATGACAGACCAAATGCTGTTGTCTGCAGTCACCTGAAACACACACATTGCACAAGCCTCCAGATCTTCTGATCTCCACAGCATGGATGTGCTCCCTGGGTACAACCTTTAACCTTTTACGGGAGATGAAAAGGCTGGGTGTGTTTGAGACCCTGGTTGTGACGGGACCCACAGGTGCAACTCGCTCTTGTTTTGAGATTATGTGGGTCAGAGAGGTCAGCTGGATCTTCCACGCCCACACTCACTCCCTAGCCTTCTTCTGGCTGTAAATGTGATCACTGCTGCAGAATACAGGTTTAGATTAGTCGCTAGTTTAGATTAGTCACTAGGTCGTCACGTCCTTTTTTTCATGGTACTGATACACTTTGTTTCCCAATTTTGATTTTCTTTAGTTTCACAGAAAGCAAAGTAGAGAACGAGCACCTTTTTCCTCAGCACCTCTTCCAGTACTCAGATAGTTTCCTTTGTAATGACGAGTCCTTCCACAGAATTGTGCTGCATCTCCGTTACGTTGGATATTTGAGTTTCCAGCCCAGATTGCCGTGGGCTGTGTTTATAAATGTGTGCACATACAAATTTTCAAGCAATTACTCATGTCAGATTTCAGAAATGCAATTTGCTAATGTAATCCCAGCGGGGAGAGTGAAGAAGAAACTTGGGTTTTTATGAAGTATAAAAACTGCCGTTGTGTTTGGTCCATGAAGGTCATTCTAAATGGAAATGTGAAACATGTGTTGCTGTTAGCTGCGTACCTGTGCAGACCAATGTGGGTTTTATTTGTTTTTTTGCACAGGAGGACGTGTCGGGGGCGGAGCCTCCACCAGATGAGCCCCTGGCAGCTGCAGATGAAACCCCTGCTGTTATGGATGACTTCCAGGAGCGCCGGTCTCAAGCCATCGCGGCCAAGGCCAGGGAAATCGAAAAGGTCCGAGTCGTCCTGTAGTCAGACGCTCAGCTCTGTTAGCCTTTAGCACAAGGAGGATTCTCTTTGAGAGTGTAATTTCTCTACTGGTGAGACCAGGGTAAAATCTCAGGGTCAGGGAAGGTTGTGACTGAAGTAACACATTTATGATGCTGAACTTCTCAATATGGCTGTTTCTTAATGAACTCTGTCTCCTTTTCCCCCCTCCTGCAAATTGGCTGCTGCTATGAAAGTCCAGCAAAACGGGAATGTAGCTATGGGCGGTGCACATGCTCCGGGTTCACTGGAGCTCCACCCACTCCTTCCCTGTGCTTTGTTGTTTTGGTTACATTGCTCCCACGGTAAAACCGTGGCACTGCCGCCCCAGAGCTATGCTTCAGGCCTCCTGCAGGGGGCGCTCGTTTTACAGGCATCTAGTCCGCTTCAAGGAAAACCAGGGGCAGTGCCTGGAAGGTCGGGCTGTTCTGAGCCCTGCCCTTTAGGAGAGAGAGCAGCTCTATGAGGTGCAGCTCGTCAGGCTTTTCCATCCACTTCATGACTTACAGAGTTGCAGACAAGAAAATGGTTTCTTGGAAACACTTCAGTTTCCGGCCTTGAGGGCTTTTGCTTTTCCTGACTCTTTTTTTCTCCTCTTTCTGAGGAAGTGTGGCGTCTTTTGATTTAACTCAAAACGTCTGTGATTTGACGTGGTGTGTGTGGAGGACTGCGTGTAGAGGTTTTCTGATGGACGCTGAAAAGTCATACCCAACCTAAACTGACATGCTCCAGACTTGTAGATGACCCAGATGTCTATATCCTTCTCCATTTTTTTACTCCAGCTATTTTACTTTTCTCCTTTGCTTACATGTTTTTTATGTGCAGCTTAGTTGTGACTTGGATGATTAGAAAACAAATTCCAGACTATTGACAGAGCAAAGCTGTTCTCCATCTGTTTTGTGTTGATTTAAGGGAACGTACCAGGTCTTGTGTGAAGAACAGCTCTGCTGTTGGCTTGAACAGATGCCCACAGGCTCTCGTGGTCCTATCAGCTCATTAAAAGGAAAGGTGCTAAACGTTCTTCCAACAAACACAGAAAGATCAGTGTTGGCTTGTGTAATAGCTTTGGTTTCTCAGCACCTCATTCAATGTCTTTCCTGGATTCATCTTAATCCTAATGAAAACAAGCTGCGTGGAAATGGCTCTTGAAATCTTTGCTCAGTCAGAGTCTCGTAACCCAGAGGCTCTTCTCTCACGAGCTCTTAAAGGAGCCACAATTACTCTGTTACTGGAGGTTTCAAACTCTGTTGTATCTCATCTGAAAATGGCGTATCCCGTGTTTAGGGCACATGGTGGAGGAAGTGAGTCTGTGATGTGCGGTTACTCGAAGATCATCGGCCGTTAATCTGCATCCCTGCAAAAACTTTTTCTGTTATTTTCCACTCACAGATTTCATGGACCACTCATGTGTTGGTCCAGTCCGGATTGAGCTTTTTCCCTTTAACTCTGCCACAGGAGGGGAGAGTTTGGCTGTGATCTCACTGTGCGATGTTATCTCCTCATGTTTCCTTTTCTGAGTGCTTTACTTAAACTCCTTGCACAATATTCTGTTAGCAGCGAGCTTTGAGAGGGGGAGATTGGGACTCTCTGGAGTCCGTCACACTCTCTTCTCCTGTTGCTTTTAGAGAGTGGTTGGTCTAGTCTAGCAGGTATCTTCTCATGTGGGATTTGTTCCCTGCTATACGAAGAGTCCTTGGGTAAAATGGACTCCAGTCTGGATAAAATGAAGAAGGCACATCCTTTCTCATGGTCCTGTGGGCAAGGGCTCGTGGTCTTCCTGCTCCCACGTCTCTGTCTCTCTCGTCCTCCTTCTCTCCCCTGTAGTGTCCAGCCTGCCCTTTCCTTTAATAAGCAGAATTGTACATGAAAAACATGCACACCTAGCAAACACTGCGACTGGATGGTTGGGGCTTTCCTGTCTGACCAGGGGAATGGGCGTGGTGTGGTGGGTGGGTGGGGTTTACAGGAAGCACTCGAGGAAGTCCCTTCCCAGCATTCTCAGCATTGTTGAGGCCTTTTGCATTAGTGCTTCTGTCTTGCGCATGAGAAGCTCATTGTTTTGAACCTTCAGCATCCAAGAATAGACTCCACCTGCGAGGAACGTGCAGGCGGAGTGCTGCTCGCTGGCTGTATGTAGGCACACCCTTAATCTCTCAAAAAATTAAAAAAAATAACCAAGATCTTGGTGATGCTTTTTATTTTTTGGTGTTTATAGTTGTTGGATATGATTATTCGAAGTGCCCGCAGTGTAAGCTACTCTCCTTGTTCACAGCGAGGCTCAGACTCTGGGCATGGCTGTAGCTTGTTCGTAAGGCTCTGCAGGGCTGTTAAGTGAGCGCTTATCTCACCAAGGAGGGGGCCACACACACACGGCACTGTGGTGCTGTAACTCTGCAGTCCTGCAGGGGGCTCAAAAACAGGGGAGTCTTCAGACTTCTGCCTTTATTGCTTTTAATATGTGGAGTATTGTGGATGTAATCAGTATTGACCCATAACATATAGTGCAGTGTGTTTATTTAATGGTATTACCATTACGTAGCTGTTAACGACACTTGTCAGCTGTGCTGTGGTCTCTAAAAAGAGCTTATAGCTGTTACTAGGAAGTCAGCGTGAGCTGGCCACGTTCCTCCCGAGTGACTGGATACCCATCCGGCCCGGGCCAGCCTTCTGGAAGCAGGTCCTCGTTGTTTCTCCGCAGCACTATAGTAGAAAGCCTCATCGTTTCCGCTCGGACAGCTTGCATGTGCAGGTTATTCAGTGCATGATTCAATAGGACCACATGTTTGACGTCTGGAAATGATGGTTTTGGTCATTTTTATGGCCCAGAGCTTTAATCTCTGTCCGGAAAGCCACAACATACACTTGCAGAGTGGATATTTGTGGATTAAAAAAAAAAGGTCAAACGATCTGTTAAAAGATCCACATGGTTCACGTCTGCGGGCTGGAGCCTCTCCGATGCTCCACAACCCTGACGCTGTCTGTCTGGTAGTGTTCCTCTTTTCTGGAGCACGTTCTCTTTGTTCATGCTTTGATTGCAGGGGGTAAGTGCCTGTTTGACCCACCCTAACAAGCTTCCTCCAGCTGTATGAAGTCGTGCTTTGAGTGTTTTGATCACAGGGTTTACAGGTTCCACCCAAACAGGCGACACAAACCCCTCACATTTCTGCCCGTCAGCATTAGAGGCTTTAGGCTGTTGGGCAGTAGTTTAAAGGGAGGTGATTTTGGAGAGCATTATCATACTAAAATGCCTTTGGAGAGATTAATCTTTTTATAGTCAGTAGTGTAATATTATTTATATATATATATATATATATTACAGAGTCAGACATGATGTTTTACATTGAACAGTGGAACCTTGTTTTGTGGATAAAGACTGACCACAGTGATACTGACTGACCACAGTGATTTCTTTGTCCAGTGTTTGTTCATTTCTATGTTCTTGCCATGTCTTAATATGCATGTGTGAAATGTCCTCAGTGCACCTCAAACACTTTACTGGCTGGGTTAGGGTAACAGTCTAACTGTAACACTTTACTGGCTGGCCTGTTGCCTTGGCCAGGTGTATCGGCAGGACTGTGAGACCTTCGGGATGGTGGTGAAGATGCTCGTGTCCAAGGAGCCCAGTCTGGAGAAACACCTGCAGGCGCCCCTGAAGGACAACCTGAGTGACATCCGCGAGCGCTGCCTCGAAGACCTGCGCCACTTTATCGCCGAGCTGGACGAGGTGGTCCAGCCGCCTGACGCCAGTGCCTGAGCCAGGAGGCCCGAGACTCCAGTCATGCTCATCCCCCACTCCTCACGCACGACGTTTGAGACGGGAAACACTTCAGAACACTAGCTTCCCTGATCAGAGGCGAACGAGGCGATTGGTCCCGTTTACGGCTGAAGGCTGCGTGTAACGCGTTGTGTCTAGGTGAAGGTATATGGCTCAGGTGGGTGTTAAGACAGTATGAACTTTGCAGACGGGCATGAACCCGACCGGAAGTGTCTGCAATACAAAAACGTTTTCATTCTAAATACAGTGTCATAAGAGACCGGCCGTCTACGCATCATCCTGTAATGAAACCATGTAATTAATTCTGTGGAGCAAAGTATTAATTTCAAAAACTGGACATTTTGCTGGTTGTGGTACAGGGTTACTGAAAAGAACATAGTTATCATGTGATTAAACAGACATAATGGAATGTTTTCATGTTATTAAACAGACATAATGAGGTCTGTTTACATTTTTGTGTGTCATTATTTTGGGGTTTTCAAATAATGTTTTAACTGTGAGCATAACTTGTATTTTTTTTTTTTTTGTGGAGGGTTTGATGTTTTTCTCATTTCTGTCTTTTCCATGTGTAAATAAAACTCACCTAAATGTATTTTGTGTTGTCTAACTGGACAAAGTTATTTTTATTTTTTTCTGTTTATATCACAGTTTAGTTTGGTACCTTAATTCAGAAAGAACCCATTATTTCTCCTTTACAATTTACTACAATTAGTGACACAATATATTAATGTTTTACAAACTTTTATTCATTTATTTTAAATACAATGTTGTCTGGAGTATTAATGCCAAAAATGAGTAGAATGTTAATCTGCAATGAAACGTATACAGTATAGACGGGAGGAGAAACAAGAATGTGCCTTTCCCCGTTTATTTGAAGGGGATTAGCGTGTGGACGAAACTACAAGTGGATATGGATCCTTAAAAGGTTCTGTTGTGTATTGTGCACCTGTACTGTAGACACATGAATCTTACAGGGATGTTTTCAGTTCCAACTCTGGTTTAGTAAAAATGGCAAAAGTGGAATATATTCGTGAGTATCTTAATAAAACGAACTGATTCATCATTTCTCACATTGGAATATAAAAAAATATTAGCAATCCAATTTTAATTTAACAAATATACATTAATGTTTTCTCTATTAAATACTTTTATTTACTTTCTGTGCAACTCACAATGCCTTTGCTGTTCATTGGTTCATAGTTCCACAGCCCAGTTTTGTGGGATGTTTGAAAACGACAACAAAAAAAGTTTGAAATATCTTTGCAGTGGGAAACAATTACTTTGAAGGGGCGAACGTGTACGTGTTTTGTCCTCATTTTCTGTCCCTTTGCAGACTTGTAGAGAGTTAATCACGTGCAGTTCAGTTAAAGGTCTGCTGATGCGCTGAATATCTATGAAATAATGCAGTTCTTGCCCTTATGACCTCTTTTTTTAGATTTTGTCCGTGAGCCGTACACGGGCGATAACGCCGTTACGCGGGTCTGGGAATCTTCGGTATAATAGTGAAAACTTTGGGACCTGGGCTTGGGAATGGGTTTGCCCAGGAAAAACCCCTCTTCTTCAGACTCGGAGGATGAGGAAGAGCATGTGGAACAGCAGTCGTCTTCGTCATCGTCGGCGTACAAGTCTTGGAAGTGGTCTGTGCAGGTCATGTTCTGAAGTGCGTGGTCTGACGTGGTTTGGTGGTAAAGGCGCTGTCTGTGTCCACAGTGGTTCAGGAGAATTCCCTTCTTGAACTCGGAGATGTTTGGAACTCCGCGAGTCTCGCAGAGCATTTCCGTTCGCTCTTTGCCTGGCAGGTGGAGGCCATTTTCAGGGCATGTTTTCTGGACCTGTCGGCATCTGTGATGTGGTCGGTGGTGGCTGAGCCGCCTGTGTGATTCCTCCATGTTATGGAGCCGCCTGTGTACCTTCTCACTTGTCGGAAGCTGCGATGCAGTTTCCCCATGATATCCATTATCCACGACATCTTCGGAGAACTTCACCTGTTGAGATCGTGTCTGGCACTGGGATTTGGTCCGTCTCAGGACAGGGAGGTGCCGAGGGGAAGTCAGCTCCCCCAAGAGAGAGACTGGAAACTCTTCTTCCTCCTCCTGCTCTGTCGCACCTTCTCCTAGCACCTCCTCGTTGTCTAGCAGCGAGTTCAGACTCTTTAAGGAGTTGGTACTCCTGTGTAGCATGGAGGAGTTTAATGTGCCCATGTTGCTCATTTTATCATCAGACTCATCTGACTCCTGCTGGTTCATGCTTTGGAAGGAGTGGGGTATTCGTCTGTCCTTGCTGTCTCTGTCCACTGATGCTCCTAAAGCAAAGTCCACAAAAAAAATCAGATACAAATTGACCAGTTGACTGCAGTTATGACTGTAACTTACAAAACAGCATATTGCATATAAAATGACTCCTAATTAGAAGACCTGATGAAATGTTACAATGTTGTTTGAAAGCAGCCGTTGGGAGACGGAACGTGTGTTCTTACCAGTGATGTTTGAGAGGGCGAGGGAGTCTGTGGAATCCCCTACATTGTTCTCTGACTTTCTTAGTTCATGTGTGATGCACTCTAATGAGTTGTTGTACCACTGCCTGGGCTCAGACCAAAAGCCAGCCCCTGCTCCTTGGTCTAGCTCTAGTTCCTGGATCTTCCTGGCACTTGCTGGCCCTGGATGACTACCGTAGGCAGAGTCTCCAAGACCATCCTGAGACTGAGTCCAGGATACATCTGGATGATGTTTTTTGACAGCCAAATTATGGGCCCCCATCTTCACGCCTTTCCTGACCCTGCTTCCATCCGAGTCCATCAGCATCCACTGCTCTTCCTGCCTGACATCTTCTACCTGCTGGAAGACTCCGCGCTCACCAAATTTCAAGAGCAGCTGGGTCATGTAATCCTCGTGCTCGGCCCACCCTTCCAAAGGGTCCTCTAGTGGGTCCTGTGCCTCGCCGTCCCTTGAGAAGCGCTCCTCGACAAAGTTGAGCCGTTCTGGTTCTTGACACACGGTCTGGTGGGCGTCCACAGAAAGGATTGGTTTTGGGTCTTTCGCCTGGTAGCGCGGCACCTGCTTGCCGTGCACCGCGGGCCGGCCGCTCTTACCCATCCGGACGCTGCGCCGGGACTCTCGCGACCTGGCCGACTGGAAGGCAGAGTCGGACGAGTCAGAGGCATGGACGTCCTCACCAAGGCTGCAAGCCTTGGAGCAGTAGATCCGTCCATCCTTTGGAAGGAAGGGGCATCCGAGGAGAGACATCTTGCAGTGGGCACAGGAAAAGCACTTGTCGGTGGCATGCCAGTGCACACCCTCATACGTCATCTGAGCATGGTCCACCCCTGAACAAAGGAGGAGGAAGTGTAAGGAGGAAGTGTATGGAGGATGCCTGTCCTCCTTTTTTTCAAGTGAGCAATTGCTATGAAGTGCAGTCTTTAACTTACCTATGTTTTCCCCACAGGCTTCGCAGTACTCTGCATATAGAGACTCAAAGCAACCACAGCAAAAGGGACGTCCGTCCTTCATAATATACCTCTGCCCCCCCAAAACTGACTCGCACTCGAAACAGGAGAAGTGATTCATGTGCCAGTGGCGACCTTCAGCCTCTGTGCATTCGTCTGCAAAGATGATCTACAAGAAAGCAAACACAGTTGCTTGAAAATCTGGATGAAATAGTGGATGAAATGTATTCAAGATTTTGGTTGGAATGGGCTCATGCTTACCTCATCACAAGCAGAACATCTTGGCTTCAGGAGCTCAGCATGATGCCTTCCGCAGTAGATCCTACCACTGTGGTAGAAGTAGATGAGGTCCACTAGAAGCTCATGGCAGGTGGAGCAGCTGAAGCAGGCTGGATGCCAGCAAGGCCCCTGGCCAGCCCTGGAGGCAAAGACTGCCATCTCACCCCCACTGATGGTTTCTTTACACTGCAATTCCCATCAAGAACTCATGAGACCCATTATAAATAGCCAGAGGCTTAATGCAAACAGGACAGTTTTTGCAAACACATCAGTCAGGACAGAGCAGCAGAAAAAAGCCCTAATTTGCATTTGTGAAGAACAGACACCAAATTTCATCCCCCATAACTCTTATCCCTTAAAGATTAAGTAGCCTTCCATAATTCAGTAGGGCATGACCAGATACAAGGCCACAAGGTTTTTATGAAGCCACAGTATGTATTTCACAGCTGTTTCCCATTATTAAAAGCTGGCCTTGGTGTTGAGTGCCCTGCAATTATTGACAATGG
The DNA here is from genome assembly GCA_025802075.1 of Tenebrosternarchus preto. Classification (NCBI taxonomy): domain Eukaryota; kingdom Metazoa; phylum Chordata; class Actinopteri; order Gymnotiformes; family Apteronotidae; genus Tenebrosternarchus; species Tenebrosternarchus preto. The sequence continues at coordinate 12,909,157 of JAOYMR010000006.1, forward strand.
AAACCGGAGAATAAAGCCTACCAGTGCGGTCTTACTGTGCCGTGCACGACACAACTAAAGATAGAGCACATTTACTGTTGAGGTGGATTAAAAATGAAGTTCTTGCGATAGTCCTGGGAACATGTGGCAGACAGGATTCTGTAACTGTCTCGCAAACTCTCAGTCCCTTATAGGGAATCACAAGGGGAAAAAGCATGTTTGTGCTTGGACAACATTGGGTTGCAAGGAGACATATAATGTGGACCCAAATCTTGGAAACCCTATTTATGCTGATATATCTTTAGCAGCATGGCAAAACAAGTATGCACTGGATGATATGCATGAATCCCTGCATTTGACAGTCCTGTGTTTTGGTTTTACGAGGGCTGCAAGCATTCGTGGTACGTACATGTTGGCAGGTGGTGAACTGCACAGTCCTGGGCAGGAATCGTGGCGTCCCCCTGCCCAGCGCTTCCTTCTTCCTCTGCGTACTGAACATATGGAGCTCTTTCCTCTCCTCCTCGCCCAGCGCCTGGCAGTATCGGATCTGAGACGAAGGGAAGCGAAGGTTTATTTACCCGGATCAAAACCAGACGAGGAAAAAAGAGGTCACTTTCACCACAATCATCTTTGCTAAAAGGAAGCGAGGAAACGCTTTTGATGTTTTCTTTTGTTTTTGTTTTTTCCTTCTCAGCCTCGGATTAGCGGAGCTGGAGAGTAAACAAATCAAGTGCGTGTTTATGAGAAGCCCATCACACTGATAAAAGAACACAAGAGGCAAACAAGCAGGGTTTCTTGGCAGCACAAAGCAGTAAATAGTGTCACACTTAAAAGCGTCTTGATGGGCTCCATCCCAGCAACGCGGAGCTTTCACCAAGGTCACCACTATGCCAGGAGCCTGACAGCAAACATCCCAATAATGACACTGAGAAAGTGAAAGGAGTTATTGTCCAAAGCCCCAGTATCAAGCAGGGCAAAGAGCACATGATAACAACTCAAGGATGATCTGTGGATCACTGGACACACATTTGCAATAATGTAAAGATCACTGAACCAGGCTTTAACTTTAGTAGCAAGAAGGTGGGGGTTGTCGTTTTGAATATTTGAATTTTTGAGCCATTGAACAGCTCTAAGGTGGTGTGGTCCATACCTCGTTGTCGTGAGGTGGAAGCTGATACAGGAGCTGTCTGATCCGGTGTTTCTCTCCAGGGCTACTGACATACGGCACCTTCTCCTCTGGTAAGCAGGAAAAGTAGACCTGGACCTGCAGGAGAGGGGCAGGAGATGCAGGGAGGTGAGACACAAATGTGAACTTTTAACAGCTGAGGTTTAAAATGACACCAGCATCCATCAGTCTCGTATTGTTTAGGTTGGTCATATAAGCTTTTGCCTCACTTTTCTTTTCCACATATAATGTTATATAATATTATTTATGCATATAATGTTATTTTGAAGCTCCATATAAGGCAGATCTAGATGCTGACTAGATGTTCCTCATATAAGTGTCTGGTACTTGTTGAAGCCGGGCTGCTAATTCTGCGATAATCTGGGTGTTGGTGAGGCATCTTACAAAAAGTCATACAAAAAGTCATAAAACCCCTCTTAACCTGTACTTGTAACCGTAGTCCTCAAAAAATTTCAGTTTCCTCACCCTCAGGTATAAACATTTCTCAGTTTTTCATAGTTGTATGAAGGAAAATGCTCTGACCAACGACATGCCACAGAAAAGGACTTTACTTTAGGAGAAGATGAGTAGGGACAGACAGCTCCACTCAACACCTTTGTTCTTTCTCTCTCCACTCCTCCCTCCCTCACCCCTCGTGGTCCTCATTACATCCATGTGTGGATGTTTGAAGGGAGAAGGGCCTGCCTGCCTGCCTAAGCCTTGGGAAAGTGCCATGTAGCCCCCAGACATGGGTTGTACTCTGTTTGCAGACTCTACACACAGCTGGAGAAGAAAGTAGGTCCTCTTAATGGTTTTACTGCAGAGTGTACAATGCCAGCATCGCACAAGTCCAGGCCTCACCCTCAACTCTAATTAACTTGTTGGTGTTGGAGTTGGTGACATAACCAGTTTTTCCAAGACTTTCTGTTTTTTCAATAATAATGGGTTGTTCTGCTGGAGGGCTAATCATGTATTATAAACACACAGTGAAAAAAGACATGAACACCAATAATAACAAGAATTAGGAGTCTAATGATGACTTCTAGATGAAACATTTACTACAGGATGACAGGACGTCTGGATACAGTATTTTGGGTCCACGAGGTGATACATGTTGGAGCTGGGCATGGTGATCCATTGTTTAGGTCTTTTCCCATAGATGACTTCACTGGCTTTAAACTGTTCTCTGGGGTAAAACCAAATGCCCCTGATGGGTGTTCCAAGCAAACGAGCAGGAATCTGCAATCAGATCTCTACCCTTAATGACTCGATTGTCTCCATTTGCCTCTTTGACAAACTGCTGCCCGTCATTCCTGTCACACTCCAACCTTAATTTAAAGTGGCGGTGGGTTTTTCCCTAAACCCGCGGCCGCGGTGCTTTATGCTCATAGACACAAGGGTTCATTTCTGCCCAAAAGCGCCTTTCTGTCTGGTCCCAAACACAGAGCTGGTGCCTCGGGGCAGAACACATCTGATACTTTAGTTTCCCACTTAAAAATATTTGAAATTATAAACAAACCTCAAATTAGAAGAAGATTCACTTTACTAGATCTGTGCCTCAAAAAACTAGTTGGAAAACACAACAGCATGTTTTTTGTGAGTCTTAACAGTCTTAAGTCCCAAGATCGCTTGATCTCTGATTAATTTCATGGTGGAGCACTTATTTCTGTTAACTAAAGAACATTACAAAGTCACTAGAAAGTGAACAGATTATTTTGAGGAATGTCAAGAAAGTCGGAAGTAAAGAGAAATGTGACTGGATGTAACTGAAACTCGAAACTCATCATCGCCCATCCACGAATGTGTTAGGAGTTAAACATTGTGCCGTACTTACTTGGTCAGCTCTCAGTCCTGGAGGGACCCAGGTGTATTCTTCCAGGGCACAGCCAGAGTCGTCATCTGAGGTAGAGCTCCTCTGGAAACCCAGCGCCATCTTGGCTCCTCGTTTTTCCATGCCCAGTGTCCTGGCGACGGGCCGGAATGCCGACGCTGACTCCAGACTCATCAGACAGGGGCACTGTTCAAAGGCAGGAAAAAGGAGAATTGGTCTTCCTCTTTTATGATGACAGTTCCCTTAGAGTCAAGAGAAATTTAACCACAAACAGCGAATTATTGCAAGACTTGTTAGACCTTCCCAAATGGGCACAGTGTCATGGTGAAGCAAAATACACAGAAGAGAGATTTGAGATTCTCCCTGTTTCTCTAAATGCTTGGGCATTGTGATGGAGACTGATAGGTGAGTCAGATTAAAGAAAGATTTAGTTCAGAAATCCCAGCAGTATCTCCTCTTCAGACCAAGCCTTCACCTGCAGATAAGACACTGGGACATGCGCCATGAGATTAAAAGTCTTTGTCTCCTTCTGTCTTTTCATATCTTTGTACTCAAGCACTTCAGAGTTCTCTCGGGCAGATAAGAAGGCTTTGGCCCCTAGGTGTTGAAAAAGGCACTTCTGTTCCATTCAAACCCTTTGATTTGTAAATGAGACCAATGCATAGTTTCTCAAGTCACCTCCCAGCTGACCCAAGGGAAAGCCTTTCTTCTGTGCTAGCATGCTGTGCTAATCACAGTATCAATTACATATCAGTCGTTTCACAAGCTCTATCTTATCATGGTTGGCCATGAACAGCTTCTCCGTGTACAGAGTCAGAAGACCTCAGAGGAAGTGCTGGATATTTCTTGTCCTCTTGTTTCTTGTTTTCTTCCTCTTCATTAAAGTCGGTCTGTGGTCTCGTGGACCCTCCATGCTCTGTGTTAATTGGTATTGCATATTCTGCTGGACAGCGTCTCTCTCCGTTCCAACCACAGCGTTTTGTGCTGCTCTCATCACCGCATTTACATTAAAATGAGCTACCTGGTGGTACAGAATCATATCATGAACTAAAGCAATCAGGGCAGTACTAGGCCTGTGGGTTGAACATATGACAGGAGCCATAAAAATGCATGTAAAGAATATATACAGTAAGTAGATGAAAAACAAAACAGTCCAAGAATCAGATCATTATGATTCCAGCTACACTCGCCGTAAGCAGGTCCGCGTTGTCTTATCACACTGGAAAAAGTAACATTTGCTCTAAAACTAAATGGGCCGTTTGTGACCTCATTTATCTTTGTCTTTGTCATGCTGCCGACTTTATTAGAAAAAACTCATGACACATGCACAGAACATAAAAGGTGTGATATACTTGATAATGTTTATACCCTGTCCTCCCTCCCTCTCCCTCCATCTCCCTCTCTCTCTCCCTCTCCCCCTCTCTCTCTCCCTCTCCCTGCCATACATACAAAGTAAATTCCACAACCAACACACACACACACACACACACACACACACACACACACACACACACACACACTCACGTTACACCTTGGCATTCAAGCATGAACACAATGTGCCACAACAAAAACAGTGACTGCTGGAAGGGACGTTAAAGACAAACAGTTGTTTTAACAAAAAAAAAAGTGAGAAAAAAAATGTCGCAATAACTGTGCAGCATAAAGATGTTCCAGATGTGGGACCACATGCTGGTCGGCTCAGGCTGAGCCAGGAGCCGCACTGTTGGATCGCGCGGCCTCCACCTGACGGAGTGTCTGGCTGAACCCACACTGCACACTACCCCTGCAGTTTGGACTAGGCCACCCCACTCCAGAAGGTAAATTCTACGCTAAGTGGATTTCTGGTTAAGCAGTAAAAATGCTCTCTCCTTTTTATCTCTGAACAGTCTGGGCAGAGAACAGAGGTGATGGACAAATGAACTGGATTGAGGATCTATATTTATTAATACGTTGAGTATCATTGACCATCACTGGGTATCGTGGGTGCATGAACCCAAGACTCCAACATCCAATAGGGTGAGAGGAGGCGGATCAGAAAGCTAAAATCAGATCATGCAAATGTATTATGTTAACGACAAATGGGCTTCTGATATCAGAGAGAGAGAGAGAGAGAGAGAGAGAGACCACTAGCAAGGACACATCTAGGACTTCACTCTTCAAGAAAAGAACAAAAACCCTAACACACACACACACACACACACACACACACACACACACACACACACTCTCTCTCTCCCTCTTGCACATGAATTCTACAGCAACTGACAGACAAATGGGCCTGCAGCTTCAGCTTGGTAATACTGAACCCTAAAAATCATGCACGATTCAGTAATACTGAACCCTAAAAATCATGCACGATTCAGTTTGACCCTTTTCCCAAGATGTCCAGCACCTAATATCTCCAGCATAAATCAGAAAAAAAAACCCACCAAAACAGGGCTTTGTAAAACCTCCTCATATGTTCTTGTGCTCTCAGATAAAATACAGCTGAGAAAAATGTCAAATAAAATATCAAAACATCTTACCTCAGTGTAAAGCATGTTAGTATATGCAGTACAAATGTTCTACAGGATATGGTACTGATGGAGTTGGTTCCAGGAAAACATATTCACAATGCTGTTTAAGTTCTTCTTTGTAACACTCACAGCTTCTTGGAGGGTTTTCTTATCAGCAGCCCTTCATGTTTAACATTCAAATATTTGAACATGGGATGGCAGTGTGTGTTTGTCTCTCGTGCCTGCAAGTCTGTGTGTGTGAGTGTGTGTTCCTCCAACATCTCTCCCCCTAGTATGTCCCTGAGACCAGCCCCCTCTCATTCAGACCCTCCTCCCACTGTACTTCAAACACCCACACCACACAACCCTCCTGATACATACACACTCATACATTCTTCCTGTCAGTGGACTGTCTGCATATATGGTCAGCAAAGCCACTTCAAGCTAACAGATTTTTTTTTACCCTTGTGTTCACAAACCTTTAAAGTCCTTCCATAGCACATCGTTACATTTATGTAAGTTTTTGAAAGGTTATCATTTTCTGAGTGGTCAAATTTCCTGTTCTCCTTAATACACCCATCACGTCACAGGCTGAAGTTATAACAAAAGTGAAGCAATAAACTTGTCCAAAAGAATGATGAGCGCCTACTACCAAGAACACTTTAATCCAAAGTCACTGAATTATGGCTGTTGGTGAAATATAACCCTCTGTTTTCTATCAGTAGCAAATTGAACCGTGTCCTGTTTGGCTTGTTCTCACAAGCGCTAGTACATTTACTTTAATCCCTTGGTTTCCTCACAGAATTCTGGGATTCAATCAGTGACAAAGAGCCTTACATCTCTCCTCTTCACTTCAACAATGAACGAATTCTGAACCTTCATGTGAGATGTGAATTTAAAAATTTGTATTAGCGAACCAAACTTTGATTTTGCGAACTGAAAACTGGCTTGATGATGTCAACCTCAGCCATTGATCATGATATGGATCTAAAAGGGCCTCAGTGCTTATGTGAAGTCACATGATAAATGGATCACCATTATTGTTCACCAGACAAAAGCTGACCTTGCCCAACACGCCGCTCTGCCATTGCCATGGAAACTAAGGCAGAGCAATTCTGAAGGCTGAATCGATGCATCTAAACACGGGGCAAGTCTCGCTTGAGGACGTGCTCACAAGCTGAACAAAATTAATCCAAAATCGTATTGAATCTCGCTTTGAAACTCCTGGCTGTTCTAGAACTGTTCCAGAGGGGAGATGACACAAGCCTTCACTCTGCAGAGCAACAACTCAGCAGGGCGGTGAGAAGGCAAACCTGGAGCCCAGGATATCAGAGCACTTTCACATAGTGAATGAACTGCATGAAAGCCCTTCTCTCCTGAAGATGTTTATCAGGTCAGATCAATCTAGATCAACCCAGTGACCTTTAGGAGGTGGTGGTGCCCCATATAAAATAGTTCCACTGAGTGATACCAAAGACAAAGATAAAGTCAGGACTTTAGTTTGATTAAAGCGTATTAAAGTACCGAAAGAGAACGATTATTTTATGCCTGCAGTGGATATGAGATCTTTTTGACAGGCAGAGAAATGTACAAATGAACAAATAAAGCTGAAATGTACCACTGAAGATGGCATGAATGATTCATCTTCCCTTGGCTGAAAAGCCTTTGCATGTGTGTGTTTAAACGTGTGTGTTTAAACGTGTGTTGAAGAGCACATCTCTTCCTGTTTCCTTCAGCTCCATGCTCACACTCACTAGACTTTCTCTTTAAGGAAGAGGAAGCATTATCCTAAACACCTGGGGTGGACATCCTCCACTTCCCATTGTAAAATGGAGTGACCTTCTCCTGCCAAGCCATTATATGTGATAACACATATCTCACCACATTGCCACGGCAAGTGACAACTGCTTTAAAATGGGCACCGTCCTGCTGCATTCACATGTCAGTGCTGCCTAACTAATGAGGCTTCTGGTTCCACCAACCTTTGACTCCTGCACACACCCTCAGTTCCCTCAGTTCATCTCACTGAGTCCTTGAATTCAAACCTCTCTGTTCTCAGAGTCACCACACTTTCCAGAAATTTTAAAAAGCGTGAGAAATTAATAATTAATTTCAATTTGCTGTACTTAATATTCTAGCAAACAAGTATACAGTAAATAATCGTTCACAGGAAAGGAGATGAAACAGAAGAGCATTTTTCATCTAATCTCTGAAATAAAATTGCTGTCCCTAAAGATATTCTGCAAACAAACTCTGTACACGCTTGAACAGACAATGTCTTACAAGTCTTTAAGTGTCTCAGTAACGTCCTCACTGACCTGAAGGTGGTCGTCGAAGTAGCACTGCAGTTGTGGGTAAATATACATGATAACGTCTTTGTTAAGCACACTGAAGAGTTTGAACAATGCATAACAACTGCCCCAGAGCAGGGTAATTACCATAGGTTAACAGTTCAGAATGGGAAACTCCAAAAAAAGGGGGGGGAGGGGGGGGCAGCTATTTGTATATGACATGTCTGCCCACTGTCAGGCTTGTTAAATACCTCGAATGTGGAGGAGTCATTGCAAGGAAATGTCTTGCTGAAGTGGCTTCAGTTCAATAAACACCATGCGCTGGAAAACTGCTTTGCTGCTGGGGTAGAGCTACATGATAGACCTAACCCCAACCCCATAACCCTATAACCCCAACCCTATAACCCCATAACCCCAACCCCATAACCCTATAACCCCAACCCCATAACCCTATAACCCCAACCCCAACCCCATAACCCCATAACCCCAACCCTATAACCCCATAACCCCAACCCCGTAACCCTATAAC
>JAOYMR010000006.1:12929106-12958842 GCA_025802075.1 Tenebrosternarchus preto
GGTTACTGAAAAATCTATTGATATATTTTTATATCTAAATTCTGTGCTACTATCAATAACTCTCCTCTGTATACTCCGAGCCTAAATGTAACGAAATTTTGTTCTGCGTACACCTGTGTACAATGAATGACAATAAAGATTGTCTAAGTCTAAGTCTGTGTGCCTGGTGCGACGTGACACTAGGAATCAAACGCAAAAGGGATGCAGTATCTCCAGAGGCCAAATCTCACACATCAGGTTTCCCCAGTGTTCTGAAAACAGCTCAAACCACCATAATATCAATGTCAGGATCTGGAGTTTAATGTTCTTGAAGGCAGTTCAGTAAAGCGTGTTGAGTTTTATCCTGGTAGTTCAGTCTGTTTGGGAGCCAGGTCACTCAGCAGTGTAAAACTGCAAGCACAAGTGTATCATTCATGTTCCTGGGTTTCATGTGGCTTTAATTGATCATTTCTGATAGGGGAGAGAAAGCATGTGCGACTGTTCTCTTTTATTTTGGGAGGCGGATTGTAGTACAGGGTCTGTATTCTGGATGGAGTCAGGCTTGTGGAGGGAGTGTGTAGCTGTGGGTCAAGCTACACACATTCACACATTCACCCAAGGATCTGAGAGGGTCAAGGCCAGAGCACAGGAGAGATGGGTGGGACAACCCCCCCGATACTCTGTGGTTGAATGTTGGAAGTGAGAGGAATGGCACTGAGTATGGCTGGAAAACTTCAGGGCAAGATTTTCAGAACAGCAAGGTAAGAGTTTCGGAACAGCAGGGCAAGAGTTTCTCATGGTTTCTGCTGGCAGTCTGCTCACAGGTGCTGCATGGCAGGGAACTTGAGCATGATGCAATTCTTTTGACCAGCTCGTCAACATTAGAAAGCAGAAAGTCCTTGTTTGTAGCATGTGTTAATCACCACACCACCGAACCAGTTGAGACACACTGCAGTGATGATGAGGCGACTGTGTGGAGCAGCCCTGCCTGCTGGAGGTGGGAACTCAGATCCCACTTAACTGGCACTGTCAGGGGACTAAACCTAAACAAAAAACAATCAACCCTGTTCCTGCTCAGCCTGACAAGCTTGGTGTCCTATGGTGACTGTATAATCGAGCGGAAGGTGGTAGGGGGGCAGAGGAAAAGAGGGGTTTTCCTGATTCTTCCCCATCCAGGTTTGGGTTTCTCTCATCACCCTTCTAGCCTTTCGACCCTCCACTCACCCAGCCGCCCCAGGACACCTGTCTCTTACAACAAGCAGTCATGAAATTGGGTGACTTTGAACCCCAGTCTTTTCCCTAGCACCTGTAACCGCCTGGTAACACTAACCCTAACCCTAAACTTATCTGGTAACACTAACCCTAACCTTATCTGGTAACACTAACCCTAACCTTATCTGGAAACACTAACCCTAACCTTATCTGGAAACACTAACCCTAACCCTATCTGGTAACCCTAACCCATATCTGGTAACACTAACCCTAACCCATATCTGGTAACACTAACCCTAACCCTACCTGGTAACCCTAACCCTATCTGGTAACACTAACCCTATCCCTATCTGGTAACCCTAACCCTAACTGGTAACCCTAACCCTAACCCTATCTGGTAACCCTAACCCTATCTGCCCGAGCCTGGAAAACACCTGTATGACACGAGCACTGTGCTAAAGCCTCACTTTTCATTTCTCCTCTGTCCTGCTATCTCTCACAACTTTTGCAGTAAGAAAAGCAGAGATCGGGCAATAAAACCTTGTATATTGGCCGTGAATCACCACTGATTAGAGAAGGACATGTACAGATGACTGGTCCCTGTATGACAGAAGGCTTTCACACTGGGTGGGAAACACAGCCAATTCGACACTCTGCGTTCATAAAGACCACATGTACATGCATGTGTGAACCTGACGTGTGTGAACCTGACGTGTCAACACACTGGCACTCAGTGTTTCACTGATTAACCGAACTCTCCTGCTACAAGTTCAACTGTCATTATCTAAATGACGCAAGACTCAGGTGAGGAGCACATCTCATAAATTTATCAGGAATGACATCTACAGTCATTTGTATTGATGCTGAACGAATAGTCCAACAGGCCTGACAGATAAAACAAAACAGGCTCTCAAAACATTTAGCTAATGGAGTCACTGTTGGCTTTACAAAATGACAGTGTAACACTCTGTGGTTCTTTGCCCTGGTTTTTTTTAACAGTGCTCGGCACAATTCCACTTTGGAACACCAGATCATAAGGATTTGGAAAAAAATGGAATTAATTGCGCAGTAGGTTTCCACTTATTCAAACGGAGCGTTTCTAATTTCCTTCTGTAGATAAACCCCAAGTCCACCTCTCCTCACCACACTGGTGACTAAATCACTACCCTCCTCCTTTAACCCCCCCCCCAACCGGTGCAGGTGCTTTCAACCACACAGACAGTCCCTACCTGATAGCTCAGTGGGCTTCACTCTGCATCCAGATGTGCTGGAGTCCAGAGAGAAAGAGGAAGAGGACTGTACCATCAGGAGAGGGATGGGGGGATGACTGCCCAGAGGATGCTCTTTGCCCCTAGGCCTCAATGGGCCCAAACGTGAACCTCTCCCTACATACCTGGAACTCAACCATGTTAATGGGTCCCTCTTGGAGGCTCGCTCTTTCTCTGTTCTCTCTCTGTCCCTCTTTCTTTGTTCTCTCTTTCTTTCTCTCTTTCTCTGTTCTTTCCTTCTCTGTTCTCTCTCTATCCCTCTTTCTCCGTTCTCTCTCTCTTTCCTGGTTTTTCCAAAACTCACATCAGACCTTTTCACTCCCTTCTCCCCTCCTCCCTCTTCTCTATCTGGATCTGTGTTCTCCGGCTAACTGTGCTGAATCTTAAACCACACACCTCAGTCTGTGTTCAGACCTGTTCTTATCCAGACATATCTGTTTCGCTGTCTCCCTCTGTCATCTACTTTCTCCCTTTCTGTTTCTCTTTAATTCTGCACTCTGTATGTCTGTAACGCCCCCTCTCTCTCTGTCTCACACACACACACTCGCGCGCACGATTGCATATGCAAGCCCAGCGGCACAAACACCCGGGCCACCCACCCTCACATCATGCCCCCCACACTGCCACCCACCCTCCCCTCATGCCCCCCACACTGACACCCACCCTCCCCTAATGCCCCCCACACTGCCACCCATCCTCCCCTCATGCCCCCCACACTGCCACCCACCAGCGCTCCTTTGGTGTAATTCAGCACTACAGCCATCAAAGGCCTGATTAAATACTGTGGTGTCATGTTAGGAGTTCAGATTCACTGCAGCAAATGTGATCCGGGAGCCGAACACCTGCACATTCATAAGTCACTCAGGCAATAATGAGAGTGTTACCAAAGGCACATCACACACTCTTACACCCTAACGAGATCGCCACGGTAACACACAGCAAGGCAGGCGGTGGCTGCTGTATGGGGAGGAAGGCATCTGGATTTAAGGGAGCAGCACAAGCCCAGGTTGCTACGACGACACCACGGGGGGGAGCAGAGGACAGTGTTACATCATTATCTGAGAGGTGTTACTGCTATTATCAGTTCCAGCTGGAGACAGAAACACCTTATAACACACACACACTCACACACACACACACTTTTCAGAGAAACACTTTTCTGTTGCATCTTTCCTGTTCCTTCAGTACTTGATCTCTCTCTCGAAGGCCAAACACAAGTACCGAATGTAACTGTAGCAACTAGCTACTATATACATCAGTTCAAATCAACGCACAGTTTTCTTTTTTTGAAGCCTCGATTAGCATTTTTGTCCCTTGGTGCTTCACTACTTAAGATCCCAAAAACCCAATAAAAAACAAACAAACGCCCCATATCTCCTGTCATCAGCTGTGACTTCAGTGGTTCAGCAGCTCTGTATTCAAACACAATGCACTGATTGAATTCAGTTAAGAATTTAATCACATATAAAGTAACCTGAGAAAAATATAAAATAATTGATCGCTACATTATTATACTGGTAATGATGTACATGTAATATATATGTAAATGATGTAATCCTGCCCTAATGATGCAGATCAGAATTCTAGCTTTTACTGATCATGTCTGATATAATTGTGCTACGTTCATAATATGCAAAATATTATTATTACTGCAGACATGGGAGGGATGTAATATACAATATATTATATATACATAAATGTGATTCACGTGAGTGACTGTGTTTTTTAGAAGAGTTTAGCACATTATGTGAAATGAATAGTCTCCTGGAAGGCCATGCTGTGTGTGTGTGTGTGTGTTCGCGTATGTGTGTGTGTGTGTGTATGAGTGTATGTATGGGTGTATGTGTGTGTGTGCGTGTGTGTGTATTTACGTGTGTGTGTTTGTGTGTGTGCATGTGTGTCCCCACGGACTGTTCCTTGTCCCTCTCTCTCCAGGCTGCACCTGTCTATGTCATTAGGACTTTCACTAATGAATCACTGAGGTGCCTCTCTCTCATATTTTCAGTCCTGCAACATCTGTGCTCCTACACTCAAGCACACAAAATTAAAGAAGAACACAGATGCTCTCAGCTATGTGCAATCAACCCATTATCTCTATCTATCTATCTATCTATCTACCTGTCTGCCTGTCTGTCAATCTGTCTGCTAGTCTGTCTCTCTTTCATAAATTCTTTCATGGCATTATGTCATAAAATGTAACTTGATCTGGGTATTATATATTGCCTGAATCACATATAGAGCCATTTAAAACAATGTACATATAGAGGTGTTTATAATAAGGTACATATAGAGGTGTTTATAATAAGGTACATATAGAGCTGTTTATAATAAGGTCTTACAGACACTCTTTCCTACTGCTGCTCATACTTTCATTCATTCATGGTGTGTTTCAGTTGCAGGTTCATGCTCTCTCACTTTGGTCCTTCTTATTGAATCCCCTGTCTGGTTCAAATGTATATTCTATCCTACTTACTGGCTAGGATACATTCTGTGAGTAAACAAGAAAACACTTTGGTAAGTCACTCTGGATTAGAGCATCTGCTAAATGCCTTAAATGTAAATTTAAATTGATTATTTTTAGCACGTTTGAGCAGGTATAATTTGTAGTGCTCTATAACTACATTGATCACCTCTTATATGTTCAAGCATGGAAGTCTTGGAAGTGGACAGTTATGCCTTCTGTGAGCTGTGTCTGATTTAGATCCTGTACACTCTTCAGGAATGTGGAGGGTTTTTACTTAAGGGCATGGCAGACACATTAACCCTAACCTTAACCCTAACCCAATAACCCTAACCTTAACCCTAACCCTAACCCAGCAGCCAGTGGTGTGTTCACTGTGTACAGAATCTGAGCAGAACATCTGTTGGTTTGCTGGTGTCTTGCTGTTGGAGACTGGTGACGTCCACCTCTCCACAAATCCGCTAGATTTCCACATCATGGCCCGGCATCTTACATCCTTCCACACAAATATGTAAACAGGAGCCTGTGCCAGCATCCATAGCTCCAACCGTTTGGGAATCTAATGTACAATCCCTAACCCTAACCCCAACTCTAACCCTAACTCTAACCCTAACTCTAACCCTAACCCTAACCCTAACTCTAACCCTAACTCTAACCCCATCACTCAGCCTACAATTTTAAATTAGCCTACATGAACGTGCTGCAAAGCCACCAGGAACATGGAGAGATGATCCACTAACATGCTAACTAAGGTTAACTAAGGTTAACTAACTAACCCCATCCCCCCATACACCCGGCCCCAGAAGCTCTTAACACGTTACTTCACAACGTCCCTGTTAGGTGTCCTCCATTCAGAAAGACTTCTGTTTCCCATCTGACACGACTAAGCCCTCTGTTTTTGTCTGAGCAGACAGTCAGATGCCTGCCAACACTAACAGACTGGGAGAGGACCAAGGCAGGCGAACTACAAAGGCATTAGTAGAACAACGGCCCTGCCGAAGAATTCCTGGAGAACAATGATCGTCTTGCCCCCATATTAGCTTTTTCTTTTTTCTGCTCTGATTGTTATTCATCCCTCACTGGATGTGCATCTCTCACATGGTTTATTTCGTTTAGCAGTCAGTTCAGTTATGGATGGACCTCTAGAGAAGTTCTAGTGTCAGAGTATTTTAACATAACTCACTCTATAAATTTAGCATAGTATTTTAGCATAACTCACTCTATAAAGCTGCTATTTTCATTGGATGCTGGACATGGCAAACTCTCTCTTCCACTCCTCCCCCTCCAAAAAACCCTCTTCATTGGGTCTCCTTTTTATTGTACCTTTCATCAAAAGCCAGAGTCAGAGAGGCTGGTCAGATCTTTATTAATTAAATGAATGAGTAATGAGTGATTTATGGTGCATTTCTTTCGTGTCAAGCACAGCAGAACGCGTTTCATCAGGTTGCCGCGGCGTTCTTAAGTAGCGGCTACGTGGAATAAAGAGACCTTTCATTGGGGAGCCTGTGGTGTGGCTGGGATGGAGGTGCAGAGCCGTTGTTCTTTGTCTGAGGCCCTCACAGTTCTCGCCCGCCTTTCTTGGCATCATGGCACGAAGGCCATCCTCTCCAAATCAGAGCAGCCCCTTTCCAGCTCCTCTCTTGGCTTCCCCCTGAAACTCCACACTTTGCCAAGAACCGATGTGTGTGTGTGTGTGTGTGTGGAGTGGTAGGGGTGAGTGGGTGTCGGTGGGGGATATCGTAATGTAGAAAACACATCGAACACACCGGGCGCCCTGTTCATGGTTTGGGCTTCTCTGGCTCTCCCGGACAACCTTTGCGCTGTGCTCTCTCAGCTCCACATCGCGCATGTCATCAGCACCAGTAAGATCCTGACGAGTCGTCTGCATTTTTGCGGTCCTGCATGGGCTAATCACCTCGCGTGGAATGGAATGCGCATCTCTCTGTTTCAAGTACATCTCATTTGTCAATCCTGAGCCGGGGCTCCAGCCATTAGTTCTGTGTAAACAATGACACTGCAAGTGTAGGGAAAATAATATAGGGGCCTCCTCGGTGGAAATGATAAGAGCTTGTTTATGCATTGTTTCTAAGTGAGGGTAGGCAGGGTAACATGAAACATAATAGCAGATTTAGTTTCTTTTATTTAAAAACTCTTCTGAAACCATTCTTGTTTTTAACAAGAGTTAAATCTCACTGTGTCATGGGCCACAATTTAACTGGTGTTAATTAGATAAGCTTGTTTAATTAGATAATAAGATTAGATAATAAGCTTTGTTTAATTAGACAGAACTAATCATGTATGTATCCTTTCACTTATGAAGCCTTTTGAGGCTCCTCATCTCTCTAACAATCTCCCAGTAGAGGACCCTCTACAGTTCCTCTGGATTTTAATTTGACACTGTTGGTATAATGACATTGAACTACAGCCTGATGGAAGTCATGCTGTCCTACTTCATGTTCAAAACTGACCCACACTGATAATCACTGAGCCTAACCCTAACCCTAACCCTTAGCCCAGTGCGGTGGGGCACTAGGTGTGTTGGCGGAGTCACCACGCCAAGTGCCCACATGAATCAGAGGTGCCAAGAGCCTCCCCTCCAAGCGTGGCAGCAGTCCACTTGGCATGAAGCAGACTGCATGGGTTTATTTCATAGGGGCATAACATTTTCTCATACCTCCAGCAACACGTGACCTCACACATCTGTGAGGTCACGTGTCGTTGGCGGTATGAGAATAGATACTATCCTGCTCAGAGCAGCAATCTGGTTCAGTCAAACGGAATGTACACCTCTGGAAGATCAAGAAACATAATGTTCCTTCTATCATTCTACTATACACAAAAGCACAAATAATCCCACTCCAAAGCGCTTTGGTGTTAATCAGGGTAAAGTGTCACGCTGGTGATATATATCGCAAAGCTCTGGCATTCAAAACACTATACAACACATGTTCAGCTTATCAAACAGAGCTGCTGGAGGCCTGAACCCACACGGCAGCATTTACCAATCGGCCGTGTAGTAGAAGGGGGTTCATCTGGGTTCACCTGCAGGAGCCCATTAGAATGGCAAAGGTGCTGCTGTTGCCTCAAGAGACGGGATCCTCTGCAAGGGCCGAGAATCAGAGAGTGTGTGTGGAGTGTGTGTGGACACGACTCGGTCCGAGAATCAGAGAGTGTGTGTGGACACGACTCTGTCCGAGAATCAAAGAGTGTGTGTGGAGTGTGTGTGGACTTGGTCCTAGCTCTCTGAGTATCATTTAGCCTCAACACACTTGGAACAGCCAGACCTAGTAGGACCAGAAGCCCCTGCTGCATTTAGCTTTTCTTAAGCAGCTTCTAATAAGGTCCTTGGGGTTAAAACCTGCTTTAGGGGTTTGGGGTGGGGGATGGGCTCATTAGTCCTAGTCATATCACTTGTTGAAATTTGCTCTCGTTTAGAAGAATGGACGTAGACAAAGCATGTGGTGAATGTTTACTCTGAGCTTGTCCAAATGTCAGGGAACTGATCCATGGGGGAAATTAGTTGTTCAGCCTATGGAGCCCCAAAACTGCCAGAATTCCAGTGCCTTAGAACACAAAAAGCACATTTGCAAACAACCTAATGACGTCAGTATAAGAGTGTAAGTACACTCACAAACTACACCTCAAAAAAAGAGACAAGCATCCATGCTTTAATGTTATATAATAAATACAATTTCATCTGTGCAATAAATGTTCTAAGACTTAAAATAAGAATGAATTGTAAAAATTCTGTAATTAATAATGCTAATAGTGATTAGCCTTTAAACACTTCGTGACACAATGGTCTTTGTTTTACCCCAAATAATTCGCTTAAACTTCTTAAACCAAACCTTAAACCTTCAGAAAACCTTTCAAGATAGATTTACACCCCCCTCCCAAAAGAAAAGAAAAGAAATATCTATCATCACATCTGTATTAAGAGTAATAAGAGCATGGTTGAACATTCATACATTTTTCTCACAAACAAAACAAATACGTAGTTAAAGGCAAAACAAGAACAAATGTTATTGTGATTAGATATCCATCGTTGTGACATTCCTGCTTTTTATACACACTGAACACGAACCCTAACGACATCAGGCTGGTGAAGCGTTGTGGACGTACCCCCTAGTATCGCTGTTTTCTTTTGCAATAATAGATGTGTGGTTTTAACTGACTTTAGACGTTGTTATTCAAATCGTTGTAGATAGTGGGGGAACTTTTTCACATATGATCAACAAGCAGTTATACGCAAAGTTTCAAACACTTTTCTGTCAATTGTGTATCTGTAAGAAAATGTAGGCTAGAAGGATCAAATCGACCCCCTGAAAGTTGTCAGATTAGTAAGGTTTAACCATGTGGCCCAGTTTACTGGAGTACCAGATGGAGACTACGGAAATACCTGAAGCTTCCGCTGCCTTGAAAATCCCTCTTACTCTGTCAGACGAGCACTTTATGGTAGGGATCGGCTCCGCGTTTACACTCCACTCCTTTCCCAGCAGGGGTGCGCCCTCAGAGCCGCATGGTTCACCGCGGAGACGACCTCCAAGCCATAGATGTCAGAGGTCGATGGTCCCTCAGGGAACCAGTGGCGACACCCCAGGAGCTGGGACGCCAGACACATGCAGGAGACTAACGGGGATGGAGCTTGGAACACCAGACGTCCTAAAGCAGTGAATGAACACACAACAGCCAACACTCAAAACAGTTACAGTGACACTGCACTCCTGCATAGGGGAAAACTGAATCATACCACTTTTTTGGACCAAGTGATGCTATCCAGAAACACTGAGCTTTTTCTGATCTGGGGCTCAAATATCTATTCACTGGTGGAAACGTGATTTGTGATAGTGAGCTAAGCGAACTCACAGGGAAACCAAAGACCTCTGCTGTGATCCTTTATGGAGAAACATGCAATCGAGAAAAAAACCGAAGTACAAACACAGTGTTATGAACTCGCTCATAAACCACATCCATGACCAATCCCAGGACAGCACGGCTTAGTCAAACCACAACCTCAGTCTCGGCCCTGTCACCCCGGCCGCCCCAAACTTCTCCTTTAGTGTCAAGGAATTGGATTAGACCATTTTGTTCATATTATGTCTGGAGCTAAATGGATGGCTAGTTAGAGTGATGGATGAACATTTCCTGCAAAGAGTCTCTCCATGTGACACACACCAATACATCATTTTTATTAGCTACAGCTCAGCTGCTCACTGCTGATCACCACTAAAAGAAATTCAGCGCCACATGGCAAATCACAATCTGCATTTGCATATTGAACACCCCATTACTTTAAACCATTTTAAATAATTTCATTTAAGGGAAAAATTGTATTACACATGTAGGAGATCTCATACTGTGTTGGACCCAGCAAGAACATTGATTTCATACACTTTAGGTAGTTTCAAGAACATTTTAAGAAGTAGCAACTGGAAGAAACAACACAGACTTTGATTCTGTTAAAAATTTGAACAGAATATCCTTATTTGTTTGTTTATTTTGTTTGTTTGTTAAAGACCAATCATCATTAGATTGAAGAGTTTACATGTTAAACTTGTGTTCCTTAATGTGGTGAAACAAACAAACAGGTATAACAGTTGCATGAAGATGTTTTGGTCTCGCTTTGTTAAGAGAGCAGCTTTATTGAACAGGGAAGGTCAAGTTGGGATTTGAAGCCTGACAAGGGGATTGAGGTCCCACACTAACACTGTGGAGCTCAGGGTCTGTTCTATTGAGGTCCCACACTAATACTTTGGAGCTCAGGGTCTGTTCTATTGAGGTCCCACACTAACGCTGTGGAACTCAGGGTCTGTTCTACTGAGGTCCCACACTAACACTATGGAGCTCAGGGTCTGTTCTATTGAGGTCCCACACTAGGTGTGGAGTAGGGGTGGGATAGGTGTGGGGTAGGTGTGGGGGTGTTGGCACTTACCTTGTCTCTTAAGTGGACGCTCATTGCTCACAATCACCCTAGAAAAGGCTTGAGACACTGTTTTACTGTATGGTTCTGTGCAGTTTTGTGTGGTTCTGTGCAGTTATGTTTGGTTCTGTGTGGTTCTGTGCAGTTCTGTGCTGGCAGGGTGGTAGGCGTTTGGTCTACTTCTACACATTGTCTAATTGGAGTAGCTCCAGAGATAAGAACTGTCCTCATCATCAAGGGACTGTATCTTATTCAAACAATGTCTACAGTTAATCTTATTTTCATGAACAGAAATACAGCGAGTCTTAGGTCTGTTAACTGATTAAAATAAAGCCACACCTCACCTGGCCTCATGCCATGATTTAGTTTCAAGCATAGGCCCAAGTTACTGCACAGAGGAGTTTTTACATTTAATGCATAGCACTGTGATTACTCCTTCCTCACGCAGTAGGATTTAACTGGAACAGGACATTTATTGTCGTAATATTTACAGTGGAACTCGGGCTCATACTAACTGAGGTGTATTAAGCATGCATTTTAGAGGCTGTAGTATGATTTCAGGTCTGGGCTGTTTCCCTTTACTGCCTTTAGGAATGAAGCACAGCTACTGAGGCCCAGGAAGGGCTGGGAAGGTTTAAATCACAGCACCACTCCACGTGAGCTTTCCTACAGATCCCTGGAGGGGAAACCAGCTGGTCTCTCCATAACTAAAGCTCAGTTTGGGCGTCTGTGTTGCCGCGAATCGCTAATCCTTCCGTGATGACAAACTGTTAAACTTTTCCGCTTGTTCTCAATTCTTAAACGAAATCAGCCCACACAAAGTCTTAATGGGGGGTTTTATATGACCGGTGTCTGACTACAGCGCCACGGAGTCCTGGACGGTAACAAGGTTAAATAAAGACTTCAAGGGAATGTATTTAATCAAACGTATAGTACATGGACACTGTAATAATTTTCACAGTATTAGTAGTTATAGATAGTTTAGTGTTTCAGGTTGGTTTTAATAGCTAGAAGTACATACTCTCCCTCTTTCACACACACACACACACACACACACACAGAAAGATAAGCACTAAACGAATCTGAATACACAATCCCAACATCAATTTTACACCTACAGCATTGAAGTAACTCTTAAACCACAGCCCCAAGCTAAAACCTTCACGCCCCCAAACTGAAACGTTCAATTAGCGCGCAGCTACTCCACATTCTTCAGTAACGAAGAGCTCAGAGGATGGGGGGAGAAAACGTGTATTTGCATCACTGAGCACCTTGAGGGCTGCCTCACCTGCCTGCAAGGCCATGTTGTCTGAGGGGCTGCTCACCATGCTGGTGTATTTATGCACATGGGCCTGTATGTGTAAACAGCATAAACTAATGTGGATGTGTTCCTTGGATTATTTCTGTTCTTCATGTCAAAATGATGTTTTAAACAAGGTTATTTAACACACACACACACACACACACACACACACACACACACACACACACACATTCCTCACTTAAATTATTCATGATCTTAGACCAGTATATTTTGAAACGTGAAAGATTCAGAACATAATTTACCACTTACATTAAATTAATCCATCTCATTATTCATAAAATGAGTACAGCCAGGTGTCTTTAAAAGCAGAGGTTGGCAACTGCTCTTCAAGATGAACAAACCCACAGGCTTTTCTTACTTCCATAATACATCTCTGTTCAACAAAGATACTTTACCAGACCAGAATGAAGCCTGGGCCAGTCGATATGGGACTAATTTGAAACATCTCTACCTCTGTGGCAATGAGAACATAACATAACATAACACAAACTCAGCATAACACAACACAAACACAACATAACACAATATAAACACAACACAAACACATCATAACACTGCGTAACACAACATAACACAGCATAATATAACAAACACAATACAACACAAACACAGCATAACACAACATAACACAAAATAACACAACACAAACACAGCACAACACAACATAACACAACACAAACACAACACAACACAAGGAAATGCTCTTGTGTAACTGAAATGGATCGTATCATGAGAATATAGTGGAAGCTGCAGTGAGTATAGAGATATTCAACGTAATATAGTGGAAGCTGCCGTGAGTATAGAGATAATCAACGTAATATAGTGGAAACTGCCGTGAGTATAGAGATATTCAACGTAATTTAGTGGAAGCTGCCGTGAGTATAGAGATATTCAACGTAATATAGTGGAAGCTGCCGTGAGTATAGAGATATTCAACATAATATAGTGGAAGCTGCCGTGAGTATAGGGATAATCAACGTAAGCCAACGCATTTGCGATTTCTAGTGACGATGACCCATAAATTCAACGGCAAGTTTTCACACGCTACATTTGTGAGTGTGCATTGTGTTAACCTAAACTGAGGTTTAATGAGAGAAAAATACTCTCGTTAAACAAAGTGTTCAGGGTTTTCATATGACATCTGTAGTTGAAGAGTCATGATGTTCCCTTTCAGATAATTAATAAAAAGAAACTTTCAGGAAGGGATCTTCCTGTATTTTTGTAGAAATATGGACCATTACCATTTGACAGCAAAAACTCTAGTCTCTAGTATCAAGACTAGTTTGTGGCAAATTAGCTCTGCAATACAGAAACACATGCTGGAATCACTTCAGGCTGTTTTTCTGAGCCATGCTGTTTTATTGTGAGTCCTCCTTTCCTGAAAAACCACTCGAACACACAATCATTAGCAGTGTGGCCCTGTCAGACGTACTCCCTACGTCTTTCAAAAGGTTCAAGCTGTGCTGCTGTGACCCTCTATACTTTAAGAAATATACTACAATATATGAATTCACTGGGTTGTTTTATATATTCCACTGCAATTAACATAATATGCTAATATGATACCATTCATGGGAGAGTTAGGTGTGAGGGTCTGGTGGAAGGACGGGCCTTGGTGTTCTGATCTTCAACTACTGAAACTGGATCTCAGAACGTGGAACATGACCTCTCTGGTAGGAAAGGGGCCTGAGCTGGTGTGTGAGGTTGAGAGATATAGCAACTAGATATAGTTGGGCTCACCTCAACACCCAGCATGGACTCTGGAAAAGGCTCCCTCGAGAGGGGCTGGATTTTAATCCATTCTGGAGTTGCCCATGGTGAGAAGCATCGGGAAGGTGTGAGCTTGCTCATAGCTCCCTGGCTCACTGCCTGTACATTGGAGTTTGCTCCAGTGGGCGAGAGGGTTGCTTCCCTGTGCCTTCAGGTTGGAGAACAGGCTCTGACTGTTGTTTGTGCCTATGAACATAATAGCAGTTTGGAGTATCCAGCCTTCTTGGAGCCCTTGGAGGAGTTACTAGAAAGTGCCCCCTCTGGGGACTCCATCTTCTTGCTGGGAGACTTCAATGCTCATGTGGACAATGACAGTGGTACCTGGAACGGTGTGATTGGGGGGAATGGCCCTCTGATCTGAACCCAAGCAGTGTTTTGTTATTAGATTTCTGTGCTCGGGTTTGTCCATAACAAACATATGTTCAAACACAAAGGTTTGAAGACAGGAGTGGAGCTGTCAACCAATCACCACCTAGTAGTGAGTTGGATAAGATGACGGGTGAGAATGCCTGACCTGGCAGAACCAAACATATCATGAGGGTTTGCTGGAAACATCTGGCAGAGCAACCTGATGTTCAACTCCCACATCTGACAAAGCTTCGACCACATCCCAAGGGAGGCTGGAGACATTGAGTCTGAGTGGGCCTTGTTCTGTGCCTCCATTGTCGATGCAGCTGATCAGAGTTGTGGCTGCAAGGTTGTCGATGCCTGTCAGGGCAGCAATCCCTGAACCCAGTGATGGACAACTCAGGTAAAAGAGGCCATCAAGCTGAAGAAAGAGTCCTATCGAGCCTGGCTGGCCTGTGGGACTCTGGAGGCAGCCGATAGGTACTGAAGGACCCAAGCAGAAGCAAGTTCGATTGTTGCCAAGGCAAAAACTCGGGTGTGGGAGGAGTTTGGTGAGGCTGGCGCCGAGAAGGTTCTGGCAAACTGTCAGGCGACTCAGGAGAAGGAAGTAGTTCCTAAACAACACTGTATACTGTGAGACTGACATGCTGCTGACTTTGACTGGGGATGTCATTGGGTGGTGGAAGAAATACACAGAAGACCTTCTCAATCTCTCTTTGCTTAGGCTGCTGTCCCTGCGACCTGGACAAGGATAAGCAGTGAAATATGAATGGATGGATGGATGGATATGAAATTAACGTTTTTGTAGTAGTACTGATAAACTAGCGCATAAAGTCATTTTAATCATATCTCCTTTATTGGTTCTGTGTGTTGGCCTGGATGAGTGTTTGTGTTTCTGCATACTGTTGTATGTTTTATCTCTTAATAATGATGTTGCCCTCACTGGGCATACAATAACAGTACAATAACAATTCAATAAAAATACAGTAACAATACAATAATAATACAATAACAATACAGTAACAATACAATAACTCAACAAATGTTCTAGGGTTATTTTCCCTTAAAATCAAATGATAGCCATATTTACAGGATGGTGTATCTGTAACATCTCTATCTAAACCTTATAACTCCTGGCTTGGGGTTGGCAGGCCGGATGAGGTGGGGGGACTGGATCTCCAACCAAACAATTTATTCACGTTTGTTGTGTGCTTGAATAAAAAAAACTTGGACAGTTCCAGTAATCTGAAAAAAGTCTCATGTTCCCTTCATTTTTCATCTAGTTTGGTGTCTTTTTCAAAATAAGCTGGATATTTGTTTCTAACATGTGAACAGATCAGATACCTGTTAGATAAAGGAACCCAAAACCAGACCAATGCTTTTATTCTGACAGTACAAGGACATGCTCACTGTATATATCACTGTATATATCACTGTATATATTACTGTGTATATCGCTGTATATATCACTGTATATATCACTATATATTACTGTATCTATTACTGTATATATCACTGTATATATTACTGTATATATCACTGTATATATCACTATATATATATTACTGTGTATATCGCTGTATATATTACTGTATATATCACTGTATATATCATTGTATATATTACTGTGTATATCGCTGTATATATCACTGTATATATTACTGTATCTATTACTGTATATATCACTGTATATATTACTGTATATATCACTGTATATATTACTGTATATATCATTGTATATATTATACAGTAATATATATAATAATACAGTAATATATATATGTATTACTGTATATATCACTTTTATATATCACTGTATATGATACTGTACAGACCTACTGAATGGCAAATTCATTACAGCAGCAACAGTGTGGACCAACATTTTCATGCCCTCTTCTTCTTCCTCTTCCTCTTCCTCCTCTTCTCACATGTCATGTGGATGATATTTGTACTTAAATCCCGTCACAATTTGCTTTAGAAATTCCACATATTGAATTTCGCTTAATTTGAACGACAAAGCTCATTCGATGTTGCAAACATCTGCAGCTATAATTGTGGTGATTGTATCTCTGTTTATAATTGTGGTGATTGTATCTCTGTTTGGAGTGCTTGGCTTGTTGTTGCTATGTTATTTTATAGATATAAATCATATGTAGAAGAGAAACTCACAAAAGCTGCACAGTGTGTGTGTAGGAAAGCTTTACTTCTTTTAGCAGAAGTTTCAGTCCCATCTGATAACTCATGACAGGTATTATTGGTATCTAATTATAATACATTTTGCCTATATTTGAAGCAGTGTTGGTCTTGTCTGCTGAAGTGGGTTGTGCCTAGGGTTAGGGTTAGGGCTAGGGTTAAGGTTGTGGCTAGGGTTAGGGTTAGGGTCACAGTTTTTGCTTGTCTTTACCTCTCAATGTATTTGAGAAGTATAAATCTAAACTGCCCGCAGGCTTTCCGAACAGGACTTACCTCAGAGATGTCCCGTGTTCCTGTGCCACAGAGATGTCCTGCGTTCCCGTGCCTTCCACCAGAAGGAGGCCAGTCTGTGCTTTTTTTGCCAGGTCTTAGCACAGTGAGGGCCTGATATATGAGCGTGTAGTTCCAGAGTCACTCCCCACACTCTCACCCCTCCACACATGGCCTTTATTAGCTCTGCACTCCGACTGTAAATTCCAAGGCCGGCCGCTGAGAGAGGAAACAGTATCCCATTGGGAGTGTAGGTGGCCCTGGGATGGACAGGAGACAGGAGGGGTCCCACCCCCTCACTGGCCTCTGCTCATGACATGGTGCACATGCCTTTGAAGGGGGATTCGGGGAGGTGATCTTGGGAAACGGGGGAGGTGGGGGTTAAGAATCTTGGAGACTATTGTTAGTGAGAGGATAGGCTACCCACATGTGGCTCGCCCTAGGGGGAGAAAGGAGTGGGAATCTGTGTGTGTGTGTGTGTGTGTGTGTGTGTGTGTGTGTGTGTGTGTGTGTGTGTGTATGTGTGTGTGTGTGTGTGTGTATGCATTAGTGCAGCTCTCCTTTATTGCTGTTCCCGAAAATAATGACAGAAACAACCTAGCATGCTTTGTAGTATCTGTACCCTCCTAAATCTTCTCACGTGACTCCACTGATCTGTTCACTTCACTGGCTTCCTGTAGCTGCTCATATCAGATTTAAAACTCTGGTACTTTGCCTACAAAGCCAAATACGAACCTGCTCCCTCCTACTTGATGGTCGAAACCTGATCTGTACACCGAGCCCTTCATGCTTCAAGTATGGCCTGGCTTGACCCGCCATCCTTCAGGGTTCATGGAAGACAAGGCTATTCTCATCGAGGCTCCCCTTCGTCCTGGAACGCACTTGATGGAATGAACTTCTGCTGGCTGTGTCTGAATGAACATCTGCTGGCTGAAGATCCGAGTCCCTTCCAAGTCTTCAAATGCAACTGCAGACTCATCTTTTTGGAAAAAGCACTAAACCTGATCATGCACTTTTACTAAACCTGATCATGCACTTGTAAGAAGATTATATATTTGCAACTGTCTTGTTTAGTAATTGCTCTTCAAATGGCTGTATTCTGTAGTATTATATCATAATGTAACACTGTATCTGTAGTATTGTATTGTATTGTAATGTGTCATGTTCATTGGATCCCTAGCTACAGCGGTTTTACAGAATATACATATAAAATTAATACAGAAATTAAATTCAGAGCAAAATAAGTTTACCAAACATTCCCATCTTCCCTAAACCCAAATGCTCACATCATAATTTCCACCAGTAGTCATGCTTCTCAATTTCATCCCATTCCTCAAAATAATGAGCTGGTATCTTCCACATAGTTCTCCTCTGTCATTGGTCAAATAGTTACATTAAACATGACATTTTTATCCTAAATAAAGTACGTATTCTCAATTATTCCTGTACAACCTCCCACAGCCTATAAACTGCTATACTGGGGTTAGAAACTCCAAATTTCAGTTCTGATACATTTTAAGATGATTAAAACCCAGTCAGGCAGATAAGTGATGGGTAGATTTAGATTTAGAACAAGCAAAGACATCACGATTAGCACATATTCCACAAAAACAATTATAACGTTTTCATATCTCTCTGAGAAATACAGCAATGGGAGCAAAATGTAACTATAACCACACCAACTACAGTGGGAGGAAGAAATTACTCACAATACTAATTCTGGACCCAAATATGTAAGATCTATTTCCACATGATCACCTGCACCAATTTACAACTCACAGTAATATAAAATCCTTCACAGAACTCATTAGATTGCACATAAGATGTATTAAAAGTAACAAAGTCTAAATGGTCCTTGAAAAGGGAGGTGGTGGCAGGCAAAAAACAAACAAAAAATAGGTATTTTTTGAGTTCCTGTTTGTGCTACCTAAGGGTACTTTAGTAGACAACTATGGGTACTTTAGTAGACAACTAAGGCAGTTTTGTAAGTTCCTCTGGATGGAACATTGTGTAAATGTAAAAAGTGTAAATGTATTCTGAATAAATGTATCCATAAGTGTAAATGTATTCTCCTATCTGAATAAATGTATTCTGCTATCTGAATAAATGTATTCTCCTATCTGAATAAATGTATTCTCCTATCTGAATAAACGTTTGCCCACAGGTCATTTAAACGTCTGTCTATGACCTATCAATGTGACAATCATAATTAGACGGAGTCATTGGAAGTCATGACCCTTGACATTGAAGCTTATAGCACCCACTTCTCCCTGCTGGGTCAGGTTACATGCGAATGCCCTCTGACCTCCACCCCTCCCCCACTGGTCTGCCTGTAAACAGGAAGAAATGTTGACAACTTGTGGCAACATATAGTCATGATGTAGTTTATAGTCATGATGTAATTCATAGTCATGATGTATAGTCATGATGTAATTTATAGTTATGATGTAGTTTGTAGTCATGATGTAATTTATAGTTATGATGTAGTTTATAGCCATGATGTAGTTTACAGTCATGATGTAATTTACTGGCACTTTGGCAATCCATTTTGGTAGTCATGATCACACATGTTGGTGATCACACATCACATAATTAGCACTGTAGTTGTATCTTATGACTGTACCATATACAAGTTATGCAAATACATTTCACATTTATACATTGTTGCTGTATATTATAAATAAGTATTAGTTATTGTACTGTATAAGTATTATAAATAAGTATTAGTTATTGTACTGTATAAGTATTATAACTAAGTATTAGTTATTGTACTGTATAAGTATTATAACTAAGTATCAGTTATTGTACTATATAAGTATTATAAATAAGTATTAGTTATTGTACTGTATAAGTATTATAACTATTACTTATTGTAGTTCAGTAAAATAAGCTAAACTTGTTGTGGCTTAGCACTGAAAATTTGCTGCACCCTTCAGTTGCAAGCAGTGAATTCATCAGATTTCTTTAAAAACATTTTCAAAACAAAAACACTGACTCAGATTTCTCCTGACACAGCAATCCAAAAGCTGTTGACTCTGTGTGGTTTCAGTTCCTGAGAAGATGTGGGTCTGAACCATGACTTACTGAACCACTCTCATGTCTGAACAGTGGTGCTGCAGAAAGTAGCAGGCTGACTCAGTATTCCTGTAGTTCCAGCCTCAGCTTTAAAGTTTCACTGGGAAATGTAGTTGTCAAAGCCTTTGAATGACCACATCATCGCTCATTTGTTCACCAAAAGAGAAAACCACACCAGCTGCCCAGTTTTTCTCTTATAACACTGAAAACAGTGTTGTATTTTTACAACTGCTGAAAAGCGAAGCTGGAGTCTAAAATATATTCTATGTCTGTGCAGCAACAATTGTTTACTGACAGGAAACACAATCTCTAACACACTCTCCATTATAAGAAAGCTTTTATATTTTTATTTATTTTGCTGGGCAAGTCACTGAATTACTATGTGAGGCATTTAGTTACGTAACAGTGTCAATCTGGACTTTAGCAAAAAAAAAAAAAAAAAAACGTTCCAGTATACGTGACACATTCTATCAGCTTTTGACAGAGTAAATTATGGAACCTGTCAGTGAGAAACGATGTATAGCTGAATGAAATACCTTAGAAACAACAGAGAGCAGGTTATATCACAAACACAGAGCCAAACAGGGAACAACTTGTCTTAATTATTGTATGAAAAGACATGTTTCACTGATGAGCCTGTTTGGCATCCTGATGTACTTTGTCTAAAACATGTAGTGCAGATGTAGATTTACTCGTTCACAACTGAAACATGCAGATATAGATTCAATCATTCACAACTGAAACATGCAGATGTAGATTCACTCGTTCACAACTGAAACATGCAGATGTAGATTCAATCATTCACAACTGAAATATGCAGATATAGACTCATTCGTTCACAATTGAAGGCAGTTTTGTTCACATTTCCTCTTACTTTCATTGAGTGGTCACCTTTTAAAAGGCAGCCAATCCCAAAAGAGCAAGAACATGGTTTGTATAGCAAAGCTGCAGTTTCTTGGTCTCACTGACTGCTGGACATGAGACCAGCAGAAACTTATCATGTTTTGTCCAAACAGAAAGGTCTGTGTGTGGTTGTATACAAAAAGTGTCACACACACACACACACAACCCATATACGCTGTTAGATACTCCATCACAGAAAATAGAAGTGAACATATTGTATGTATCTGTATATCTGTACCCTAGTTACCACAACCTACACAGCTTCCTCCACCTCACACCTCATTCCAATTCTTCATTTAGTCAATAGTGGGAGGCTTGTTAAAATCAGTACTGTCAGATTACATTAACAGTATACGATCCAGATACATGTTGTGTGTTGGATTCTTCAATAATCTTCACTCATATATACATGATCCACCAAAGAAAAGAGGACTTTTCCTGGTCATCGTTGTGTTAATCGTAATAATAATCCCACCACGCTCTCACTTCTGCTTTCACTGATATTTTTACCTTCGCGTTCGACTGCTCTGTCCACCTCATTACCTCCGACAGCACCATCAGCAATGTGTTTACATTAGTCTCCTATTCCACTACCAGCTGACCACGGTGATGCATGTAAAACTTCCCACTCAAAGCAGCCAGGGACCATTACCCCAGGTCCACAATTTAAGGGACTTGTCATGGTCCTGTCATCCACCAAACAAAGGCCGTCAAGGTCACCCGTATGTGAGGCGGCGGAGGGCGTGTCCCCATGACTCGTATACCCACGTAAGTGGGAGGGAAAGAACAAGGGTTTCACTGTGAGAGTAATGTTCCATCCTTTCTGTCTCCATCCAGTTTGTTCTGGCCGGCAGAGAAAGGGAGCAGGAGAAAGGAATACGGCAAGTGTCGTTTGTTCTAGGACATCGACGGTTCACAGAATGTCGTAACTGCTACAAGCTTTCAAATATGGTGGTGGAGAACACAGTCTGCCGTACACTTCCATATTTTGTGGGAGACTATTTAAAACATAATTTATGCTTTAAAACATTATAATGTCATGAAAGAGTTTGCAAGACAAGAGTGAAGCAGAATAATGTTGTACCTGCCAAACAAGCTTCTAATCCTAACTTTAACATTATCCAGGTGGACTCAGGCTCCTGTGTGAGGTTCTAATCCTAACTTTAACATTATCCAGGTGGACTCAGGCTCCTGTGTGAGGTTCTAATCCTAACTTTAACATTTGTAATTTTTATCCAGGTGGGCTCAGGCTCCTGTGTGAGATTCTTCATTAGGTTTTTCATCAGGAATGAAGGATGTTCTTTGTTTTCTAATCAGCTGCTCTGATGATTTGAAGATCAAGCTTTTGCTGCTTCTCCTCCAAATAAACTCATGTGCTTGACTTTCCCATATAACTGAAGGTGTGATGCAAAGACCTTAAGCACCAAGAAAGCACAACAAGCATATATTTACTAAAGTCAAGGGAAATCTAACCATGCATCCTCACACTGGACAAGCACTTTGTTTCTTGATCTACAAAATTCACTTCTTTTATGTTTTGTCTCAACTTCTCCCTAGAGGGATTTTGAAGATTTCCAGACCATTTTCTCCATCAGTTCTGTTTATGAGATCTTTGATGAAGTTAGATGTGAATAATGACACAAAGGGTAGATCTGAAATTACTGATCTTGTCCATTCCTTCAGCAGACAGTTCATCTCCATTAATTATCAATGTCTAGACAGAATTTATAGTGGATTGAGGTGGTGAAGAATCTTAGGGTGCTGATCTGTGCTCTACTTCTCAGATGAAGGTCGAAGGCTCCGCTGATTATTATCTTGGAGCCACGACAGTTGTCAATTTCTGAGGTACCAAAACACAGCCTGAGGAATTCCAGGGTTACTCTCAGAACCAGGGCTGGGATTAACGCTTAAGACTTCACCTCTAATAGGTTCTTATCAAGCAAGGCAATGGGAGAGAATGTTATCACAGCAGCTGTCGCTTTTCCTTCACTGAATGCCTAGATCATCTCCACGGTCATGGAGGTCAAGCACCTCCACCCACCAGCCCCGTCCCTCCTCCACCTCTGCTGGCGACGCTTCCAGATGTTTTCAATAGGGCCGGTGTCAGGAAGGACTGCTGCTGGCAGACATGAACAGTGTAATGAGGAGCAGTGTAAAACAAAACAAAACCAAAAAAAAGGTTTAAAAACCCTGGAGCGGTGGTGCAGTACTCCAGAGCTCTTTGAGCTTAGGGGTGGAGGATGAGCATGACTGGGAGGTGGAGGAAGAGCATGACTTGGTAAAACGCTTGGGGAAAGGCAGATGTCCATTTGTCTTTCTTTCTTCGTTTTCTGTTTCTGTGAGTCAGATGTGATTGTTCAGAAAATAAGAGAAACCAGCTTGTTTTATAAAACCTCGTTTTAAATGAGAGAGATCAGCTTGTTTTATGAAACCACATTTTAAATGAGAGAGACTAGCTTGTTTATGAAACCTCATTTATTTTAATAATTTTCAGAAACAACATGGAGCAAATGTTTGTCCCAGCTTTGCATACTTTTGAAGACCTTCTAACAGGATGATTTTTGGGAACATTTCTTGCTAACGTTGTGCTGTTCACAATGCATTAGCGTATTACAACCTCCACATATTTCACAAAGCTCATGGATGAAAGAGCTACTTTTTATGGGTTTGATTTAAGAGGCAATTTTCATTCCACTGGAAAGACAGCATGGTTTTATTAGTCAATCTACTGGGGTGAGCAGGATACCAGAAGGTACTTTAAATCAATTAGCAGATATAATGCATGTGGAGATCAACCAAGATCTGGCTAACAAATGCAGAAAGAAGAACAGAGATTATAAAGTAACAACATAGAATACATTGTTCCACATTATGAAAAGTACTTGCAAGTATCTACAGAATGCAATGAGGTTAGCAACCAAGCTAAACTTGGTATATATTCCAGAACATTTCAAAACATTCTCCAGCATCTTAAACATTTTTCAGTATATCCTGTCATTTGTCACCATGCAATGTGAGAGTAGGATATAAATCTAGCTTCAGACCTGAGATGGATTGAGGATGGTTTCCCTGATCTTGAAAGCACTGTTTCTGGTTTGTGTTATATGCAGGTCAGCTTGGGGATAAATCTGGGCTTCGAATGTTGTTTGCAGTCAATTTTCTATGGTTCTGCTATACATATCTGTGTTGCCAGGCATCTTCTTGGCAGTTATTTTCCTCTCTTCTATGATACCACCATTCTGGAAGGTTCTCTTGCTGGTAATTGTTTTATGATGCTGGACCATGTCTGTGGAGAGCAGGGAAGCTTAATTCTAGTATCCGCTGACAAAACTGATATCCACCTCAAGTCCCCGAGTCTCTTCATGTTCTTGTTCAGACGCTGCCCGGAGGTGTAATCACAGTGTTGCTGAACACGTCTCCCGTGACCTCTCACCTCCCACCGTAACCACTCAACACACAGC
The DNA here is from genome assembly GCA_025802075.1 of Tenebrosternarchus preto. Lineage (NCBI taxonomy): Eukaryota > Metazoa > Chordata > Actinopteri > Gymnotiformes > Apteronotidae > Tenebrosternarchus > Tenebrosternarchus preto. Next base: position 12,953,291 of record JAOYMR010000006.1, read on the forward strand.
AGAGGTCAGGGCACGAGGTCCAGTCTGACCAATCAAGAAGGAACATGAGTGGTCACATGTGCTCAGCTGGCCTTTTGGCCTCCAGCGAGAACCGTTCAGTCTGACCCAACCCTGTGGAGTTTCCTTCACCTACTGCCTGACCCTCTGCATACACACCATTACAAATACACTCACACAGAGCAAAACACATGCATATGTTCATAGCAAAATATATTTATGCTCTCTCACGCTGACGCATATCACAACATGGGGCCCAGATAACTAGTGTTTAGCTCCAGTACTATTCAATGCTTTACAAAGGTGGGCCTCTGTGTGGTATGACTGGAATGTAAAATTGCACACACCACCTCCAAAGTTGACATGGCAGAGTTGACATGATTTACAGCTCATCGACAGATGAGCAATGCATAGAGCTTTTGTATGCATTAGAAAACCTTCCCACAAAGATCAGTCATAACCTGCGCTTAGTATAATTGTGTCCACTAATACTAATACTAATACTAATACTAATACTAATACTACTATCTGAACACTGTATGTAACTAGTATTAAATTTGGTTGGAGTGGGTGAGTCCTTAGGGCAGAACAGTTCACACACACTCAGGGTATCTGATAGAGGATATTAAGTCAAATATTTCCTCCATTTAAGGCCTGAGGAATGTTTTCAGGGGGGCAGATTAATACTTCACTGGAGTGGAGGGATGGGGGGGGACTTCTACTTTCTGCTCAGTAATCTCCTATTGACTCTTAGATCTCTATCCCAAACCATGACTAAAGATATCTAGACAGGCCCTACCGCACATCCAGCTAATGGCAGATCGGTGGAGTCATGAGTTCAAGGATACAGCATGTAGATAACATCAAAAGAGCAGCGAAAAGTTACTCAAAGCTTCGCTTCCCAAGCGCTGAACTGCTCAGGGTTGAGCGCACAGCAGACCTGCTTCCTGCTTCCATTTTTCAAACTCCTTGTAGCGTCGCTGGAGGCGCAGACAGCTGCATGAACAACAGCGCAGGCCTGAAGGGCCTGTGGGGCCACAACCCTGATGCCACACCCAACCCTCCCACCGGGCAGCAGGCCGGCACAGCCCCTCGCCCTTCAGGAAGATGTTTCCCCTACGTTGCAGAAGTGCATCAACCTCACGTCTGCGTGCACAGCCTGAACTCAGACGTGATCAGGAGGAAAACACTGGCAGGCACCTGCACTACCCCGGCTGGAGGAGAAAAGGGCTGTAAAGTCACTATAGTGAAACGTGCTCCCCTGTTAAAGTGAAACAGTGAGTGACGGCCGTTTCCTCTTGACAGTAATTGAAGCCCTAATGAGTTGCTTGTTTTTGCCTTTTGTCTCTGGTGCAGATCTTTACCCACTTATCTGTGATTCCTTCTCATAAATGTGTCCTTTCCTGAGTACACTGCCTTATTCCTGTATAGATAAAGCACTCATCCAGGTTGGGGCTTGACTCACATCCCTGATGCTGGTTTCACTGAAAACTAAAGTGGGGGGGTAATGTGTCTTCTCTTCTGGTCCATATTGTCACTACCAATGTGAAAATACATCCATGACCGTGTGTGTGTGCGTGTGTGTGTTTGTGTGTGTGTGTGCATGTGTGTGTGTTTGTGTGTGTGTGTACATGTGTGTGTGTGTGCATGTGTGCGTGCGTGTGTGAGTGTGTGCATGTGAGTATGTTTGTGTGTGCGCGCGCGCGTGTGTGTGTATCCAGTGTGCATTCATGACCTCAAAGCGTGGAATGACAACTGTGTGGCGGAGGAACTCAGGAAGAGAAGAACGCAGTAAGAGAGCTGCACTGCAGGCTTGCTGGTTCAAATCCCTGCAGGGCTGTTGGCCGTTGACAGTGTTGTAGCTCCAGCATTGTTCTCCTCTCTCCCTCCCTCTGATGTCTGGTGGCCTTGAACAAGGAAAGCCTCTGCTCAGTGGCCCTGATGTGGAAAAATATCAGTCTGCTCCCTTCGTTTGCTTTTGGAGCCGCTGAATGTACCGCATGCATAATCCACGAGCAGATATAATTGGAAAGGTTCTTAACGTTCCAGCATTAAAATCGATGTTCCTGGCGATTAGCATGAACCCAGAAAAGGGTCAGATTCTCACAAAAGATCACAAGATTGAAATTTATGAGCGTCTGTAATGCAAGCACTTCCTTTTCAATAAAACATTTTCTTTGCCCCCAATTTACAGCACATAAAAAATGGCTCTGTGGACTGGAACTACCAGGTCCTCAGGAGGGAGACTAAGTTATACGTCTCGCATGCAGGGGAGAAGACAAATTCTTGTAAGTCAAACTGTCAGAAAGGTATGGGGTTAAGACATATGCAAGAGGAAAGGAGCCTTGTGGTATTTAACTTGTCGCTGGACGGATGGGAGAAGAGAACGGCCTTCGACGTTCCGTGGATGTGTGTCGCAGCTCTGTGATTTATGGGATCGGTGAGACCTTTGCGTCGGTGCTAGAAACAGCTGCTGGAGTGTTCTGACAGCCCCCAGACAGACTGGGAAGGAGGGGGGGGGGCTGGTCTGAGTGCTGAGGGGATAGCTAAACCCCCTACCCACCCAACACATATGCTCTCTCACACACACACATGGAGCACGTGGCCCTTGACGCAGGAGGGAACATCCACCTTAGATAAGCTGATAAAGCTCTCAGGAGACATCTTATCCATCTTATCCATCATCTTATCCATCATGGGGTGGCAGCAGTGGCGCAGAGTTTGTGTTCTGCCTCGTTGAAGACGATTAGTCTGGAGCAGGGGAACAAAGAAATGCAAACAAGGCTGTGGCCCTACCTCAGCATGAGAGAGAAAGAGAGCGGGAGAGAGAGAGAAAGAGAGAAGGAGAGAGAGAGTGAGAGAGGGACAGAGAAAGTGAGTGAGACAGAGAGAGAAAGAGAGAGGGAGAGAGAGAGAGGGACAGAGAAAGTGAGTGAGAGAGAGAGAGAGGGAGAGAGAGGGAGAGAGAGAGAGAGGGAGTGAGAGAGGGACAGAGAAAGTGAGTGATAGAGAGAGAAAGAGAGAGGGAGTGAGAGAGAGAAAGAGAGAGAGAGAGGGAGTGAGAAATGGACAGAGAAAGTGAGTGAGAGAGAGAGAAAGAGAGATGGAGAGAGGAAGAGAGAGTGAGTGAAAGTGAGAGAGAGCGAGAGAGGGAGTGAGAGAGAGAAGGAGTGAGAGACAGGGAGAGAGAGAAAGAGGGGGAGTGAGAGAGCACCTTTAATCTACATATACGCTGTGAGATAAAGATCTAGCAGAGTACATGAGCTCTCTGCTGGCAGCATGACTGACTGTAAGCTCAGGGAGGAGTTTCAGCTGCTGAATGTTTAACAGGTCTTGGGAAAGTGGGAAAGAAAACAGACTGTGAGATCATCAGATGAGCCAGCAGCCATGAACACAAGCACGGCGAATGAGAGAAGAAAAAGGTCATTTCTTCTTCTTCTTCTTCTTCTTAATTTCTTCTTTGTTTAGACACTGTGGCACATTTTAAACGTCATGTGCTGGGTGCAGTGAGTTCTATGGGAGATAATAACCACATCATCATGCAGCTATCTTCTGCATCTAATTACACAAGTCCCTACAAATCCTTAGAGACATAACCCTTGCAAAGTGTTTCCATCTGATTCCCTGTCCAAAAAAAGACATTTAGATCAAATAAATAATTCATGAATATCTTATAAGGTCAACATCCACAGTGTCAGCCATTACTGCTCATAATGGCAAATAGCAGAGAAAAATGACACATGCTGGTGTGGTTGTGGGAGTCTTTCTGTGTGTAATATCTGATCTGGCACAATGGAGAGTGTAGAAGTGAAGAGTGGAGTGTGTGGAATTAGTCCATCTACAACCCTACCCCAACCCCACCCCACAATCAACCCTACCCTCACCCCCATCCCCATCCCACAATCAATCATCTTCCTTCTGCAAGCCATTTTGGAGAGTAGCATGGGGTCATCTTTCACAACCTACGATCCTCTGCTGTGTGTGTGTGGGAAGGGGTTGTGAGGTGATCGTTCACCTACATTGGGGGACATTGAGGGGTGTTTCAGAGTCATGAGTGCTCACTTGGGGGACGTTGGGGGACATTGAGGGGTGTTTCAGAGTCATGAGTGCTCACTTGGGGGACGTTGGGGGACATTGAGGGGTGTTTTAGAGTCAGGGGTTCTCACTCGCTCACTCAGGCCCCTCTGAGTGGCAAAGTCTCGATTCTGAACGCCAAATGGCGAATGGCTGCACACTGACTGACACAACCCTCCCTGTACCTCGAGGCCCTGAACATATGGGTCCGGTTTCAGCAGGTCCCCGGTGATTCGTTGACCTTTTAGACTCTTCCATTAAGTCGGGACGTTGCTGTACAATCAGCTGGATTTTCCTGGAAGATGTTTTAAAGGTTATCAGTCAAAACCTTACACTCACCAAACTATTTACCAAATGCATAAACAGTAAAAGAACTGAGTGAATCATGATTTATTTATAAGTGCTGCAACAATTACTTCCACATACTTCTCTTCTCACAGTACTTATGAAGATTCGTCCACAATTTTGTATTTCTGCATTTCATTAGAGCTCCTCATTTGTCTTTTAAAAAAATAGAAGCTGTAAGCACCATGACACCTAATCTGCATGAAACATTTAAATCTGATAACCTCTAATGAGGTTACTGCAACCCAGACAGATACAGCACACATGTGCGGAGATTAAAGTGCATTTATCAAGTGGCTGTGTAAGGAGATGGCTCTGCACGGGCTTGCAATGAAGCTAAAATCCATCCCATTCCCCTCAAGACACATGCTAGACCATATTAGTTTAATTCCAATTGATCGCGATCAGCCACGTTTTTGTTGGACTGCAGGAGTGCAGGTGGAATGTTGAACCAAGAGACCTGACGAGTGGGGCCATGTCAGGTGAGATCTGGGGAGAGGAACTCAAATCCCAGCATGTCCACAGGCCGGCATTACAGAGTGGAAACAACCCCCCATCATTTAGACCAACCCCCCCTCCCCTCCCCCCGTTTAAGCAACTGGGAAACCATAACTGAGATTAAGTGAGCTGATTGTTCAGTCCAGCATTGCAAGGTTTTGCTTATAGAGTCACATGTGCTTTGACATTTTTTGGGGGAGGTTTTGCCATGAAAGTCCAAGAAAGCAAATCACATCGTCATGATAATTTGGCATGAAACAAAACACAAGGGATCACTGGGAACATTAAACCAGATTCGCTCCATTGCCATAATTTGGCAAGTGTTTTTGAACAGCGCCTGGTGACCGCTTACATCACTTATTCAGCTCAAATACATGAATGTTCAATGTGCTTCATTCATCATATTCAGCTCAAATACATGAATGTTCAATGTGCTTCATTCATCATATTGATCTTTGATTTTTAAAACACATCAAACGTCTTCAGGGGCGTCTGGTGACTGAAGGATGGGTCCTTCCCTGCCATGTTTTTATCTGTGTGACATCACCCTGAAGGATGGGTCTTCCCTGCCATGTTTTTATCTGTGTGACATCACCCTGAAGGATGGGTCTTCCCTGCCATGTTTTTATCTGTGTGAC
>JAOYMR010000006.1:13024690-13041425 GCA_025802075.1 Tenebrosternarchus preto
GTGACTGTGACAAGCAATGACAGCGTGTCAACATCAGGCCAAAAGAGGGGGGGGGAGAGAGAGAGAGAGAGAAAGGGAGAGAGAGAGAGAGCGAGGAAAAGGGAGAGAGAGAGGGAGGGAGAGAGAGAGAGAAAGGAAAAGGGAGAGAGAGAGAGAGAGAGAGGAAAAGGGAGAGAGAGAGAGGGAGGGAGAGAGAGAGAGAGAAAGGAAAAGGGAGAGAGAGAGAGAGGCCACAGCAGCTCTGATAAAAGCTGTCTCATTGTGCTCCACTGGACTGTCTCACAGGTAAAACACTTGAACCCTCATAGCTTTTGCATTCTTCCCTTGAAATTATGCTCATTTGTATCCAATGAATAATTAACGCATAATTACAATGACACAGCGAACAAGTGTCTCGGCATCAATTAGCATTGCATTAGCATGGCATTAGTCATGAGATATCAAGGCAACATTTTACTTCTGAGACATGCAACAAAGCTGGGGGGGGGGGGGGTTCTCACTGGGGTCTCCCTTTCCAGGTAAGTGGAGCGGCGGGGATGACCTGAGCACAAAGGGCAGAGTACTGCAGCTGTCAGGTGGAGCTAGCACAGGTGGAGCTAGCACAGGTGGAGCTAACACACAAATAGCTGATGAGTTCAAAGGTGTTCTGGTGTTCTGAGCCCCGTGGGGTAGGTGTGCTACGTTGGGGCACAGCGGTTTGGACAAGGAACTCCCTGCTCCGCTACTGTGCCCAGGCACCCAGGGGGCCTCCCGTCTGCTTGACTCAAAAGCCATCAGGACCTTAATCCCTCACTCTAGAACCATACTCATGTAGACACTCACTGTCATAAGCCCTCACTCCCAAAGTCCTACACTGGTATTTCCTAATTCATGTATGAGGTTTTCAAAATCCGCTTTCCTGTGTCACACAGAGGAGGATGAATTTCCCTTTTAAGAGTTTCTGAATTTGTTCTGAGTTTTTCCTCTACCTTTGGTATATTCATCAGGCTCTAAACCCAGACTGATCTGAAGCTGTTTTGTGTCTAAGTATAGCTGAAGTATAGCTGAAGCTGAAGCAAAGCCCCTCACTTGCTGGCGTGGGATCACCTCGCCAGGTGCTCTTTGTAATTAGGAGCTGTGCTGCACTGTGACTTCCAACACCTCTGTCCCGTGTCCAGCCTCCCTGCTGGGATGCTGGGACAGCTGTCCACAGACCGCGACTGGTCTCCTGCTTCCTGTCCACAGACCCCGACTGGTCTCCTGCTTCCTGTCCACAGACCCCGACTGGTCTCCTGCTTCCTGTCCACAAACCCCGACTGGTCTCCTGCTTCCTGTCCGCAGATGAAAGGCTTTGTCCGACACCAACGGGACGTCAGTGGCACAGACCAAACGGTGGAGTGAGTGTGTGCGTGTGTGTGTGTGTATGTGTTTGTGTGCCTGGATACATGGTTGTGTCCTAATGTGTGCACCTTAATTATTCAATGCAAATGTTAATTTCATGCCTACAGCAGAATAAAAAGAATAGCCAGTTAATAGAACCAATGAATGGTTGGTGTGTAGTGAAGATCCAGCAGCCTTTACAGACTCAGTGACTCAAACCCTTGCCCATTTTAAACCATGAAATGCAAGCTGCAGTCTCATGCCTACATCACCAGAATCACTATAAAACTATATGTCCAATTCCACAATAGCCCAAATCTCTTCATGACAAATACAACACGGTCCACAGTGCACAACGCCATAAGAGTTCGTGTTAAGGCCTCCAGCACAGAGAAACTGATAGCAGTTACTTAATGCATTAATGAACGGCGTCCTGGTTAGGACTACCCTTATGATACGTCCTGGTTAGGACTGCCCTTATGCTGTGGTTATGATACGTTTCTTTAATTGGATTAGGATTAAGTGGTGGGCGAAATTATGCCATTACTACTAGCTGCGCAATATCACCCGATTGCTAGCATTACAAATACTCGCGGGAGACTGAGCGTTTCTCTGAATTATTATTTTTTTTAAATAAAATTCAATCAACATAACACCCATCGCATCTAGACGAAGAAACAACAGCTTGTTCCTATATGATTACAGCAGGTATAACATCCAAACCCCAGTTCTTACCTTTGAATACATATGCTCTGCTCGCATTATGGAAGCCCTGGATCTGGGAAACTCCTGCGTAAGACTCTCCAAGATTGAGCTCGTCAAACACGTCAATGCGTAAAGCAGGGTCAGTCCCCAAACCTGAAACTGGCCAACACAATCAAAAGAGTATAAGGAGATGTGTTGTTACAGAAAAAAGCGATGAACGATAACCTAACGCTAGCACGCCTGACTGCAGTGATGTAACGCTACGAAATACATAATCCCACGCGTACATCGGAATATTCTGGACTCAGCACGACCGTTAAGTATTTAACAGTACCGCGCCAAACCATTCACAACCTACAGTCTGTGACAAGAGTCAGAACCGCGTTTAAAGCGTGGCTTACCCGACAATGAACTGACTATGCAGAGAGCAAAATAAAGTTTTAAAAAACCCATCTTGAATGAAAAAAGAGAAACGTTTAGTCCGTTTGTTCCTTCTCTGAATTGTGTGAGTCCGGAGGTGCGCATTATTAATGATTCTGGAGCGCAAAAAATCGCATGATCAAATGTCAGTCGTTACGTCTTAAACTTTAGAAAGAACAAAAAGAAAAAAAAATACGACACTAAATATGTTCCAAATTCAGCACATCAGGACAGACATGTCCAGTTCTCACAAGCGAGTCAACAGAATAGCGGCAGGTGCTTCGTCCTCCCTTTCGGCCCGCGAGCGAGTGGGTTATGTGATACCTCAGTTTGACGGAGTCGTGGGAGACGCGCTCTCAAAACCTCTTCACGTCTGCCCCCTTCTGGTGAACACTGATACAATAGTTTGATTCTCTTCCAAAAAAAAGTCAAAAAAGAGAATTTTGTATTAGGTTACGTTATACGAGTCCTGGAAAGACTCAGGCAGTTTTCTCCAGCAGTGCTGAATTCCTTCAGGACTTGAATTGTAATCCTATTTTCTATGTGATGCTGCATGAGACCACACACAGTGATGGCGGCAGGACGTCCTGGGAGTAAACCCAGTGGTTTATGTTGTTGTAATATCTGATGTCTGATTTTTCCATACACACTAGTCAGGACAGTTTTACACAGTGTCCTTGTGTGTCCTGAAAGGCGCTTAGAAATTAAATTCTATTATTATTATTATTATTACACATGCACTGCATCAGGGATTTTTATACAGATGATGTCTGGATTTGTATTCAACATATATAGGGCACACACACATATACCCCCCACCCTCCCACACACACACACGTATACACACACACATGTATACACACTCCTACACACATGTATACACACACACACACATGTATACACACACACATGTATACACACACACACGTATACACACACATGTAGACACACATGTATACACACACATGTATACACGCACACAGATACACACACACATGTAGAGATACACATGTATACACACACACGTAGACACACACATGTATACACACATACATAGACACACACACATGTAGACACACACACACATGTATACACACACATGTATACACACACACTTGTATACACACATACATAGACACACACACATGTAGACACACACACACACACATATACACACACATGTATACATACACACTTGTATACACACACACACACACACATAGACACACACACATGTATACACACATGTATACACACACACATGTAGACACACACACACACATGTACACACACACACACACACACACACACACACACACATACACATGTATACACACAGCTCCCTGAAAGAGATCATTAATCATTAATGGATAGCAAAGTGGCTAAGCACATGTATCCACACAAGCAGCTAGACTGCTGTGAGACTTCCGTCATCCAAAAGGGTCTCGAGGCCCCTGCTCAGTCCTGCCCTATAGGACAAACACATCAGCTACCTGCTCCACTTCTGCCCTATAGGACAAACACATCAGCTACCTGCTCCACTCCTGCCCTATAGGACAAACACATCAGCTACCTGCTGCTGATCTTGCATTGGAAACACACAAGCCTTATTGACATTTCACAGCATACACACACACACAGAGCTTGTGGCTCTAGAGGATTGATAGATGAAGTCTGCAGGGTCTTCACCCCACCTTCTGACCTCTGCTGTAATAACCCCCCTCCACACACACACACACACACACACACACACACACACACACACACTTCCCCCTTCCCCCCAACACAGAAACTCTGCAACTGGAGAAAAATGTAGCGACCACGGACTTGTAATTAAATTCCACACACAAGGCCACATGCCATCATAAATACTAGAACAACGAAAACCCTCCATCACATGCTCTATCACATGCTATATCACGTGCTATATCACATACTCTATCACATGCTCTGTCACGTGCTCCATCACATGCTCTATCACGTTCTCTATCGCATTCTATATCACGTGCTCTATCACATACTCTATTACATACTCTATCACATGCTCTATCACATTCTATATCACATGCTCTATCACATGCTCTATCACATTCTATACCACATGCTATATTCAAGGATTCAAGGAGGCTTTGTTGTCATTCACATCATATGTGGTACATGAGGTGGAACGAAATTAGTACCCAAGGTCCCGGTTTAAGCCCAAAGCAGACATAAAAATAGACAAAAAAAAAAAAAAATAGACTAAGATAAAATGAAATAAATAGAATAGAATAAGCTAAAATATACTATGATAAAAACAAAATATACTATAATAAAACACTATGTACAATGAATGGATAAACCTATGTTAAGTGACTATGGAGGTAAGTGGCTGTGCGTAAGGTGGCTGTGCGTAAAGTATCAAGTGTCCGACTGAGTGCTGATCTCATTGAGTGCTCATTGAGATCATTGCTGATCTCATTGAGAGTTTATGAGTCTCACAGTTTCTGGAATGAAGCTGTTCCTCAGTCGGGTGGTCCTGGTCTTAATGCTCCGCAGCCTCCTGCCTGAGGGGAGCGGGACAAAAAGTGAGTGTGCTGGGTGGGTGGAGTCCTTCATGATGCAGGTGGCCCTCCGCCTGCGTCTGGAGGTGTAGATGTCCGTGGTGGTGGGGAGGCTGACTCCAACGGTCCTCTGTGCGGCCTTCACCACCCTCTGCAGAGCTTTCCTCTGCAGCAGAGCAGCTTCCGTGCCACACACTGATGCTGGAGCACAGAATGCTCTCCACTACACATCTATAGAAGGAGTTGAGGACTGTGCTCCCAAGTCCAGCTTGTCTCAGCCGCCTGCGGAAGTAGAGCTGCTGATGAGCCTTCCTGACCAGACTGGAGGTGTTGTTGCTCCAGCTGAGGTTGTTGCTCAGGTGTACACCCAAGTACCTGTAGCTGGAGACCACTTCCACCGCAGATCCTCCGACGTGCAGAGGGGGGTGGTTGTGTCTGCCCCTTCTGAAGTCCACAATCATCTCCTTTGTCTTCTTTACGTTGATGCAGAGGTTATTTTTCCTGCACCAACCCTCCAGGTGTTCCACCTCCTGCCTGTAGCTGGACTCATCACTATTTGTGATGCATCCAACCACTGCCGTGTTGTCCGCAAACTTCACAATATGATAGCCTGGGTGGACGGGTGAGCAGTCATATGTTAGCAGTGTGAACAAGAGGGGGCTCAGCACGCAGCCCTGGGGGGAGCCTGTGCTGAGGGTTAAGGTGGAGGAGGAGACGTTGTGGATCCTCACAGGCTGCGGCCTGTTGGTCAGGAAGTCCAGGACCCAATTGAAGGTGGAGGAGCTCAGTCCAAGTGTACAGAGTTTGTTGACCAGGGTCTGGGGAATCATGGTATTGAATCACATGCTATATTACATGCTATATCACATGCTCTGTCACGTGTTGGAGATGTGGTCATGGCCATATTTGGAGTGGGAGAAGGGTGCAGCTAGAATTCAGAGTGATGATGATGATCTTTTAAATATGCACGCTGGCTGGCAGGATGACATCAGACCTTAGGGCCACATAGTGAACCAAACACTGTACGCAGGACGGCATAGTCAAAAGAGTGTGTTGATCTGTGTAATTTTGAATCACTCGTGGGTTTGTTACAGGATCACATAAAACTAAAAAGACCTGTGATGATGGTAGTAGTGGTGGTGTGTGCATATATGTGTGTGTATATGTGTGTGTGTATGTGTGTGTGTATATGTGTGTGTGCATATGTGTGTGTGTATATGTGTGTGTGTATGTGTGTGTATATATGTGTGTGTGTATGTGTGTGTGGGGGGTGTTTATGTGCACTTTTTTTTTAAACCCATAACTGCTGCTTTTGCCATTTAACACTGCAGACCAGCTAGTCCACATTATATATTTATCAATTCAATGGGATGCCAGTTCCAAAAGTCTAATTACACTATATCACCACAAGTTATTATTTATTAAAACACTATGGGGAGAGAAAAGATAGGGAATTCTTCTGTCACATTAAACAGAGAGAGAGAGAGAGAGAGAGAGAGAGAGATCTCTAATCACTGGTCTCATTGTTGTGCACCCTCCAGCAGCTGACATTATGGCTCCAGACATCAGAGTCAGACAGATGGTTAATATAAAATGCAGTTATACAGGGGGGGTGGGGAGCAGGGGTCTTGTCCTCCATTCTGGCTTGAGAGTTTCATAAAGCAGCACATGCAAAAGACCTCTGGAGCGCTGGCTGGCTGCAGCATGCCACACCACCCCTCCCCGCTGGACACTTTCTGCTGGATCATCAGCGCTCTGACTTCCAGGTGCATGTTTTCAGTGGTGGCATCAGTGCTTGGAGAGGCAGACAGTCTGGAGAACAACAAAAAAACCCGAAGCAAAAACAGCAAGAGAAATGAAGCGCGCTTGTCTGTCGGGGCAGGATTACGGTGAAGGGTTAATCGTTCAGATCCTCCAGCTAGCGGTCCTGCTGCAGAAGCTTCTGTAATCCTGGATTTCAGCACCTGCTGGGGAGAGACGCCACATCCCCTTATCTGACAAGGGGCCTGTTTACCCTGGCTAACAGCGCCCTCCAGAGGTTCTCTGTGTATGGACTACAATCGTCAAACACTGCTTAAAAAAACAGAAAACAAAGAAAACCACATAAATTCACTAACAGTGGTAAAAGCTACAGATTTAGTGTTGACTTGCTTATTAAAGTCGGTAGACTAATTTCCCTGATCCAGATTTGGCCTAAACCCAAACACAAAGAAGACTTTCTGATGGTAATTCAGCACTGGCGCTGCACCTTAGCCTAAGACTAGGGTTTAATCTGTCTGGGAAACTGTGCATACAACTCTGATCTGAGGAACTGTACAAGGTTTGATATGACTCTGATCTGTTGGTGAATCTTCAGAAAAAAAGAGAAACAAGTTTTAAAGACTCTAACTAGCTACCAAAACCTGCTGTCTCTCCCCAGGATATCCAACAGAGCAAAAACAAACAAACAAAAGATGCCAGTGTGTATTACTGGGAAGAGAGAATCACATTAGATGAAAAGTTCACAGAACAGTTCACAGTCATAATAATAATATCATCCAAATGTAATAGTCAGGAGAAAACACATCACACCGTTAAAAATATAATCAGAAGGGTGCATTGAGCAGGAATTACTGAGGGAGACATTTGAATAGCTTCCACACTGACAACAACCCCCCCAACATCAGCATCTATGAAATAAGAAAAATAACTTATAGCATTAGAATCAACTATGAAATAAAATATTAAATCTTATCTTAGATAAAGAAACCTTATAGTACTGGAATCATATTTAATAACTGAGGGTGTGTTTAATACAGTAGTTTCTCTACCACTTAAAGATGATCTTTAGTTTACGATGGACACCCAGCTCTGACTGAGGGCTGAACTGACTCTGGTCGAACCCTGAAGGTACTCTGTATCAGTCAGACTGATTTATAACTGTTTGTAACAATTTAGGAAAGACGTTGCCATCTTGAGGTGAAGCAAAGTCATTACAGCTGTGCCCACGTGGACACGTTCTGTCAGGCAGGTGGACAGACCAAGAGAAAAACAGAAGTACTGTATAATCATACACACACACACACACACACACACACACACACAGGACCCAGTATACATACATACACACACACACATTATTTTGTTAAAATCAGATCCAAGTATACACACACACACATACTCACACATTACTTCATTCACATCAGATCCAAGTATACATACATACATACATAAATACATATACACACACACACACACACACACACACAACTTTGTTCAAATCAGATCCAATATTCTATGTATAATTGTAAGCGTACAGTACATTTATAAGGAATATTCAGAGATGTTGTTTTGAGTTGAATGGGTGACATTTACTGACTATCAAAATTAACGATGCACCTCAACAAGTAAGAATAATAAAATAATACATAAAATATTACGTTTAAGAATAATAAAATAATACATAAAATATTACGTTTAAGAATAATAAAATAATACATAAAATATTACGTTTAAATTGCACCCATACAATATGTAATACAAAAAGCACGTTAAACAGAAGATTCGATATACTGTTATTGACTGATGGTAATCTTGAAAAAAAAACCTCAGGGTATGCTGTCAATTTAAACTTCCAAAGAGGGAAGAGGGTCACATGACCTCCCCTAACGAAACCTAAAAGAAAGAGCAACAAATCAACCAGAAAATGTTTCCCATATTTTAGCAGAAGAGGGTCACAGCCAAGAACACCCTGCCTCCTCAGGATCATATCCAGGAAGGACACCACGCCCTCCAAGATGCTCCGCGAGAGACAACAGAAAAACAATAACAAAAGCAACAGGATAGCTGCAGTACCCAAACACAGTCAATATTCCTTTCATACTCACCCACATGTATGTACATAATACTCCTAACATACCCATCCACATGTATGTACATAATACTCCTAACATACTCACCCACATGTATGTACATAATAGTCCTAACATACCCATCCACATGTATGTACAAAATACTCCTATCATACCCATCCCACATGTACATAATACTCCTAACATACCCATCCACATGTACATAATACTCCTATCATACTCATCCACATGTATGGACATAATACTCCTAACATACTCATCCACATGTATGTAGATAAGAAGATAATCAACAGAAAAATAAAAACTGAAGCATCCAATCAAAAGGTTAACAGAGATGCAACTTGGCCCAGAAGAGTGAATAAATTAATAAGCAAAATAAAAACAAATATTAATGGTGGGCAAAATTATTAGAAAAGTAGTCAAATGAAAGTAAGAAGCAAAACATTTAGACAAAATACTGAATCAACACAAAACCCCCCCAAAAATAATAAAAATAAACTACGTCTAAAAAACTGGGCTTAGAGAGAAAAGCAGAAAGGCAAGCAGGTTATGAAGAGGTTTAAGTGTAAAACTCTATAAACAGTGAGGATACAACAGCAGTGCCCATGAAATCTTTTGTAGGTACTTTAAACCAGCTGGATACCACCTCGATCCACCCTGACGCCTTTACCATTACCAGGTCCTTTAAGCAGAAGGTCCTGAACAGAAGATTAAACATACTCAACATGTGTTTACTCTTAGGTTACTGTCTGGACTAATCCTTAGCAATGCTGTGCACCAGACCCAAACAAACCATCTGAAATGAACACCATTACACACAGCTTCATACTTCAAACTGCAATACACAGCACAGCACAGCACAGCACAACACAGCACAGCACAGCAAGCGCATTGTATTTATATAATGACGCTAATAGCTATTGTTCACACAGCTGGACAGTAAGAGAGTAAAGTGTGGAAGCAGCCCCTCTCTCAGCTGTGGTAGCTGTCAGTGTCCATCTGAGATAAGGCGAATGCTCAGCCAGCTACATGTACTGTTATACCAAATACTCATTCATTACTCCACACTCATAACAGCACAATATGATGGTGAGCATCATTTTACATTCTGGGAAAATACTAGTTTTTCTCCCTATAAGCAAAAATATAAACTGCTACCACAGTTCGCTAGTGAGCTTAAAGCTCAATGCGTGTGGCATACTCGTGATTCATTTCTTCCAAACTGTACTTCTTCCTCCCATTCTCACGAAAATGCCCTTTAACCTTTAACCCTAACCCTCTCTGTTCCAACTCCGTGTGGCCCCTTGCCTGACCCCAGATAAACATGGAGCGTCACTCAAATGGCAAGTTCGTGATTCAGTGAAAATGGGTTTGTGGCCTAACTCAAAAGAATTTTTACCTTATGAATGTATCGTGTAGAACAACACATGTAGAACATGTAGAACAACGCATGTAGAACATGAAGAACATGTAGAACACATTTAAATGATTTCTTATTACACTTGTGCCATAATGCACTTTTCAAAGGTCTTCACATAATGAAGCCAAATTGTGTAAAGTATGAAGAAATAAGCAAGTAAAAAAATGTAGATGTCAGATTTATCTGCGGGAGGGGTGTCCAGTCTTATCTGCAAAAGGCCGGTGTGGCTCCAGGCCTTTCTTAGCAACCGCACAGTAGTACACTCGATTCCACTCAGTAATCAGCTGCTCTTGGTGTCCAAATGGCTGAGCGATTGTGGTCCTGCTAAAATACAGCAACAACAAACAACCAATATAGTTTGTTAAGTACTGATGTACTTATATACTGTATTACTGAAACTGAGAGAATGTTTGGTTGGTCAGATTATCCACAGATTTTCACAGTATCCATTTTCGGCATCTACACAGATGTTGCGCTGTGTTGCTCAGCGACCTGCATCTGGTGTGCCACACCACTGCGGTGCTCTTTGAGCAGCTTCTCCTCCTACAGTCTGTGCACCTAGTCCAGCCGTTTCTGCCAAACCCTTGGTTGAAGAATCCAGGACGTGTGTCTCAGAGTTCTGAAAGGGTGGAATCAAAAGTGTGAGAATTATGGGATGTAAGATAGGATGTGAGGTGAAGCAAGTGCTCGCAGGCCAGAGGGTTTAGGGTTTAAGGTTTATTGTTAAGGTTTAGTGTTAAGATTTAGGGTTTAGGGTTAAGGTTTAGGGTTAGGGTTTAGGGTTTAGGGTTATTTTAAATCTGGCCACCACTGGAAGTCACTGGAAGAAACAAAAGAGAGGAGTAATGTGACTGAGTATCACTGAACATGAGAAATGTGTTGTTTAATATTCCCACAGAAACACACACAATACACAGAACTACAGACAAGTGTAGTGAAAACCATGTAGTGAATGGTGCTGGAGAAGGAGAGAGTGTCACACCTCTCAGAAGTTACACCCCTCCCGTTTTTAGATACTTGCTAAAAACTGCAGTAAAACATTAGTTTTAAAACACTCTATTTAACAAAAACAGGCTGTCCAGCCTTGGAACTGAAGGGGAATTCAACTGGATAGCAGGGAGCCAGATATCTTTACGGTTTGAGATTCCACAAAGACCTTTGAAGTGCAATAGAGCATGTGTTCATGTGTTCACAGGTTCATGTGTTCATGAGCACTTGTTTTGTTTCCTCTGAACAGCCCATCATCAGAACCGATACAAAATTGGAGCTGAAACTTACAATCAGAAACTCTACCCACCTGTTATGAGTCACAGTTCACATGGCTGAGTTTAGTTCAGGGTCATGGCAGAGATCATCAGTGGATAGAACGTGTGCTGAGCCGTTTGGGGGCCAAGGTCAGCTGCTGAAAGATCGATGACGTCATCTAGCACTGAGCCAAAAGGTTAGAAAGCGTAATGTTAGTCACGAGCTGATTCAAGGAATGGACGTGTCTGGTGACGATGCCCACCCTCCTCCATTCTCCATTTGTCTCCGTTCCTGGTGTCTATTTAACTGGCAGCCGCTCTGCTCGACCCACACCACCTTAAATACCCACAGACCCTCATCAGCTCCACTGTCATCCTGCAACCCTCGACATATCCAGGAGCCCAGAGCGAGGTACCGCAAAGGCCTGGTGGAGCACGTGGAAGCAGGGCATTGTGGGAGCTCTGCTTGCCATCCTCCCAGTCCTCCAACTGCGTCTCTATCTGTGGACACTCACAGTCATCTCCACGTCCATCTGTGGACATCCACAGTCATCTCCACGTCCATCTGTGGACATCCACAGTCCTTTCAACCCCTTTCCTCTTCTCATTCCATCCCTTTGGTTCCACCTCTACCTTTTCCCTGTTACTCTATTTTTCTGTTACTCTGTTTTCCCATTACTATTTTCCTGTTACTCTGTTTTTCTGTTACTCTGTATTCCTGTTACTCTGTTTTCTTGTTACTCTGTTTTTCTGTTACTCTGTTTTCTTGTTAATGTATTTTTCTGTTACTCTGTTTTCCTGTTACTTTGTTTTTCTGTTACTCTGTTTTCTTGTTAATGTATTTTTCTGTTACTCTGTTTTCCTGTTACTTTGTTTTTCTGTTACTCTTTTTTTCTGTTACTCTGTTTTCTTGTTATTCTGTTTTCTGTTACTCCAGCACCTTGCGATGACTCTTCTCCTTTAGAAGCTTTGCATCCTGTTCGACTCCTCACCACAATATCAGAACATTTAATCCATTCTACTATCTGCACTTCTCTTTTCCAAGATGTCAGGACTCAACAGTCACCCCTCTTGTCCCCCCACCCCCAGCTGTCCTCTTTGTGGTGCTGTTGTGTCTAGATGTGGGCACCCTTGGGTGGGCACCACCCGTCTGTGCCTGTTCTGCCACCCGCTGCCGCCCGCTCTCTCTGGCCAGTCTCCTCAACCTGGCTGTGCAGCTCTCAGTCAGGCTGCATGGCCTCTCCAGCGACCTGCACGCCGAGTTTGTGAGTAGCTGCTCCTCTGTCTTGTTGTTGCATTTCTGGTCCCTGATGGATAACAAGTCATGAAGATGAACAGAGGCATTCCCTTTATGAAAAGTAACACTTCAATTCTGAAAAAGGAGGGAGGAGAGAGGAGGGAGAGGGAGGAGAGGGGAGGGAGGAGGAAAGAAAGAGGAGGAAGGAGAGGGGAGGGAGGAGGGAGAAGGGAAAAGAGGGGAGAGGTGACAGATGACTATTTATGATATAATAATTTCTGATTGTAAAGCCAAGAAGTTGATTCCATCATAATTTAATTGGGTATGGACCTTAATTTCATCTGCTCTTCCATGTTTGCATCCAGTTTAATTTGTGAGATTTAACCTGCATCTTTCTTCTGGTTTCCATCATCCGAGATCATTTGAACTTTCTGCTTCATTCTTCCAAATTTTAAGGTACAGAACCTCTCGCCCAGCAGACACCACCTTATCCGAGGTTCTCCCAGGTGCCACACCTCCAGGATACAGACTCCAAATGGCAAAGACAATGCATAGCAACTCGCTGTAAGTTTACTGCCTGGTGCACTCTCTCTCCCTCTCTGTCCCTCCCTCCCTCTCTCTCCCTCTCTCTCTCCCTCCCTCCCTCTCTCTCTCTGTTTGTATTGCTTTGTTTTCATCCCTGTCTTCCTAATTGTGAATCATTTCTAGCTGAGCCTCCATCTGCTGTGACAGCCTGACCCCCCCGCACCCCCCAGGAATGACTGAGGAAATGTAACCTCTTGCAGCACTCCAGCACTCCCGCTCACGCCCGAACCTTCTGCTCCGTGTCTGCGCTGAATATCTGCACTCTTCATAATAATGCAGCATTCCTGTGGCCCTGTGTAGTCAGGCTTCTCCACCTACTCCCTGTCTGTCCCTGCAAGCGCGAGGAGCTGGCGGAGGTGGTTCTGAAGCTGCTCTCGGCCTGGAGGGACCCGCTACGTCAGCTGCACCAGGGCGGGGTCAGCTGGTGGGGCAGTAAAGTCCTGGAGATGAGTGACATGGTGCGCAAGCTCAGGGAAGGAGTGGAAAGAGTAACAGAAAAGGTGGAAGACCAGCAAAAACCATCACTTTATACATTATTATTATTATCATTATTATATTATTATGTGTCAGATTGAGAGGCTGAGCGTCCTACACAGCAAGATACAACTGAACCATCTATATGAGAAAGAATCTCTGCGTCTTTATGATTAAGTGTGTCTGTTTATCTGTCTGCTTAATTAAAATAAAAATGTCTATTTGGCCCCTCCCCTTACACAACACACACACACACACACACACACACACAGATGCTGCTACTGGGGATGATCAATAACCGGACGAATACACCCCTGCCTCCCAAAGCCTCACAGCCGACTGCCGTGAACCAAGAGGCCCTGAGTGACTACGAGCTTCTCTACTGCTTCCACTGTGACTCTGACAAAGTGCGGAACTACCTGAAGATCCTCCAGTGTGTGAGTGCACCAGAACGAGGCTGCTGAGGACGGCACGCCCACCCCATTGAACTCCACCCTCCACCCGGTTGGACTCCACCCCAATTCCACCCCGTTGAACTCTGTGTGTTCACATTCAGACACACATTACTGGTTTACAGTTTTGTCTATATTGGATTCTGACAGATAAGCAGCCTGTCTGCTTAAGTTTATATTGTTAAACAATCCTTTTAATCAGTAAAGATATATACTGTGTCACGCTGCCCAAGCCAAGGAACCCCAAATCCCAGCATGCAACGCTCAGATCCATTTCACCTCATCATTGAGCACACCTGTACCTTGTTCACACACCTCTTTATATACTACTGATCTTCCTCCTCTACCTTGTGAAGTATTGCCTTAACCTTTGTGTGAAGGATGCCAAGCCCTTATCTACTCCTACTGTGAGTCCTGGTCTGATCTAGTTTTGTTCTGGTTTTTCTCTTTTGTGCCCTTTGGATTTGATTGCCTGGTTCCTCTGCCTTTGTGTGTTTGACCCTGGACTGTGTTTTGACTGTGCTTTGCCCTGTGGTTTTTTTCATTTTTGTGTTCCAGTTCACTGTAATTTACTCTATATAATAATTAGAAGATAATCTTCAAAATGAGTATACAGGGACGTTAAAGGCCTCAAAGCACAGGATGCCTTTAAGTCTGTACCCTGTATGACTAAGACTCCAGGAGTTTATATGATGTTAAATTGAAAAAGATACTGGTGTATCAGTCCATCTATTAACCACATACTAGAGACCAAGATGAGAATTACTGTTGTCATGGAAACCACTCAATCAGTAATTGCTTATTCCCATGTTTTGATTCAGGGTTTTAGATTTTAGCAGATTTTAAAATTATAATTGCTCAGTGGAACTGCGTGGCCTTTGGATGGGAAAATGTGAATCAAAATATAATTAAATACAGTCTGGATCTCGATTCTCTGTATATGATTTCTGTAAAGCTGCTTTTGTGAAACGCCCAATGCAAATAAATTGAACTGAATAACATTGAAAATCAGATTCATGCACTTGCTAAAGTGGTTTGATTTGAATACAGCAGTATGATGTGTTTTCAGTGAACAATAACTGTACTTCCCACAAGTTCCACAAGAGCCTTATGCAAGAAAATGTTTTCATATTATTATAATAATTTAGTTTTGCTTTTCTCATAGTCAGTTTGACTGCCCTGTCAGACTTACTAAATGTCCAAAAATCGCCCAGGTGTGGCAAATTACCATCTCTACCATCTTTTTTTTGCTAAAACAGTTATTTAGGAGTTGTTCTGGAGAATCCATCAATTCAAGGTAACAGTTTAACAGTTTTTTTTACTCATGAATGTAAGGCATTGACAGTCCTCACAGGTCACCTGATGGCACTAACATCTCACAGGTCACGTAGGATTGAGGGTCGAGAACATCAAGCAGTACGGGGCCCCATATTCTCAGAGGAACAAGAAAAGCTCAGTGATCACAAATTTTAAAAACGTCCATCAAGTCTGTCCATCAACACTGGGGTGAGTCCTTAAAAAACATTATATGCAGATGAAGCAACTTTACAGAGAGAATAAAAGACCTGCGTCATGATCCTGTGGAGGTCATGTACAGTTCAGTAGTGTGTGTGTCCAGAACACCACTTAAGGCCAGGTTGAGTTGGAGAATCAATGAGCAGCAACAAGATGTCAACCAACAGGCATTAACTTTATTTAATAATCTTTATTTGTATAGCACCTTTCATACATACATGCAACTCAAAGATCAAGATTTCTGTTCTTTAGTAGTGGTTTGACCACTGCAGTTTTAAGAATATTAGGGAATTCTCCCAGTTGCAGAGACTGATTAACAATCATTAGGACTTCATTAGATAATGAGCTCAGAACCTGCTTGAAAAAGCACGTTGGTAAAGGGTCCAGTTCACATGTAGAGGATTTAAGTGATGAAATCACGTCAAATAGTGTTACCATGTCAATTTCCTGGAAATAAGACGTATTACAGTTAGGATGACTAACTGATATCAGGGCTGGTATTCTATCAGTGATTGTTGCTATTTTCTGCCTTAAACTAGTAATCTTGTCCCTAAAAAATATTGCAAACTCATCACATTTCTCAACTGAAGCAGATTCAGGGAAGACATGGGAGGTGGGGTTTACTAGCCGATCTATACTTCTGAACAGGGCAGCTGAGTTATTACTGGATGAATTGATTAAGGTAGAGAAGTAGTTTTTGCGTGCTGATTTCAGTTCACTGTTGTAAATCTGCAATGTTTTATAGATATTAAAATGTACTACCAATTTTGACCTTCGCCAATGTCTCTCAGCCTGCCTGCAGTCTTGCCTAGCTTTTATAAATGTAGTTTAAATGTAAATTTAAATATAAAATATAGATGTAGTGTTTCTCCAGGGCAT
Organism: Tenebrosternarchus preto; assembly: GCA_025802075.1. Taxonomy (NCBI): domain Eukaryota; kingdom Metazoa; phylum Chordata; class Actinopteri; order Gymnotiformes; family Apteronotidae; genus Tenebrosternarchus; species Tenebrosternarchus preto. The sequence goes on from JAOYMR010000006.1 coordinate 13,041,375, forward strand.
CTTAATTCTTCCAGAAATAGTTTTAGTTACTTTTGGTGCCACAGCATCAAT
>JAOYMR010000006.1:13049552-13074314 GCA_025802075.1 Tenebrosternarchus preto
TTTACCCCAACCCCCTGCTGGTTCATAGCCTCCCCCCCACCCCCCAAAAGTGTCTGTGCTGTGGTTGTGCATGAGAGTGCCCCGTTACCTGCCCTAAGGTGGGGCTTAAGACGGGATTGAGGGCAGCTAGCGCATGCAGCAAACACCAGGCTGCTTAACCATCCATTGCCTAGTGCCAGGGCGGGAGGGCTCTGTGTGGGCATGCCTGCCTCTGCCTCTGTGTGGGCATGCCTGCCTCTGCCTCTTCTGTCGACCGTCTGTTCTGTGTGCCTGTGTGTGCTTTTAATGAGTTTATACTTTCACTATAATTAGAGTCAGGTCTAAAAGGGAAGAGAATGCACACCACACACACACACACTTGTTTCTAAGAACAATCAAACGTGTTCTGATCTCACTACGGAAGCTGATATTCACAGAGATGCTGATTTAAACTCATTTGGGCCTTATCTCAAACTTGAAGCCATTAAGATGCAGTACATTACTCACTGATACTAAAACATACTTTAAGAATGTGTTGCACACCCATCTTGGCATGGTGTACATGGTGTACATCATTTCCCAGAGCGTCACATTTTTGCCCTAAAAGGCTGGATGTGGGGAGGGAGGCTAATGCCTCCGGCGGGGCAGGAAGTTTGGCTCTCGGCACCACTTCCCTCGGCTCCTGCCATGAGTGAAGCACAGCCTCTGGCTTCCTGTAGGTTTTTCACCGCTCCAACTCACTGGACTCCCTCTTCAAACGTGCTGAGATAAAATCCCCTTAAGCTTACAGAGCACAAACTGAAAAGAGAGTGTGTTTGTTTTGATCATTGTGGTTTCTGCACACCTACAAACATTACAAAGAGAATTCAATAAATTCATTAATCAGCAGCTCCTGATGATGCATTATATATATGTTTAAAGACGACGGCTGATCACAAAGTGAGGGGTGACAGATTCAGTGAAAGGGTGTTGCAGTACATGTGGTTGATCAAAGCTGAGAAGGGGAGTTCTGTTCAGTCTGTGGTGAGCAGGTCTGATAACTCCTGTGATGAGCAGGTCTGATAATAACTCCTGTGGTGAGCAGGTCTGATAACTCCTGTGGTTAGCAGGTCTGATAATAACTCCTGTGGTGAACAGGTCTGATAACTCCTGTGGTTAGCAGGTCTGATAATAAGTCCTGTGGTGAGCAGGTCTGATAATAACTCCTATGGTTAGCAGGTCTCCAGAGATGGTTGCTCGTCCTTCCAGGAACCTACTTTCTCTCAAGGTTAGAGACACGCACTGCAAGCTTCTGCTCTGCACAGGGTTTCTTGCTTGCCGTGTTCATGAGGCCGGCACTCCAGACGAGCGTTAGCACTCCTGATCCCTGCCACTCCAGACGAGCGTTAGCACTCCTGATCCTTGCCACGCGACTCGTCCCGGGTTCGGCGCGGTCAGCAGAGTGCGTGTTTGGAAACAGGAAGCACTTACCTCGCTGGAAATTTTGCAAAACAGCTTTCATGCATAAATGATCCAAGTCTGAAAACGAAAAGCTACAACTGTCCTTTCCTCTCTGTGTATCTTCCTCTCTATCTCGTGAACACAAAGCCACTCAGTTTAGAATTTGTCTTTTGCTTTTCAGGTGGCAATTAAGTCCATCCGAAAGGAGAAGATTAAAGATGAGCAGGATATGGTCCACATCCGCAGAGAGATTGAGATAATGTCTTCCCTGCGCCATCCGCACATTATCTCAATATACGAAGGTCAGTGTGTGCATGTGCACACGTATGTTTGTACTCCTTTTCTCTCTAGATATCCAGTGAGAATTACAACTGACTGTATATCTGTACTGCTATCTGTAAAACACTCGCCTGGCATCGTGGGTCAGACAAAGAGCCTATTCTCTTCACGGTCTGATTGTTCTGAATAAAGCCATCATGTGTTAACACAAAGTCTGGCCGCATCATGAACTGATCATGATAGGGTTGCTTTTACAAAGACAGATTAGACATAATCCTAAAATTAAACATAATTTTAAGATTAAACAGTCCTAGGATTAAACATAATCCTAAAATTAAACATTTTAGGATTAAAGATTAAACATGGTGCTAAAATTAAACATAATCCTAAAATTAAACATGGTGCTAAGATTAAACATGGTCCTAAGAGGACTTCAGGCAATTTAACTTGCTTAGGTTATCGTGATATTAAACATGTCCTGACCTGTATTTCTCTGTGAGATACTTTTCAACCCACATGGTTGCTGTCTCACGAAGGCCACAGGTGCAGAGAAGTTTCATCCTCAGACATCTGATGGTGTGGGGCTTCTTGAGGTAGAGAGAGCAGAGGCAGATGTCCTACAGCCAGCGGGAGGGTTAGCAGAGGTTGAGCGAGTTGGAAAATAGACCCGTACTGAACACGACTCAGGCTGAACCTGACGAGAGCAGGCGTTTGTCTGTAACATTCCGTTGTGTATCTAACAAGTTGGGAATGTTTTCGAAACAGGCAAGGCTACCCTGTGAGTCCTCGCTGATGGTCAGGGATGATGCAGAGGAGGTGGAAAAGCTGGAGGAGGCAGGGCGGTTAGGGGGCGTGTCCATACGCAGCATCTCTCTTTCAAGACGTGCTATTGGGCCACGGGATCACTGTTCTGAGAACAGACGGTTGAGAGATGGGAAGCAAATGAACCAAGGAACTGTTTGGGTGGACAAGCTTATTGAGAATGAAGTGTGAATCACACATCAGATCGGCATTGCTCTGGCTGTATGGAGACCCTCTTCCAGCTCTGTGTTTTTATGGTGAAAGGTCTTTGCTGGCTGGTTGTTTGCGCACAGAGAAGGAGAAGGAGAAGGAGAGCCAGGCCTAAGGAAGCCTACCTCATCAACGCAGAAGGAGAGCCAGGCCTAAGGAAGCCTACCTCATCAACGTAGAAGCTTCTTGTCCATGCGCTCCAGTGACTACTGCCATGGCAACCAGCTTCCCACGAACAGTCAACAAAAGAGGGGCGCCCTGGTGATGATCTTACTTTGTCCATGCAAGTGGAAAGTACTGAATGGAGAAAGTCCTGAATGGAGACCTCGCATGACCTTACTTATGTGGAGTACTAAAGTCCTGAATGGAGAACCCACATGACTTCTGGAGTCTTAAAGCAAGGTTTCAGTTACAACCACATTAAGCTTCAGTGGAAAGATGTGATTTGTTTCACGATTCCAACACTTTCATTTTGATTTCAATTTAAATCACTACTCTGTGTGTGTGTGTGTGTGAGACACAAGAGTACGTGACAGATGTGCTGCGCAAGAGCTCCTGTCCCAGGACAGTTTTACATAAGCACTCAGTACTCCTAGTCCCCTCCACACACACACACACACACACACACACACACACACACACACACACAAGCTGCAGTGGAACTTGAATTAAGTAAGTGCACATGCAGTATAGCAAGAACCGCATGTACTCCCATTTACCCCGTCTGCCCCATTTACCCCATCTGCCCCCCTACACATTTACATTTAGCTGACGCTTTTATCCAAAGCGACTAATACATCTTGAGGGTTAAGGGGCCCAACAGTGGCAACTTGGCAGAGGTTTGAACCAGCAACCTTCTGATTACTAGTCAAATGCCTTAACCAGTGAGCTTCCACCACCCACACACATAAACACCCATACAAACATGCCTGCACACACTTAAACACACATACATACATACACACACACACACACCTGTTCACTCTGGCAGCCCTCGGTGCCAGAGGCAACTCCTAATCGCCAGGGCAATGACTGATGCCAGAGCAGGCTGGATCCCATCTACACCGTCTGCCCCATCTACCCCATCTACCCGTCTGCCCCATTTACCCCATCTGCCCCATCTACCCCGTCTACCCCGTCTGCCCCATCTATCCCGTTTACCCAGTCTGATTGTCTGCCCTGGAGCCGTTAAGAGACAGCAGGGCTCTGAGCCACAGTAGGAAGCCATGAAGACTCTGCTTAAATCCAGCAGATAATCAAATGGGACAAGCTGGACACAGTGGACAATCACCTAGAAACGTTATAAATGCTAAAACTGCTAGCAAAAACAAAAAAAAGATTGGCATGATAATTCACTGCAAAGAATGTAAGCAATTTAATCATAAGCTTGTGTGTGTGTGTGTGTGTGTGTGTGTGTGTGTGTGTGTTCTCGCTATATTCCTCTCCGATGGCGCAGTGTTTGAGAACAAGGACAAGATTGTGATCGTTATGGAGTTTGCCAGTAAAGGGGAGCTGTATGATTACATCAGTGAGCGGAGGAAGCTCAGCGAGAGACAGACGCGCCACTTCTTCAGACAGATCGTCTCCGCCGTGCACCACTGCCACAAGGTGAGCTGTGTCCCCTCCACCCGTGTTGGATGGGTGTGTGTGTGTGTGAGGATTCACATGTGCACATGGATACATGTCTTCACACTGCCAAACAACCAATTCTGGTCTTTCTCTCTTTCCCACACAAAACACGGCTGCTGTTCTCTGTGTAAATCTACTTTCAGCCACTCTATCCAGACACAGAAACACGTGCCACTCACGTCGTGAGACATCAGCTTGATGCGATGAGCAGCCCTTCGAGAAATGTCAGTGTAAACATGACACAAGTGTGTCCAGATTTGGGACATTTGGTCGGGACACTGTATGTACGGCCAGGGGTCAGGGCTGTTCTTAATGCAGGGGTCAGGGCTGTTCTTAATCCAGGGGTCAGGAGTGTTCTTAATCCAGGGGTCAGGGCTGTTCTTAATCCACACTAAATCTTACAACGTCTCTCTAGAATGGAGTGGTGCACAGGGATCTCAAACTGGAAAATGTGTTGCTAGATGACAGCTACAATATAAAGGTAAGTCAGAAAAGTGTGTGTGTGTGAGTGTGTGTGTATATGTAGTGTGTGTGTGTGTGTGTGTGTGTATGTAGTGTGTGTGTGTGTATAGTGTGTGTGTGTAGTGTGTATGTAGTGTGTGTGTGTGTGTGTAGTGTGTATGTGTGTGTACACATGTCCATATGTCATGTTTTCATGTTTTCCCAATTTTCTTTCCTTGTCCTTTCTTGCAGATAGCAGATTTTGGATTATCTAACCTTTACCACAAAGATAAGCTTCTGCAGACCTTCTGTGGAAGTCCTCTCTATGCGTCGCCTGAAATTGTAAATGGGAGGCCGTATCGAGGCCCTGAGGTAAACTGAACACTCTTAAATACATGACTGAACCCTCTTATGTACATAACTGAACACTCTTATATACTTTTACATTGACGCTTTTATCCAAAGCAATTTTATTTTGAGCAATTTAAGGTCAAAGTTCTTGACCAGGGGCCCAACAGTGGCATCTTGGCCGCACCTTCACCAGTAAGCTGCCACTGCCCCGAAGTTTGCCACTCTACCAACTGAGACATCCAGGTGGCACTATTACCTTGTGCATCTAATTACATGTAACTATGCTAAAATGTATCCGGGGTAATACTTGAATAGTTGATAGATACACCAGCATTCCAGTTGAATTTATAGAAACTCAAGTTTTCTGTCCAAACCAGAGCTGCTTTTGTAGCTCCAGCCATAAACTGGCATCTTCCAAGAAGAAGAAAAGCAGTGACAGGACATCATAGTCACGTGGCAGAACATCATAGTCACGTGGCAGGACATCATAGTCACGTGGCAGGACATCATAGCCACGTGACAGGACATCATAGGCACGTGGCAGGACATCATAGCCACGTGACAGGACATCATAGCCACGTGACAGGGCATCATAGTCACGTGACAGGGCATCATAGTCATGTGACAGCAGAGAGGAGGTCGGACATACAGGACTGCACGGTAACCGTCAAGATAAGAGCTCAAAACAAAAACGTCAAACACCACAATCTGCTCGTTGCTTGATTAGTGCGTTGAAGGAAGTGTCCGCGCTCTCACACCTCGAGTTCATTCGAGGACGCTGTCAGCTGTCAGCTTCCTGTACTTTAGAGGACCAGCGTTCCAGCTGGAAAAAGAGTTCGTCTCCCTGCTGTTTTCAGGATTTCAGCAGGAACTTCACAGCAGTTTGTGAGCTCCATCAACACGCTGCTGAAAAGAAAAGAAAAGCCTCATCTGATCACAGGAATGTGGCCGCAGGATATTTAGAATTCCCACCATCTTGTTTCAAACGCCCTAACACACACATTCACACTCAGATATGCAGATTTTCCCTCCAACTGAACAGCCCTCATCTGATATTAGCTTTGGAATTTGGTTGATAATGTAAAGCATTTTAGCCCAAAAAATGAGCAGCTCATGGTTATAAAAGCCTGTGTGATATGAGCAAACCTGTTCATCCAGTGGAACGTCAGGAATATAACAATATAACAATATAACAATCTGGATTTCAGATTTCATTTTAAGGTGAAAACATTTATTTGGACATCCAGTGTTTTTTTGTGAGAGGATCTGCAAAATACCAGTGCTTTCTCTGTTTCGCACAAACACACACACACACACACATACACGCACACACACACACATATTTCCCTGACCCTTGCGTGGCGCTGGTGTAACAAGCCGCTTGTCCTGTGGGGATGGTGTGTGCTCTCCCCTCCCCTCCCCTCCCCTGCGCACGGATCAGAGCTGCAGTCACCGCCTTCTCTCTCAGGCCCCTTGGGGGTCGCTTGGGGCAGCCATTGTAGGAGGGGACCTTCCTGTGCACCAGGCACACGGCGTTCCCATAAACCCTGGCGGCTCACACTGTCCGGCCGCGACTCCCTGTGAAAACCACCGTGCAGACGGACGGAGGGGCTTTATGTGTGTGTACATGGACTTTATGTGTGTGTACATGGACTTTACGGCCCATTGTTTGCACACACTTTAAAAGCACAACGGGGGTTAAGGTTTATGAAGGGCAGTGGGTTAATTTTGTCAGAGTGAGCGAGCGTTAAATCTGACGCCGTGGGTTTAATGTGTTTGGTTCAGGATGCCTGTCGCCCAGAACCACGGACTCTGGCTGCTCAGGCCTCCGAGTATTAAACTGCTTACTTTCAGGGTTATTTCCTCAAATACGACACGAAAACTGATCCTAGATCAACAATCTTGCTGCGAGAGCTATGATACAAATGACCCTCGAGCATATTTCCCCGGGGCCGGTTTAGATTACCAGGCGCCAGGCCGAATGGCCCTTACGCTTCTTTTAAAGGACCCCTAAAGCATTTTAATTGCCCCATAAACCAGGCAGTGAGCCCGGTCGAGGCTTTTTGTTCTCCCGTAGATCGACTGATGTAGTGTGTTTTTGCGCTGTGTGTGCAGGTGGACAGTTGGGCTCTGGGAGTGCTGCTTTACACACTGGTATATGGAACCATGCCCTTCGATGGTGGCGACCACAGGAGACTCATCCGGCAGATCAGCAGAGGAGAGTACAGGGAACCTCCACAGTCCTCAGGTATGTGTGTGTGTGTGTGTGTTTGCGTGTGTGTGTCTGTGTGTGTGCGTGTGTGTCCGCTACATCACATCTATATTTACCTCCAACATGCTGTGTGCTGGTTTGTCCTGTTAACTCCGGCCCTGTCTGTGCACCCCAGATGCCCGAGGCCTGATCCGTTGGATGTTGATGGTGAACCCAGAGCGTCGGGCTACGGTGGAGGACATCGCCAACCACTGGTGGGTGAACTGGGGCTGGAAGACGAGCGTGTGCGACTGTCAGGCACAGCGGGAGAATGGCTCGCCCATGCTGGCCCGCTTCATCGACTGGCAGAGCCGGGCAGAGGGCGCACCGGGCGGGCCGCCAGCTGGCAACGGCTCCGCTCTGGGCTCTGGGCCACCCGCCACCCGACGGCTGCGCAGGTCGTCCAAGGAGAACGATGTCGGAGCGAAGGCCGTGGCCGAGGAGAAGCCGGGCCTGAAGCGGCCCAAAGGCATCCTGAAGACGCGGGCAGGTAGCGGCGACCAGCGCTCGCAGAGCCTGTGCGAGGTGGAGCTACGACGATCCATCTGCTACCGAGACGCAGAGGCCAACACGGGCCCTGGCAGGGAGGACCCAGGTGGCTCGCCTGCCAAAATGTCATCCGCACTCCCCAAGAAGGGCATTCTGAAAAACAGCCAGCAGCGCGAATCGGGTTACTACTCTTCTCCAGAGCGCAGTGAGTCCTCTGAAATGCTAGGGGGCGCCATGGTGGCCCCACCCAACGGCTCGCCTACAAAGAAGACAGCGTGCCGGAAGGGGATCCTGAAGAGGAACGGGAAGTACTCGGCACATGGAGCCGCGGGGGCTCACGGGGAAGCGCCACTGGACTCCAGACTTTGTCGGAGCCAGAGCCGCCCGTCAAGCGTCGGGAGCGAGGAGGCGGGGCTCTCTGGCAGGGCTGTGGACTGGCCCCGCCCCTCGCTGCAGCCCAACATCAGGGCCTGCCTCTCGGCTGAGGACCTGCTGCTCCAGGCCGGTTTCAGGGGCCTCCAGACGAGCACCGCCCACCATGACACCAAGGGAGCAGGCAGTCCCCCCGGGTCGCCCGGAGATAACGGCAGCTTCTCCCTGCTGGGGGACCTGGACGACGTGACACAGGTGTACCAGCAGGCCCTGAACATCAGCAACCAGCTGAGCTAGAGGAGGTGCAGTTCAGGAGGTGTGAAAGAGAGTGTGTGTGTATGTGTGTGAGTGAGGGGGGAGTGTGCACGCATGTATGTGTGATACAGAGACACACATAAGAGTGAGAGATCAAGGCTGTGAGGGGTCAGTCGTATTTCTGAACCTCAAGAACAAATGTGAACAAGACATGGAAGAGAGAGGAAGAGAGAGGGCCTGGAACTGGCTGAGGATGACTGACAGGCCAGCCATCCAATCACTGACATCGAATAACTTAATGTAATGTTTACACACTGGAAAGGGATATTGCAAACTTCACTTATGGCAGTTTGCATTGAAAATAAATATTCATATGTTTACTTTCAACTCAGCAATCCAGAAAGAATGAAAGCTTCCTGACACAATATCCTCCGCTACAGTATCCTCCACTACTGTATACTCTGCTACTGTATCCTCTGCTACAGTGTACTCCACTACAGTATCGTCCACTGCAATATACTCCGCTACAGTATCCTCCGCTACAGTATCCTCTGCTACAGTGTACTCCACTAAAGTGTACTCCAGTACTGTATCCTCCACTGCAATATACTCTGCTACAGTATCCTCCGCTACAGTATCCTCCACTACAGTATACTCCAGTACAGTATACTCCACTACATATAATCTGGATATTACTGTCATAAAATTTGAAGAAGTAAATGGGCAGATTATTAAATGTATTTATTCTTCACTTTTTTGGAGGGTCACATTTGCACTGTCTCTCAGTGTTTGGACATCATTCATCCTCTGCACTGGTTCTGCAGCCACATGTAAATATTATTAGTAAAAAAATGTATGTGGGCCAAACAAGATGTGTGATCTCTACAGCTCAACTGTAGCAGTGCTTGTATTAACAAGCCAAATGTGAATGAGTTCAAACCGAAGGCTGTTCTTGGCACCTGTGGTTCAAATTCAGATCCATAATGACAAAAGATATCAGACTAATTGGATATAAGAGCAAATATCCAAAGTTTGTTAAAATATTCAAATACTTTTAAGTACCTCATTAACTCAAAATAACTACAAACACGAGTAGGGACGGTTCTACAGGCACAACAAAATAAAATAACTACAAACACGAGTAGGGACGGTTCTACAGCCACAACAAAATAAAATAACTACAAACACAAGTAGGGTTCTACAGCCACAGCAACATTCATGAACAAAACCCTGTGCTTGTCTTTGCTTTTGTCTGTGTCTCGACTTTCACAAGCAGTTGCAAAGCAAGAGGCGCCAACCTCACGCCACCCTGGTCTCGGTGGCACAGCACAGCACATATGGAAGTCATAGGTAGTCATAGGCAGTCATGTTGGCACTGGAACAAGATACGAAGAGCCTTCGTGCTCTCCGCCGTGAACCTGCTGAGCCGAAGCGTCCCGTCAACGGTGTTACGGCAGGATACGATACGTCCTGCAGGGCCCAGCGCATGAACACCCTGGCATGCAACACCTGTTGCCGCCACGAAGAACAGAACAGACTGTACTTCTCAAACATCATGACAACGTGACAAACAGAACAGATTTTTCTTCTCAAACGTCATGACAACGTGACATACAGAGCAGATTGTTCTTCTCAAACGTCATGACAACAAAGTGTAGGGGTTTGACGGAAGGGGAACCTTGAGTATTGTGTTCGTGCAGGTTTACAGTGGAGCACTGACTAAACTACAACCACAGACCTAAATGTTATACTACGGTTAATATTTTTTTTATTGTTATTGTTTTGTTTTTGGGTGAGAGTGTTATGACTTACTACCACCACAGAAATGATCAGGAGTCTGGCGGCGCTGGGGCAGAGTGCTCAGCTGGCAAACGTTCTCTCATCGTGGGAACTGCACAAACACGCGTGTGACAGGGACCTGGAAAACAAACACACGTGTGACAGGGACCTGGAAAACAAAAACAAACAAATACATTAAGAAACAAAGTTGTGCTTCTCTATCTACTAAACTGGAAAAAACAAGATCAGTAGTGCATATTTATCAACTAGGGAAAAATTCACACTGCAGTAGTGAACTGGATGTGCTGTATGTATTTATGTGTATTTAAAATTGCTGTTATTTAATCCTTGTATTATATTACTGTTCTTTATTCTTGTTGGTTCTCATTTTTAGTTTGTTGACTTTGTTCATAGGAATGTCTTGTTTTGTGCCTTCACTGACATAAGGTTGTAATAATCATTACTCTGGGTTTGAATATGTTTCAGTATTAAATATGTAGCTGATAGTAGTTTGATTAGGCTTCTGTATGGATGAATGGAAGTAAATGGTATATTAAGGATGTTAAGGTGTAGTTCCACCCAAGACACCGGCTCCTCCGAATAAAATTATGTAGGCCAGTCACCAATTTGTTGAATCACTTGTGTGTGTGTGTGTGTGTGTGTGTGTGTTGGAGAGATAGAGAAAGTTAACCCTGAAGGGAATAAAATGAATAAAAAACTTTGGTTGCTGTTACATTCTGCGTCTCCCTTCACACAAACAAACACACACACAAACAAACACACACACACACTCCAGCCCCATCAATCCAATGGCTATTCTTGGCTGAGGCATTGTGACCTTGGGAAATGTGGCCCCGTACTCTCAAAGGAATGTGCTGCCACAGAGAAAAGAGGGCTGTCGTCGGGGGCAACCCAGACAAAAGAGGGAGGCAGCTCCCAGGTTGGCCAGCTGACGTGAGCGAGCTTCTCTGCGATAATGACCTCACTAGGCAAGACGTGTGGACAAGAAAGAGCAGTTTTCACTCTCCGTTTTCATTCTGTTTTGCACTAAAGTGTGAGCCACACACACAGAATACCTGCATAGTCCTATCTAGACCAGCTCTGAAGATGAAAAAAAGAAAATACCCTTGCCCCTCCCTCTCTGTCTGTCTGTCTGTCAGTCTGTCTGTCTGCCTGCCTTCTGTGGACTTGAGGGCCCGATGATCAACACTGCTATGCTGAAACTCCTTAATGATGTGCCAGAAGCAGACCCAGCTACCCGAATCCCGACCTTCACGAAGGGCAACAGAAGAAACCAAGTGACAGGATCCTGTTTGAGGCCCACAAGCTATCACAAGCTCCACCCCCTTCTGTGACAGACACGCCCACCCACTGGGACTGCTTCACCCCTATTTCTCAGCTTAAGGCTAATCAGCTCTTAGGTGGGACAGTCAAGGGGGAGGACAGCTAGATCGCTGCCTTCCCCAACCACTTCCTCTCATTCTTCTGTCATCGGTCATTCCCCAAGTGATGTTTCCATTTGTTACAGGTGGCGCTGAGAAGAAAATTGGCCCATATGACAGGCCAGGTGTGTTTGGAGCAAGAAGGAAAGATGGAGGTAAAAGTCCGGGGGTTCTATCACTGGGTCCTGGAGAGGAGAAGGACTTTGGTGTTCTCAAATCCCCACTAACCTAAAGACATGTCTAACCTCCCCATAGACATGTTGGGGTTTTTCATTGTTCCATGTAGGTGCAGTATTGTGCATTTTCTTCAGCTCTTCATATAATGTAGTTACATATGTGTGCTTTCTTCAGCTACATACATGTGCTTAGTTACATATGTGTGCTTGTCACCCTGTCATTCCTGTTACAAATGTAATATCACCCTGACATTCCTGTTACATATGTAATATCATACTGACATTCCTGTTACATATGTAATATCACCCTGACATTCCTGTTACATATGTAATATCATACTGACATTCCTGTTACATATGTAATATCACCCTGACACAGTCCATTTAAATCGAGAAGAATGTCTCTGCACAGTGGGTATTTATTAAAGTAACGGAGGAGGATCAGGTAAAGTAACTGAGGAAGATCAGGTAAAGTAACTGAGGAGGATCAGGTAAAGTAACTGAGGAGGATCAAGTAAGAGAGCTGATTTGTATTTACCCAATTGGTCTGAGAGATTGGAAAGATCCACAGAGCACAACATATATATAATATCTGATATATAATTTATAATATATATAATATATAATATCTGATATGTGGAGGCACTATATTTCTCAATCTCTTTCTATGTCAGATATCAGATATATAATATATAATATCTGATAGCTGAGGGGAAACTCAGACTCATCAACTCAAGGCCTTCACTCAGAATCACCTGTGTAGAAAGGTGAAGAGGGTCACTTAACTTTGCATGTTACTGACTACCTATTAAAATCGACTTGCAACCTAATATAAGCAATGATAACATTAAAGTTACACAATCTGATTACATAATTCCATTACTGTTGAATTATGTTATTAACCCACTGCAGCGTCAGCCTGTATGGCTTCCAACAAGATCTTAATCCCTGCTGTTCACTACAATGTAAACAGGAGTTTATCATCTGATAAATCTTAATCCCTGCTGTTCACTACTGTGTAAACAGAAGTTTATCATCTGATAAATCTTAATCCCTGCTGTTCACTACAGTGTAAACAGGAGTTTATTATCTGATAAATCTTAATCCCTGCTGTTCACTACAGTGTAAACAGGAGTTTATCATCTGATAAATCTTAATCCCTGCTGTTCACTATTGTGAGGGACATTTGATACTGATTATCATTAATAAATGGTGAAGAAGGAACTGATGTGATGTGATTCTGCTACTACAGTACAGCCTTAATGGGTCTGTACCTGTATAATGTAACAGAATATTACAGCCTTTATGGGTCTGTACCTGTATAATGTAACAGAATATTACAGCCTTAATGGATCTATACTTGAATATTGTAACAGAATATTACAGCCTTAATGGATCTATACCTGAATATTGTAACAGAATATTACAGCCTTAATGGATCTGTACCTGAATAATGTAACAGAATATTACAGCCTTAATGGATCTGTACCTGTATAATGTAACAGAATATTACAGCCTTAATGGGTCTGTACCTGAATAATGTAACAGAATATTACAGCCTTAATGGGTCTGTACATGAATAATGTAACAGAATATTACAGCCTTAATGGGTCTGTACCTGAATAATGTAACAGAATATTACCTTATTACCTAAGAATACCCAATATTACCTTATTATTTCTAATCTTAATACATAATTCCTTAAATTTACATGAATGCTATCTGTAACAGAATATTATCTAATTATGTGTAATATGAGTACATAATGCTGTTATATGTAGTTACTAACGAAGCCTAGAGGGACCGAAGGAAGCTGCACCATATTACACACAATGGTGGTGTATATTTGCTTAGTCAACATTCTACTCCTTAAAATCTTCTCTGAACCATGGGTCAAAGCTGTTCCTTACTCCAGTATGAGACAGCCTGAAGCAGGTGCAGACTGGTTGGGTGAGGGAGAAAGAGTGAGATAGAGAGAAAGATGGAAAGAGAGAGAAAAAGATAGGGAGGGGAAAAGAGAGAGAAAGGGAGAGAGAGGGAGGCTCTCTGCATAAGAAGCAACAGGAGAGCCCATCAAATGCTGAGATAAGATCACACAGGGCAAACAGCAGCTGGGGGGGGGCACACAGCAGGGCTTTGGAGTATGTGGACCATCTACACACACACACACACACACACACACAAACACACACACACACACACACATGCACGCATGCATACAAACACATGCACTTGTACATGTATACAGATACACACACACAGGTATGTGCACACACACGGGCGTATAACACACGCACACACACACACACACGTACATGCACGCATGCATACAAACACATGTACTTGTACATGTATGCACATACATACACACAGGTATGTGCACACACATGGGCGTAAAACACACACACACGGGGTGCAGTAACCTTAACCCTAACCCTAACCTAACCCTGACCCTAACCTAACCCTAACCCTAACCTAACCCTAACCTAACCCTGACCCTAACCCAGCCATCAGAGGCTCTCAGGGTCATCTGGACAGTTCATTTAACCTTTAAACTCACAAGTGACCTCATGAACCCTCCAACCACACCATGAACCCTCCAACCACACCATGAACCCTCCACCCCACCTCATGAACCCTCCACCCACACCATGAACCCTCCACCCCACATCATGAACTCTCCACCCCACATCATGAACCCTCCACCCACCTCATGAACCCTCCAACCACACCATGAATCCTCCACCCCACCTCATGAACCCTCCACCCCACATCATGAACCCTCCACCCACACCATGAACCCTCCACCCCACCTCATGAACCCACCACCCCACATCATGAACCCTCCACCCCACCTCATTCAGTCCAGCTGGCTACACACAAAATTACAAAATATAACAAAAATGCTATTTTTGTTACTGCCATTACAACCATTTTGTATCACTGAAGTTTTGAAACAGGTATGTATGAAGATGCCCTTTCAGGCGGCTGGAGGAGGGAATGTGGAACACACACGCACACACACACACACACACACACACATACATGCACATACATGCACACATGCACTGAAGTGTGAGAACGTGGGAAGAGGATGAGGACGTCAGTTGTGATGAAGGCAGTGAGCTGGTTGTTTGCTGGGTTTCACTGTACCTGCAGAGCACGCTGGCATCTCTGACACAAACCATGGGAAAAAAACAAGGTCTGAACAACCAAGAAAGAGAAATCTGCTGGCTTTCCTTCAGATACGCTCCTCCCTCTCATCCTTTTATTGAATTTTACTGGGACGTCTTCACCTCACTTTTAGGAAATGCATTTGAATCCATGTTTCTTATGTGTTCCAACTTAGGCGGCCGTAAACAAAAGCCCAACATTCCTGGTCTCTGAGATCAGCAACGCTAACAGGAATAAAGTGCTCACGCTCCTAAAATGGGCCCCCGAAGCCAGAACAGGATAAGAACCTCAGCATTCCTGGCAGGTCTAAGGATATGTTTAACAGGGAAAGCTGACTTTCCAAGATGGCCAAAGATAGCACAGGATGTATGGGAGTTGACCCGAAAATCCCAAGTCTCCCAAGCAACCCCACAGCGATCAGAGAGAGAAAACAAATTCCAGGAATTCTTCAGTGGCCAAGAGTGGGTCAGTTGAGTGGCCAGACCTTCAGAAAGGGGGGGGGGGGGGGTAGTAAGTGCTTCATCTACAAACCTCCACTCTAACATCTCTCATTCATCTACAAACCTCCACTCTAACATCTCTCATTCATCTACAGACCTCCACTCTAACATCTCTCATTCATCTACAGACCTCCAATCTAACATCTATCATTCATCTACAGACCACCAATCTAACATCTCTCATTCATCTACAGACCTCTACTCTAACATCTCTAACATCTCATCTCATTAAACAAGTCCAAAGTTTCTAGCATTTACATGAGAATTTACATGAGACCCACCTCTTTTGCAAGCACTTGACATAGAATATATCATTCAGTTTTTAGCTATAGTTTTGTTGTCTACTTTCCTCAGTTGTATTGTAACTTAGTTGTATATTCAGGCTACAGGAGTTAGCTGCTAGTTAGCTGTATATTATGGTTATAGGAAAGGCTTGTGTATCATAAGACTATCTTCTGGTAGTATTTCAGCGTAGAGTACATGAATTCGGGTCTATCTGAGCTACACTAGATATTCAAAGTATCTCTAAGCACTTTGTAAGTCGCTCTGGATAAGAGTGTCTGCCAAATGCCATAAATGTAAATGTAAATGTAAATTTTTTACATCTCAGAATCATTACACACAACCCCTCCACTTAGGCTTTTGTTTCATTCTTTATCAGTTGGATGGTGGCTGTTTAGTCACATTTGTCCAATAGCCAAAGGTTCTGCTAAATGGGGGAAAAACAAGGCATTGAAGTCCACTTTTTGTAAACAAGCCATTTTGACCTGTGCTATAGTAACACTTCATGGGCCATGAAAGGCCCAAACAACATTTCTTTTGCTCATCCATACTGTGTGGTCACCATTCCATGACTTAAGATACGACACTGAGGGCAAACAGCATGTGGAATTACAAAGACTTCCAGGGTTCTAACCCTAACACATAGATGTGCTCATGTGTTTCATGAAATCGCCACATTCATCACTCAAATGGAATAAATTTTGTAGGATAAGGGGGGGAAGAGTTTTATCTCTGACTGATGGACAGTAGGGATGAAGCTGTCAGGTGCAGGGTCACGTTAGAAGGTGATGAGTAACCTGGAGCACATGCACACCCATGTTTAGGACACTTTCTATGGCATAGAATGGAAAATAAACGAATTAATCATGTAGCTACTTATGACTGATCGTCCCTTTGTCGTGAGTGAGCAGTTATTAGACATTTAGGACTGGTTGGTCAGTAATGCAGCCTTGTGAACCAAATAGAAGAGAACTATTCCAGAGAACAACAATTTCAATACAAAATACACACACACACACTCTCACACACACACACACACACACACACATACACTCACACACACACACACTATGTCTATTTGTCTATTTTCTTTTCCATATAACAAAACAAAAGTAAGAAGTTACATAATTCCATAAACCATGAGGGCATGTAAAGGTAACCCTCCCCCAGATGGGTTCATATGCTCTAAGCAGGCAGCCTGTAGGTGACATCTGTTCATGTTTAAATGTAACATTATTGCTAATCCCTGAGGAGTGAAATCAGCATGGAAATATTCTTTCTTTCTCCCTTACACACACATATGCATTCACACACACACACACACACAAGCATACAAACTCCTGCACATACATGTACAGACACTCAAACACATGAATAGGTACACACACACACACACACACACACACACACACACACACATACATATATAAACATAGCCACATGCACACACACATACACACACACACACACACACACACTTACAGCATTTATCACAGTCACATCAGAAGCAACTTACCGAAGTGCTTTGTCTTATGGAAGATATCCTTACATTAGCACAGCTGGGCCAGGGGCTAAATATGTCTTTGAAGACGCCTTTCAGGCAGGGAGTCCAACATAAAGTATAGTGTTGCCTTTCAGGCAGGGAGTCCAACATAAAGCATAGTGTTGTGCAGTACCTGCATAAGCCCTTCCCAGTGTGCATTGCTTTCATTTGTTCAGTACGTACTTCAGTACATAATGGTGTCAGAGAGAGAGGGAGAGACATGCTACCCTCCCGGGACCTGAGCTAAAGGTGAATGGTTCTCCTGCATTAGAAACCAGTGCTGAAGAACAGACGGTCTTTAACCACATCCAGGTCGAGGGTTAGGCTTAGGGTCCACTGCCTCTCGAACGCAGGCGTCACTCTTCCTTCCTTTCTCTCGCTCTCCCACAGCCTCCAGTCTCGTGGCCTCTTTGTCTGCCACCCATTTACACTGGAGCCAAACAGCTAAAGGGCAGGACATAATAACCCTCTCCACCAACCTCCACCCCCTCCACCAACCTCTACCCCTTCCTCCAACCTCCACACACACACAATTTCAGGGACAAAATCTGGGACGGGACAGAACAGTTCAGTTCAGTTCCTTTCACTGCATGATAAAATAAGACATTATTACGTAAAAGATGAAAAAGTAGAACCTCACACCTAAATGACTAGCTGAAGGAAATAAATCTGTCCTGAAATCATCACATCATCAGACCATGTGACATAATTCTTGAGCCCATCTGAATTCTCCTAAAGTCCGTTAACACTAAGATCTCACACACCACATTTAATGCGCCATGTCCCCATAAGAACATCAGCACTCGGGGCAGGTCTGGAGCGAAGGCTGACTCGGGGCGGGTCTGGAGCGAAGGCTGGCTCGGGGCGGGTCTGGAGCGAAGGCTGGCTCGGGGCGGGTCTGGAGCGAAGGCTGGCTCGGGACGGGTCTGGAGCGAAGGCTGACTCGGGGCGGGTCTGGAGCGAAGGCTGGCTCGGGGCGGGTCTGGAGCGAAGGTTGGCTCAGGGCGGGTCTGGAGCGAAGGCTGGCTCGGGGTAGGTCTGGAGTCATCCCCGTCATGCTCCCCTCCATGACTGACATGAGTGAGACAACATCACTCCCTGTGCATCAGCTTATGGAAAGGCTTCTCATTAGGAGAAGAGAAAGAGCTTATTCATCGCACCCTGTCCTGCCAAGAGAACCCTAACCCTAACCCTCGAGGATCACAGACCATCGATCCTCTCACACACGCCACACAGCGTGGAGGAGGAGTGGAGGAGAGGCTGTGTTTTTTTAAGTGCTCTCGCACGATGCTAAACGTGTATTTTCGGCCTGTCAGCCCAGGTTACTTTCAGAGGCGCTGATCTGAGGTGCTGAACTGAGGCGCTGAACTGAGGCGCTGATCTGAGGCGCTGAACTGAGGCGCTGATCTGAGGCGCTGATCTGAGGTGCTGAACTGAGGCGCTGATCTGAGGCGGTGCATCCTTGCTCCATCTCCTCCAGCTCAGCATCAGTGCCTCGCCTCGCAAATCCCCATCATTGTTATCGCATGACAGGAATCACACCAACCTCAGGCCTCATCCAGGTGCATTTAATTGTCACACCAACACATCACACTGTGCTAACAGTTTAGCTCTCGCCGTTACAGTGATCTGTACTGTGCTAACGGTTTAGTTCTCGCCGTTACAGTGATCTATACTGTGCTAACAGTTTATTTCTCGCCGTTACAGTGATCTGTACTGTGCTAACAGTTTAGTTCTCGGTGTTACAGTGATCTGTACTGTGCTAACGGTTTAGTTCTCGGCGTTACAGTGATCTGTACTGTGCTAACAGTTTAGTTCTCGGTGTTACAGTGATCTGTACTTCACTGCCAAGAGAAAGGAAACATCTTGAAAACGAGAAACCCTTATGCTGCTTTTCAGTGGCAGCTGTGTGGGTCCCTCAGCACATGGATCCCTCAGCACATGGATCCCTCAGCACATGGATCCAGCATGTGGGACACACCCAAGCCTCCCTGACACACCCACGCCTCCCTAACACGCCCACAGTCAGGGCTGGTAGGTGAGGCACTATCTGTAACCCTGTCTTTCAACACATCGAAAGACCGTGAACTGTGACCTGTGACCGTGGGCACTACCACCAAGCCCCTGTTGGTAGCCACTTGGTGGAAAGTCCAATTGCCTGAACTTGGCTGTAAAAAAAAAAAAAAAACACAATCCCAAGAACTGGATGAAGGAAGGAGGAAGATGCCCTGGATTCCTGGAGAGCTGAAAAGCCTTTCAGTATCGTTGGCTGGTGAAGCTTACTTCAGCTTTGTGAGGAGCTTCTCAGATTTGCTCTCGATGAAATGAATAGCAGTGTTCTCTGTCAGGGTGTGTGTGTTTGTGTGTACAGGGTTTTTGAGACAGAACAATATCTCTGTCAGAGTAGCCAGTTGGAATGCTCTCCCGGAACAGAACCTGAGCCTGTTCGGAGCCACACATGCAAAGTGGGTCATGATGTTTCTATCCAGTGACATTAGCGATCACAGTCCATCTTGAGAGTGTGGGAATGAAGAACAACCTTACAGCAAAATAGCAAAAGTTCACAGTAATGTACTTCATCTGGATCAATTATAATGTATCAGCTCTCAGGTTCAACATCCTGTTCTGCTCGTTCAAGACCACCTTTATTTAACCTATTTATTATTTAGAAGAGACATTTTTGCTCAGCAGTGAGCTGTCATATTCCGAGAAAAGGCCTAGGATTAAGTCCACAGTAAAAGTGAGGTGCAGACTCTCATGAGTAACAGTGAGGTGTACACTCTCATGAGTAAGAGTGATGTGCACACTTGTGAGTAAGAGTGAGATGTACACTCATGAATAAGAGTGAGATGTAAACTCTCATGAATAGGAGTGAGGTGTACATTCTGTGAGTAAGAGTGAGGTGTACACTCTGTGAGTAAGAGTGAGGTGTACACTCTTGTGAGAAAGAGTGAGCTGTACACTCATGAATAAGAGTGAGGTGCATAAATCTGAGACTGGACCAGACGCATGCCTATCACTCACACACACACTCACACTCTCTCTCTTACACACACACACACACACTCACACTCTCTCTCACACACACACACACACACACTCACTCACTCTATAAACCAGTGGGGTGGACATCAGTTGGATGAAGTGGTCACAGATTACTGTTCGGCCCAAAGCCATGTTAAAAGGTCTGTGTGTCACGACTGCTGTAATAACTCAACAAAATTATTAGGAAACAGTAAATTAGTCACAATCACAAGCAGAGAGACAAACACAAGAAAAGAGAGACACACAAAAGAAAAATATAGGGTGTGACAATCTCATCTTCTTATATGTTTTCTTTTTTTTAAAATGAACATGGAAACTCTGTCCAATACCACCAGTGATATAAAATGATCCAGTACATCCAGTATATCCAGTATATACAATCAGGACATTTGGAAGAGAAAAAAATAAATGTCATCACATTTTCAAGATAAGTCATGGGTGGAGTGTAAATATAGGTGTGGTTGAGAAGGGCTTAATACCACTCTGCTCTGCTGTAGACAGGTTGTGCTAGCATTAGCTTAGCCTGACTGTGCTATAGAATTTCATTTGATAACACTGATGATTTTTGTTGTTCCCCTTCTCTGGTGTAGTGGTTCCCTTAACAAACTGTCATGTGCTCCTTTGTTTTAGACTGTTCCTCAGTTAGTCCTCATTATCTGGCGTGTTTAAGTCCTGTGTTTTAAGTCCTGTGTTGTGTATTTAAGCCCTGTGTTTTAAGTCCTGTGTTTTAAAGTCCTCCATATTGTGTGTACTACCTTGTTTGCCTCCATACTCCACACTATACACTACACACTATACACTCCCAGCAACACGACAGGAGGCTTTCAGTCCTCTGCTCTTTCTCTCTGTTATTTATTCTCATGCCCACTATTTATTCTCTCTCTCTCTCTCTCTCTCTCTCTCTCTCTCTCTCTCACATGCCTATGTGAAGTACAACAGTACCAAAACAATGAAAGTTTCAGAAACTGTATATCCTTAAACATATTCAAAAGTTGACATTAACAAGATATAAATAACTACCTAATATGAGATGTAATATTTAGCAAAGAAGACAAGTGTGTAAGGGGGGCTCAGTGATCAGAATCAGGAACAGGGAGGCCGTCACTGTTTCTAGGGGGTGACATGCTGCTATGTATTTTGCAGCAAGGGGTTACTGCTTGCCCTGTGCCGAAAAATATTAGTAGTTTTCTTGAAGCATTAGATAATTAAATTAATTAAATTATAAATTTTAATTATTTAGTATTTAATTATTAATTATTAGTTAAATTATTGATTTAATGAAATTAAATTAAATAATTTTTTTTTCATTTTTCACTACAATTCCTTATATAATGACATTTTATAATGCTGTTTTACACACTTTAATGTTTGACCAAATAATTTCTTCTCTCTCTTTCTCTCTGCGGAGGTACATCTCCTCTTAGTGTCATGTTCTTACTGAGCATCAATAGTCTTAGCTGTAGCTCCTCCTACCTCCACTCCAGCCTGCCAGACCTCCATCACACTGGGAAGTTGTTCTTGGGTCCTGCTCCAGATGGGGTTCACATTCACCTACACTCATCAATCTTTTGTTGTTTATTGTTTATTGTGTTGCTGTTTTGGTGTCCGGCGTTGAAAACAGAGAAGGATCTGTCCCTCCTCTGAGTCCTGGTTATTCTCATGGTTTCTTCCTCATGTTCTCAGGCAGTTTTTCCATGCAGTTGTCACCCTTGGCTTGATCACTGGGGGCTTTGAACACCTGTGAAGTTGCTTTGTGACAATGGCTTTTGTAAAAACAATATATTTGACTTTGACTGTAAAGGAGAAATTCTCTGTCTGGATCTCACCTGTCACGCAGTGACCACACACTCTTTGCACTTTGGGCAGCAGGTGTTTCTGCTCATCATAAAGATGAATGATGATCATGTGCAGGTGTTTCTGTAATTTTCACTACGTGCCTTTGTATACATACTGCAGTCACATGAAAATCTTACGTCACTTTTGTAAAAGCTGCTTCTCCTCTTGTCTGCATTACAACACTACAGCTGTGTTCAGAATGATCTGCCTGGGAGATCAGATGTGAAAAGATGCATTTTCAATTGAGGAAAACTGGGTTTGAAAGGACATAATGTAGGAAAACAGATAAAGCTCCCAATTTACTTGAGTTAGACGAGGCCTTCACCTCTCTGACACGTAGCTGTACTGAGGTATGTAGATATGTGGAAACTCAAGGCCTTTAACCCCAGAAACTGATAACACTGTACCAACACTGTACTAACACTGTACTAACACTATACCAACACTGTACCAGCACTGTTCCAACACTGTACTAACACTGTACCAACAATGTATCAACACTGTACTAACACTATACCAACACTACCAACACTGTACCAACACTGTACTAACACTATACCAACACTGTACCAACACTGTACTAACACTATACCAACACTGTACTAACACTGTACTAACACTGTACTAACACTATACCAACAATGTATCAACACTGTACTAACACTGTACTAACACTATACCAACACTGTACTAACACTGTATCAACACTGTATCAACACTGTACTAACACTATACCAACACTGTACCAACACTGTACTAACACTATACCAACACTGTACTAACACTATACCAACAATGTATCAACACTGTACTAACACTGTACTAACACTATACCAACACTGTACCAACAATGTACTAACACTATACCAACACTGTACTAACACTGTACTAACACTGTACTGACACTATACCGACACTGTACCAACACTGTACCAACACTGTACCAACACTGTACTAACACTGTACAAACACATGAGTTTAGTGCTTGGCACTGGACATGTACAGTAGTATAAGAAAGCACTGATGTATACAGGTGCTTTTAAATACACACACACACACACACACACACTCAAACACACGAACACACAAACACACTCAACACACCCTGGGGCATTCTGTGGCATTGTAGGGTACTCACCTTGAACACCATATAACAGAGATGATTTTGGTCATATAACAGAGATGATTTTGTTCATATAATGGAGATGATTTTGGTCATATAATGGAGATGATTTTGGTCATATAACAAAGATGAGTTGAGTGAGAGGGAAAAGAGCAGCACCTCCTCCTCTCTCACCTCCTCCTCTCTTCCTCACTAAAGTGAGGAAGAAATTGCTACATGCACCAGCAGTCAGGAAGTGAACAGACATTCCCCCTGGCACAGAGCATCCTGCCCTGCTGCCTGATAAAATCCTGGGCAGTGGAGAACAGACTTGCCTCAGTCGTAAGCAGTAACACACACACATTGATTCAAAGGCACACGCCCACACATGTACACACACACATACACTCACTCTCACTCTCACCCTCACACTCACTCAAATCTATGGTATGAGAGTCTGCAGCTAGTGGGAGGGTGTGTCCATTTTCCAAGGTCAGGCCATCCTGTCAGAGGTGACAAGAGGACCCAATTTTCGTCTGACGACACGTCCAGAGTGACGCAAAACCTCACCCAGGGTCAAACTGGGGTCAAGACTGTGGTCGCAGAGGCCTCATGGAGCACAGCATGTAGTGGACTACATCACCCAACCAGTTACACTAACGGTTAACAGCAGAGGCTAACAACACTGCAGGCTGGGGTATATCCATTCAGCACACAGAAGCAGGGTTAACACTCAGCACGTCATATTTGCTCAGCAGTACAGGTGTTTGTATTTCACACTGATCTCGGATTGGATTGGTGTCTGATTCACAGTGTTGACAGTTTGACAGTTTATACTGAAGGTCCTCATTCGAACATCTACAATGCTAAATCAGTACCATCATGTATCTTTATATCCAGCTGCATTTGAACAGATACTGTAGATGTTGATTCCATACTGAAAGTTTTGATGTGTGGGTCACAGATGTACTGATTTATTTATGTGGTTATTAAAAGATCTATGGTCCAGATTTATGATCCAAATTTGCCAACAAGCATTCAAAACCTTAGAACCTGTGGCCTTGTCTATTTCTGCAGAACATACTTGAGAACATACCTGAGAACATACATCAGAACATACTTTGGAAAATACTTCAGAACATACTTGAGAACATACTTTGGAAAATACTTCAGAGCATACTTCAGAACATACTAACATATTATACAGTATCTCAATGTTTAAGAACATTTGGACTGAAAGCCCACTCTGCAGTGACCAAACCTCTCATTAGCAGAAAGAATCAAAAAGCTAGACTCACCTTTGCTGAGAAGCATGTTGTGTGGACAGAGGAGAAGTGGTCCAGAGTTCATTTTAGTGATGAAAGCAAGTTGAATTTATTTGGGTCT